>CAIGQZ010000427.1:10638150-10659302 GCA_903798205.1 Danio tinwini | reverse complement strand
ATGTATGTATGTATGTATGTATGTATGTATGTATGTATGTATGTATGCATGCAAGGCAAAATTATTAGTCCTTCTGTGATTTTTTTTTTTTCTTTTTCAAATATTTCTCATGTTTAAAAGAGCAAGGTAATTTTTTTGTGTTTCCAGTTATAGTTTTCTTCTGGAGAAAGTTTAGCTACAATTAAAAAAGAAATAAATTTGCTAAGGTCAATATTATTTGTCCCCTTAAGAATTGACTACAGAACAAATCACTGTTGTCCAATGGCTTGACTAATTAACCTAACTTACCTAGTTAACCTAAGTCTAAGCTGAATACTAGTAGGCAGATTTTTGCAAAATACAGTAACTAGTAAAATATTATGCACTGACATCATGACAAAAACAATATAAACAAGTTATTATACATTAGTTAATAATACTTTTGTGTTTTAAAATGTGTAATAATCTTTAAAAAGCACTTGGGAAATATTTGAAAAACTATATTTTTAAAAAAATTGTTTACCAATATTCATCAAATCTCTTTTGACCAATTATGTGAGAACATAATTATTGAAAACATTAAAGCATGTACTTTATTTGCAATTAATATGACTATCTACATAAAATAACTTGAATTTGATGTTGATGACAAAAAGATTTGTCTCAACTCACCACAGTGCCAGCAGGACCACGCTTTCCATCATGTCCAGGATCCCCCTATACAATTAAACATTTTTTTATACTATCAGGATGAAAAATACTCAAATTATTATTACCTGCAGGTTGATGGTGTACAAATATTATAGAACAATTACTCGCCTTAGGTCCAGGTTGCCCTGGAATTCCTTCAACACCTTGTAAACCAACAAATCCCTTAAAAAAACAACAACAAAAAAACACATTACCTTTAATCTTCCACAATATTTTGAACAGTAATGTGTATGGAAGGATACTCACTGGAGGACCAGAAAAGCCAGTGAACCCCATTTCTCCTTTTGATCCCTTTAAATGATCAAACAAAAAGGGCAAAACAACAGAACCAACAACACATTGTGAACAGTAATATGTAAAATATAAATTTAAGTAATAGCAATCAGCACAGTACACAAACACAGGCCACTTTATTAGGTACATCTAATCAACTGCACATTAAGTTAAATATCTGATCAGCCGATCACATGGCAGAATCTCATTGCACTTAGGCATGCATATGTGGTCAAGCGGATCTGTTGAAGCTCAAACAGAGCATCACAATGTGGGAAAAATGTTTAAATGACAGTGAACATGGCATATGGTTGTTGGTATTTTAGTATTTCAGAAAATGCTGATCTGCTGGGATTATCTCATCTCAGCGGTTTACAAAGAATGGTCTGAAAAAAAAAATTTCAATAAATAGCAGTTATGTGTGTGAAATTGCCTTACTGATTCCAGAGGTCAGAAGTGAATCTGACTGGTTCATAGAAAGCTGATAAAAAAAACAAAAAAAACTAAAAAACACTCGATACAACCAAGGTCTGCAGTAGAGCATCTCTGAACAGACAACAATTCAAACCTTGAAGCAGATGAGCTACAGTAGCAGAAGATGAGCACACCAGTGACACTCTTCTCAGCCGAGAACAACAAAATTCACACTGACTTATCAAAACTGGACAAGGAGATTAGAAAAAGTTGACTGATGAGACTTAGATACTTTAAGGCCACATTTAACCATATCGTTGAAGTGACCAATTCAAATTTTTACTCTCATGTGGTAAAAAAATAAATAAAAATAAAATCACATGGATTCCGATATTTTGCATTCTGAGACGCAAAAGACTTCAAGTGCCATCTGATATTTTCTACTATAATAAGCATTTTTCTCAGCCTCCTATGTTTATGTTCCGGTATTTCACTTTAAAGGCAATGAAAAAAACATATTCTTTGCCATAAAATTGAAATTACTGAACCTGCATACAAAGGGCTGTGTAAAATGTTCATGAAACTTCAGATGGCACTTACAGGTGTTTGCATTTGAACTTCTCATATACTCCGATCAGAGAAAGAGCGAAAAAAAGAGAGATGAACAACAAAAATATGCTTGACAGCAGTGTTAAGAGAGAGAGATAGATAGAGAGAGAGAGAGAGAGAGAGAGAAAGAGAGAGAGACATAACACAGTGCTTACAGAATTATATATACATACATACACATGTACAAACCTGCAACCAGATTAAATTCGGCAATGGAGAAATGGAGTGCACTTTTATGATCACAGTTGTCAACTTTTTTCCAGGTCAATGTTTCTTTGAAGTAAAGATGCAGATATCGGATACAAGCCACTTTTAAAAGATGTAAGCGGGTCATCAATATAGATTGCGTAAAAAAATTCTAAATTGATCAAAGATCTACAGTGTGAATGCAGCCTAAGACTGATGCAGCATTCAGATGGTAAAATCAGAGAGTGGCATTAACAACATGAAAGCATAATATCCAGTATTTATTGAATCAGCAGTCCTGGATGCTGCTGATGTAATAGTGTGAAGGGTATTTTTTGGCACAATTTTTGCCCCTTAGTACCAAGTGAGCATCATTAAAATGCCACAACCTACAGTATCAGAGTATTACAGTCCATCCCTTTATGACCACAGTGTACTGCATCTTGAGATGGCTACTTACAACATAATAACACAGCAAGTAACAAAGCTCAAATAACCTCAAATTGGTTTCATAAACAAGATGGTCAGTTCACTATACTCATTAGCCTCCACAGTCACCAGATCTGTGGGAGATTCATAGCACGGCTATATGTGATGCTATTATGTCAGCATGGACTGAAATATCCAACACCTTGTAAAATTTAAGCCTAATTAAGGCAGTTCGAAAAGCAAAAGTGGGTCCAAACCAGCACTAAAAAGGTGTACCCAATAAAGTGGCCATTGAGTGTAAATTGTTTTTTTTTCAAGAGTGTGCCAGCCTGATCCACTAGGGGGCAGCATATGTGACTCTCTACATACAGTATAAGCACACGCAGTGCAGTCTATGGCATTTATGCATTAACAACATTTTAAATAATAGATTATGACTTAGTTTACCATACCTTTTGGCCAGTCTGTCCTTTATCCCCTCTTGGACCTGGAGCACCAAGGAAACCCTGCTCATGGATACATTCAAAAGGTTATTAGTAATAATAAAATCCCCGCATTAACATTTAAGAATACATTTTGGAATATGATTAATCCCATACTGTACCTCCTCTCCTTTTTCACCAGGGGGAGCTGTGTCACCTTTGTAACCACGAGGACCCTTGAGCCACAACCACAAATAAAAGAGCATATGGTTTTCTGCAGGTACATATGCCCCACAGCCACAATATATAACTTTACAGAATCTACACAAAGGCATTAATATATCCCCACTTGTGTCCTAACCTGAACTTTTACAGCTACTACAAAAGCTACTGTGCTTTCACCTGTAAGCCAGGAATCCCTGGAGATCCTCTTATGCCATCCAGACCTTTCTGTCCATCCCTTCCTTGAGTCCCTGCACGGCCTCGAACACCCTTTGGTCCCATGCCACCCTATTGTAAAGTGAATGCTGGTAACTAAACCCTGTAGGCGCTTTGCATAAAGTTAAAGTAACATTCAATGGTTTGCAAATGTACAGTATTTGCAGTTTATAAATACTGTATATTTGCAAGCAGAGATGATGTACTGTACTATAGTATGAATATTGTAGGAATAGTTACCATATCACCTCTCCGTCCTGGTGGTCCTGACTGGCCAGGGTCTCCGGGTAAACCCTTCAAAATCACAACAAATTCACTACGCTGTATACGTATACTATGCTGTATACAATGACAAATTACAGAAAAAGATACTCAACTTTGATGACTTTCTATTTAAATAATTGTCACTCTTAGAGTAATCAGGACTATGGTATGGTAGTTGGTGGTCATTATAAAAACCTTAACTATTTGTGCTCAGTGTTTTGGATTATGTCCAGTGGACTCACAGGTAAACCAGGTCTCCCTGTCTCTCCCATTGGTCCGGGTTGTCCAGTCTCTCTCTACAGGATAACAGGAGGACATTGTTTAGTAAGAGGGAACACTTGACGTCTCTATATTATATAATAATGCTTTGATCATTTAGTATCATTTCAAACACTTACAGGCCACCCAGCTGCCAGCAACTGGTAATAAGGTGTTCTCTATAAAACAAACAAACAAAATAGGAATGAATGAAATTAACAAAGATGTGAACACTGTTTAAACCAGGGGTGTCCAAACTCGGTTCCTGGAGGGCTGGTGTTCTGCGTATTTTATTTTCAACCCCAATTAAACACACCTGAAACAGCTAATCAAGCTCTCTCTAGGTATACTAGAAACCTCCAGGGAGGTGTGTTGAAGGAAGTTGGAGCTAAACCATGCAGGACACCGGCCCTCCAGGACCGAGTTTGGACACCCCTGGTTTAAACCTACCTAAAATGCACATAGCTAACCATACCTAAAGCTAAAAGGAAAACTTGCTTTGTTAACAACGAATATGTCCACTTTTTATTTAAAGGTACACTGTAAAAAATGATTGTGCCAATTAGTTGTAACAACTTAATGTTGTATTGTGTTAAGTTAACTTATCTGGATTGAATGTGTTAACATAACTTGTATATCAAAGTTTTACTTGGCTGAACTTACTGTAAAAAAAAGTCAGCTGAACTTATATATATATATATTAGTTAACTGCTTCAAACATTTATTCATTAATTTTCCGGAATGAATCGCCAACTTATCCAGCATATGTTTTACTTCCAGCTGCAAGCACCCACTCATACATTACAGCCCATTTAGCTTATTCAATTCACCTGTACTGCAAGTATTTTGACTGTGGGGGAAACCAGAGCACCCAGAGGAAAGCCATGCTAACACGGTGAGAACATGCAAACTACACACAGAAATGCCAACTGACCCAGCCGGGATTCGAATCAGCGAACTTCTTGCTGTGAGGCGACAGTGCTAACCACTGAGCCACCATGTCACTTCTCTGCTTCAAACATCCGAGCTTTAAATAGTACAAATATGTGTAAAAATGTAAAAAAAAAATTTAATGAATCAAATCCACCTTTAAAATTGTATTTGTATGCATTTTGCAATTATATATACGTATTTATTATTTTTATTTATTGTAATACTTTTACTTAAATTTAATGTATATTTGTTTACTTTTGGATGATAACAGACAATGAATGTCTTTCTCTAGGTTTAAAATAAGATTGCGCTGGTAATCAACGGCTAAAGTTTATTATGGTTTATTAGGTAGGTTTAGGGATTATGTAGAATGAGATCGTGTAGAATATGTACAGTGCATCCGGAAAGTATTCACTTTTTCCACATTACTTTATGTTACAGCCTTATTCCAAAATGGATTAAATTCTTTTATTTCCTTAAAATTCTACACACAATACCCAATAATGACAATGTAAAAAAGATTTTTTGAAATTGTTGCAAATTTATTAAAAAAAACAAACCTGAAAAGTCACATGTACATAAGTGTGAAAAGTCATATATATATTTTTATTTCTGAATAGTCATTTTCATCACATATATACATTTAATACATGGATTTATTTATTATACCATTTTATTTGTCTCAGTTTACTCTTTCACACTCATATGTGGCATTCGTAATGTACTGAATATTACAGGAGCAACAAGGAAGCCATTTCGGACATCATATGCATGATTGCATAAACACATTAGAGACTGCATACGAAAAGCGATGATAAGTACTCAACACGACTATCATGAAGAACGAAAAACTCTTCAAAAAAATCTCAATCTCGGCTCTTAGAACACTTAATGCCTGTATGTTTCAATTCATCTGAAAGAGAAACACAAGCCAGGGAGTGCTGAAAGGCGTCTCTCCTGTTCAAACAGAGGAACAGAACTGAGGGACAGTGTGCGCTGTCTCTGCTGTGTGGGCTGGAAAAGCCTGGAACCCACATAGACACACAGTCTCTGTCGCACTGTTATTAAATCACCCAGGCCGCCTCCGCTTTATTCAACATTTGTCTTGGCATATGCTCAACTTGGCACCGGGGCAGGGGTTCGTCTGTCTCTCTCTGCTGGTCCAGTGAAGGTGAGTTTAAGAGAAGCTGGGGACTCGGACCTCCCAGTGCACTTGATTCTCCCACTGAAACATCTAAACATCTGTCAAAACCCCCTCAAGACACTGCAATCATTATGCAGAGTGGGTAAACGCCACTGGAACAAACAATGCATGTAAGGGTACAGTTTACAATATTCCAAAGAGAAATCATCCCAAATTACAGCTGAATGCACAGAATGTATGTGTCATATATAAAGCTAAACAAGACATGTAAATATAATGGACAAATTATATGAAACAGTTGAAGGACATTTCTACAGAAATGTCTTTTTTGTCCCTAGCACTAACAGAAACATTACACTTTAAATAAATACTTTCTAGGTTTACAATTTCTTTATATTTTTTAAGATAAACAGTGTGTTATTTGAACATTTACACCTTTTTGAGTCATCAATGGAGCAATAATTGTTTTTTAATTACTTATGTGGAATATTCAATCATTAATTTTCTTTTCGGCTTAGTTCCTTTATTAGTTGCCACAGCAGAATGAACCGCCAACTTATCCAGCATATGCTTTATGCAGCGGATACCCTTCCAGCTGCAACCCACGATTGGGAAACATCCATACACACTCTTTTACACTCATACACTATGGCCAATTTAGCTTATTCAATTCACCTATAGTGCATGTATTTGGACTTGTGGGGAAAACCGGAGCACCCGGAGGAAACCCACACTAACACGTTTGCAAACTTTACACGCATGCAACAAGCATGCAAACTTTACTCGAAACTAGCGACCTTCTTGCTGTGAGGTGATCATGCTACCCACTGCAAAACCGTGACACCCTGCAAAATTTCTTGTTTGGAGAGCCATAAAAACATCTGTTCATTTACAGGTTCCATATTTTGTGATTTACAGTTTTTTTTCCATTTATTTATGGTTTTTAATTGCATTATGGGATGCTGATCTCTGCTCTGCTGACATTTGGTGTTAAAATCTAGCTGTGCAGTTTAACAAAGTGACTTTATTAAAATTTTTATAGTTTGAAACAATATTTTTGTATGACAAATAATATCTAGGAAATGAAAACAAATTAACAATAAAAATACTGCCAGTTTGTTACCAAGTTTTTGTATTGTAATGTAATGTAGTAACGCTAAGACGATATACTACTTCATATCATCAACAAAATTCATAAAAATGTCACCAAAAATCACAGTTGCTAAAGAGGATTATTAAAAGCACAAATAAAATCATATTTATGCTAATAAATAAATAAATAGAACATGAACCGTTCTAACTTTCTTTTTCTTATTTCCTAAAAATCTATGTAGAGAGACCCATTGTAATTCCATCCTTTCTTTTCAGTTATAAACAAATCATATTTATCTAGTGATTTCATAATAAGCTTTTAGCTGGGATCACTGGTTTGACCATTGTTAGAGAATATAGTAAAATATAAATGGAGTAAACTAAATAACATTGTGATTTTTCATGAAACTTGTCACCAGTCTTATCATTGGTGTTACCTTGTTTATAACACCAGTGGCAAAAGTGTGATCTTTAAATAAATGTCCCCAAAAAATAAAATAAATAAAATTAAGCTGTTGCTTTTGTTTTCATAAAGTCAGAAAAGGTAATTGAATAATACTGTCCAGGTTTACTTTTTTAAAAAAAAGAAATAGATTTTTAGACATATTGTTATACCAAAAGATGTTTCTCTAGAATGACCCTGAAACAGGAGATGAAACCTTACAGTGTGCAGTGAAAATATGGAGAAACAAAATGCACATAAAAAATAGCCTTTCAATAATAAAAAATTAACATTTGAACCACAGATCATATTTATAATAACTAGAGGCAAATTATAATTTTAATATAAAATGGCAAATCGTATTTTAAATATTTGAACATCTCTTCTGTCACGGTTGGGGATCTGTCTGTTCCTCTTGTGTGTGTGTGTGTGTGCGCAATGTATGTGTGTGTTTGTTGGTGTGTTTGTTTGGGTATCTTTCGCCGCGTGGCTGTCTGTGTTTTCATGTCGTCAGCTGGGCAGTCACATGCTCAGCTGTCAACCAGCGCACTACAGGTGCAGCGCATGACGGCACCTTTATCTGTTCAGCGATTGCGTCTCTTGTTGTCAGTTCGTTGTTGTTTCACGTCTGTGTCTGTTCCTGTTGGGCTCTTCCCGCTGTATCCGCTGGTGGTGAGTTGATCTTAGAGACTGTTGTTTTTGGAAGTATCAGCACTGCTGATTTCACCAAAGTACTGTTACCGCTGTTTAGCGTTGTCCAAACTCACTGGATATTCACTTTGCATTGCTGCACAGAGGAACTGTTACCGCTGTTTGGCGTTGTGGAATTCTATGAGAGATCTCCCTGGATCTGTCTCATTGAGAAACTATACCGCTGTTAAGCGCTGTCGATTTCCTTGAGAGATGCATCATTGCTCTACCCTAACCCTCGATATCTGGTGAGATCTATACCAGCTGTTATTCCTGTTATCCCTGTTTCATAAATCACTTGCATTCACTTGCATTTGGGTCTCCTGCATAATTGTGACACTCTTCTTTATTATAACATGCCATCATATAGTGAAGATTTATGTGGAAAATTGTGCTAGTCAATTTTGCCAATCATTTGTACAAAAGAACCAGACTTCACTTTTCAAAATAATAGCCAAATTATACAATACACCATATAAAAGCTGATCTCATATGTTGAAGCACTACCAAAATTTTACTTCTACAATAAAGTGAGGTAAAAGGAAAAAAACAAAATCGGTAGCGCTTTAAAATAAAGTTACATAAGTTAATGTTAGTCTGTGTATTTACTAACATGAACAAAACAAACAAACAATTCATTTATTATTATCTATAAATCTTTGTTAGTTATGAGTGGTACAGTACAGTATGGTACGGGTCTCCTTTATCAGGCTTGCATTTCCACTGCCAAAACGGTACCCTTTTGGTGGGGGTGGTGTACAACAGAAAGTTTTAGTTGACATCATTCTCACTCTAAGAATTGTCAAAGTAAAGCTGTACTGGCTGTTCACATATTACATGAGAAGCACTTCTCACAAAACACATGCTTTATACACATAAATACTTGTGTGTAAATGTTCATTACTAACCTTTCTATGAACATGATTTGATTATAACTACAGATCAATGATAAAAATAGCCTAATGTAATGTCTGCAATTATATAAGATAAATAAATAAATGCAACATATATGAACTCATACAGACCCTTACAGCCTCTAATATGTTACCAAATACCAATTACAGAAAAACTACACACAGCATACATTTAGTTCTTATTTAGGTTCAAAAACAACACAAAATATAGCCCACAGGCAGTGCAAACCTCTCATCTGTGTCTTTAATCTTCAGCAACACATGTAACCTCTGTTAGAGAGTAATTCCGTCATTCTGAGTTCATTATAGTCCAAAAGATCATGATAATAGTTAAATATAGCGTTTTTTTTTCATGTTTGCTAAAATAATAATTTGGTCCTTTGTTTTTTCCGGCTTCTCCTTTGTTTTTTCGCACTTCACTCTCGCGTTTGTTTGTTTCTGAGAGGATTGGATGTCAGAGGCACTTCAATAATCACGCTTACATTATTATCATCAGCTCAAGAAGTTTGTTATTTCAAATATAGACGCGCGGCGAGCTCTCTGGAGAAAGTGAAACCGCTCACACTTTTAGATGGCCTCGTAAAACAACAACAGGACACGGCAGACTTTGTTCTTCTTGGCTTTGTGACTGTTCATCAAGACGACGACAAGGTTTGTTTGAACTCGGGTCAACCATGGCTTGTTATTCTATGTATATATTATAACGGGGTAATGTCTCGGCTGTGTTTTTAAAAATGGCAGTTGCTTTGTTTTCATTCTCTTTTGCAAGAGAATGAAAACAAACTTTGCAAAGTGTACCCAAAAAGGGGTACAGTATGGTTTGCTTTTTGGTACCCTTTGACAATGGAAACCACTCAGTGGAAACGGGCCATTATTGTTAACTTGCAGTGCATAATCTAATGTTAATTAGCACAACTTTGTGCTTCATGCGGATTTCAGTAATGATTAGTAAATGCTAGACTATGATAAAAAAATGGTGTAGAAGTATTGTTTCTTCTTAATTTATGTTATATATTAACTAACATCAACTAACAAAACCTTATTGTAAAGTATGACCAGAATTCCCATACAGCAATAACTTTTGTTTACACTTTTTAATCCTCTTTAGACTTTTAGGTGAGCACAAAAAAAAAGTTAAATAAATAAATAAAACTTGCTTCACAAAAAGTTTGTCTAACATGTATAATAAAGCCTTGCTGTTTCAGAAATGCACGACTCCTTCACCTACCGCCTATGGCTCAATATACACACATGACTCCTCTTTTAGGACTACACTCATCAATCATGTCGAGGATTCTGTCAAATGATGAGGAAGAACAACATTTGGACAAAAGAAACTTAAAATGATGTCAAGTGGCTGCGCGCAAATACAAGCAGATATTCACAACTGTTTTGAATTATGAGAATCTACCAGGAGGTCAGACCTGCGGTTTTACAATTATACTTAAGCATGTGCTCAAAAATAGATAGTCACAAATAGATATAACACAGGGGTCTGGCAGGGACGCAAAGAACAGGTCGTCCAGAAGCCTTGAAAAGGACAGGGCGGTGGCTCGGTTGATTTGTCCAACTTTGGATGTGGAGGATGATGTGATTTATCCAGATTGAACTAAATAATTATAATTCAGCCTTAAGACTTTTAGTGCCCTCATTTAAACTGTGGTGCATGGATCATTTTTCAATATTACAAACAGAAAAACAAGTTAGAGACTTATTTCTGTATGATAATGTATTTCCAACTTTAATTAATTATTTATTTATTTATTTATTTATTCATTCATTTGTTGAGGGAAGTAAAAGGAGGGGGTATTTTGCTCAAGTTGACAAACTGATTTCATTAGTCAAACTGCTATTACAGGCTAGAAGCAAATGGTCAGATTTTAAATAAACATTACCAAAATGATCAGCATTTTTTAAGTGAATTAACAATGTGCAATAGCAAAATTATAATTTTAAAGATCTGAATGCAAAACAAACAAAAATGAACTGAGTATTAGCTGCCAAAAAGAACCATCAGCTGTTATTTTCTGTATAATCAATTACTTCAGGTAATAAACAATGAAGCTGCAAAATGAAACTTTGATTCTGCACAGCAGTCAGTTAGTGAGGACATGAACAATCAACGCATGCTTGACATCTTCAGTGGTGTCTAATCTACTGTAAATGCATCTGATTATGTTCCTAAACTCAACAAACACTTACCAACTTACCACTGAGAAACAACCAGTTCAAGTCGTGCATGAAATAAATGCTCAGATTGTTTAACTAGTTATTTAAATTTTTCATACTTGGGCTTGAACTGATATGGTAAAATCAACACCCACATTTACACCCGCATTACTGTTCTAAAAAGTGTACAACAGATGAGAGCTGAAGAACCCTCAGGAGTTAAAACATCTTCGGTAAAGGATTTGGTAAGAGACATTTAGTTTCACTGTAAAAGTTATTGCACAAATTATTTTTAAATATTGAGTTAGGATAACTTAACCGGAAATGTCAGTGTTTTCTTGGTTTAAAAGATTGAGTCAACTGAACCCAGATATACAAGTTAAGTCATTCCAACAGCTGAGCTTTAAATAGTACAAACATGTGCAAATGAAACTAAATGAAATAAACACATTTTGTTTTTTGGCAAATATGTTCTCAGAACTTTGTATGATTACAGTGCACTGAAGTCATATGGAATGTTTTGACAATGATTTTGGTTCTTTTTCTGGCCTTTGAACATCTTGGGACCCTTGTTCTCAAATTTTATCTAAAATATTTTAATTTCTGCTTAAATAATGAATGAACTTGGACCATGGATTGGAGCGACATGAGGGTAAGAAACAGTATTATCATTTTTAGGGTGAACTAATCCTTTATTTATTCATTCATTTTCTTTTCAGCTAATAATTTAATATTTTATTAAATAAATACATTTTAAAATTGCATTTGCATGCAATTAACCATTTTATATACATATATTTTGTATTTGTATTTCTATACATGCTATTAATATCATAATGTGCAGATAAATGTAAATACCAGTATAGTGTTTCATATATACATGTTGTAAAATTAGGGCAAACTGACCAATTAAATTAGAGTATGCCTTTGGGAAGGACAGGTTTAAAAAGACAGGATCTTAGAATGAATCATTTTGACTCGATTTGACGTTGATTTAGTGATGCTACATATATTATGAGAAAATTGGAGGATTTTTAGCCTTACATGCCAGTAAACCCATGCTTAAGAAACATAAAATAATGAGGCATTTCTCCAATATATAGTGTGCACAGGCCTACCCTGAACGCAGCCCAATCCTCATCTGTGTTCCTCCAAAGGTACAGAGCTGGGAGTCCCGGAGGCCCTGGGGGTCCTTGTATGCCTCTTAGCCCATCCACTCCTGGGACACCTTGAGATCCCTGGCAGGACATATGAGTACACGTAAGTGTCATTTTCACAGATGGCTACAATGAGTTGTATTTATACAATGTTCTTCCTCACCTTATCACCCTTGTACCCAATATAGCCTCTTTTACCTGCACACCCCTGTGTAAACAACAAGACCAATCTTGAACAGAGTCACACAGAACATTTGAAGCAAAAGTTACATTATGGGGCCACAGAAAAAAAAGTGAGAATACTGTCATCAACCATCAAGTTTACAGAGGATTGCTTTCCATGTTCAAATAGAAGCATGGAAATCATGAAGCAAAAGACTTTGTGAATCCATTAGACTTATGAGTGAATTAATATTTATAGGCTCGTGCGCTTTTAATCTTATGTATATTACGTAATGTGACACTCTCAGGCATGCCAATTTGTACAGTCCTGCGCTGCCAGACCCCAAACCGTATGCAAAAGTGCACATTTATTACTGCAGACCTGATATTTTGGATTCATTCAGGAAGGCCATAATTTACAAATGGGCAGAGGTAGTATGTATGATTAAAGATATAAAGCATACTTCTCTGAACTTCATTAAAAGATGAAAATAGTATAGAACATTCAGCTTTCAAGCAATGATGCGTTCTAAAATAGGACTAAAATAGGTTTGAATATGAAAAGAGTTTAAGAATCAGTATTCAGGCTAGCAATTTATTGCAACTTTAGTTCGTAACGGTCATGTTTCCAGCTCAAAAAACAAACACTGGCTGGTTTGCAGACTGAAATGTGAGCAGGCTTACAGTTCCAAGAAACAGGCATTGAATAAAACGCATAACTACTATAAGAGTAATTACACGTTTTGAATACATATGATGTACTTGTTTTAGCTGCCATTTCATTGTCAACAATTCTGGAATACTTTGTTCTGATTGGTCAAGGTGTAGTTAGATTTACCATTACTTATTAAAATGACATGTGCATAAAGTAGTCCTCTGAATAATCCACGAAAACAATAATTATGCACAGGGGTGAAACATTTCATTCAGAATTCACCATGTTAACCAACAAAATAATGCTTGGTTTGGAAGTAACTTTAATGCGAGCAGGACTTTGTACTTCATTACACTTTTACTATTGGACAATGGACATTTTTGACCATTGTGCATGCTGAAACATGCGACTGATTCAGACTGGTCAACTGAGATATATAATAGTTAGATATTAAATGTTTCATTCATTATTCAATTAAATGTAATTCAATTGTGAATGTGTAACCACAATCAGTCCACTCATAACTGAAACTGTTTAACTTTAATCCATCTCACATCAGATTCACGTTCTTATGTTTCCTCTAAGAAAAGCGACAATTGAAAACGGTAAATGTTTCATTCATAATTCAAACGAGAAACAAGAGAATGTGAATCTGATATGAGATAAATTAAAGTTAAACAGTTTTAAATATGAGTTGTCTAAATGTGGTTACATATACAGAATTGAATTAAATTCAATTGAACTGTGAATGAAATATTTACCATTTTCAATTAATGTTTTTCTTGGATTTCTATCGAACATCTACTCATTAGTTTCATTATTAAAGTAATTAAAGTCATTGAATTAGTTACATTGCTAATTACATTTAGATAATTTGTAATTTGTCATCTAATTTGTCATATTAGTAGATGTTTGTTTATCGTTTTTCTTGGATTTCTGTCAAACATTTACTAATATGACAAATTAGATGACAAACTACAAGTTAATTAAGTGGAATTAAGCTGTGGCTTTTCTCCCCATAGACTTTCATTCATACGCACGCGAATGCGTCAGACCAGAAACTCAGGGTCATGCGTTAAGTTTCGAATTTCGCTGAGGTGCAAAGTTTAAGCTTGGTGAACTCTGACCTGCAAAATCGCATCACTTGACTGCGTGAGACCAATCCAGGATCAAAACATGATCAAAACAAAAAATGCTCGCTTTTTTTATGCCTAATCATCTTGTTTAGTGTAATCATCTGCAGCTTTAGCAATGGAACTAATTCAATGACTTTAATTACTTTAATAATGAAACTAATGAGTAGATGTTTGATAGAAATCCAAGAAAAATTATAATTGAAAACGGCAAATATTTAATTCAGAATTCAATTAAATTTAATTCCATTCTGTATATGTAACCACATTTAGACCACTCAAAACTAAAATTGTTAAACTTAAATTTATCTCATATCAGATTCACATTTTCTTGTTTCTCGTTTCAATTAGGAATGAAACATTTACCGTTTTTAATTGTCGTTTTTCTTGGAGGAAACATGAGAACCTGAATCTAATATGAGAAAGATTAAAGTTAAACAGTTTTAGTTATGGGTGGACTGAAGGTGGTTGTATCTTCACAATTGAATTAAATTGAATTATGAATGAAACATTTATTGTTTTCAATTATCGTTTTTTTCTTGGATTTCTATCAAACATATAATAATTAGTTTTATTATTAAAGTTATTTAATTTTAACCTATCTCATATCAGACTCACGTTCTCTTGTTTCAATTATGAATGAAACATTTACAGTTTTCAATTAATGTTTTTCTTGGATTTCTATCAAACATCTACTAATTAGTTTTTTTAATAATTGTATGCAAGTAAGTAATTTAATTAGTTACATTGCTAATTACATTTAGTTAACTTTTAATTTGTGATCTAATTTGTCATATTTGTTTGATAATAATACAAAAAAACGTTAAATGAAATTGGTAAATATTTCATTCATAATTCAATTTAATTTAATTCAATTCTGAATATGTAGCCACATTCAGTCCACTCATAACTAAAACTGTTTAACTTTAATTTATCTCATATCAGATACACGTTCTCTTGTTTCTCGTTTGAATTATGAATGAAACATTTACCGTTTTCAATTGTCATTTTTCTTAAAGGAAACAAGAGAATGTAAATCTGATATGAGAAAGACTAAACCGTTTTAGTTATGAGTGGAATGAACGTGGTTACATATTCAGAATTGAATTTAAATGAATTCTGAATGAAACCTTTACCATTTTCAATTATCGGTTTACTTGGATTCTATCAAACATTTACTAGTTAGTTTTATTATCAAAGTAATTCAATTAGTTACATAACTAAATGTAATTAGCAAACTTGTCATTTAATTTGTCAAATTAGTAGATGTTTGCTAGAAATCTAAGAAAAACGATATTTGAAAACGGTAAATGTTTCATTTAACTCAATTCTGAATATGGAACCACATTCAGTCCACTCATAAATAAAACTGTCAAACTTTTTATCTTTCTCATATCAGTTTCACGTCTTCTTGTTTCCCACAAATGCAATTGTTCCCACTTTGTGTCTCAGTTATTCTTCATAACCTCAGAGAACTTCACTGTCGCTCAGGCTTGATTTTTGTACATTCTAATAGACAATTTTTGAGAGATTATACAAGTAAAACAGTAAAAGAATTATAATAACCCTAAGGATATGTCTACTATGAGCAAGACAGAAGTAATTTAAACAAGTTAAATCTGTTCATTCTCAACTGTTTTTGGGTTCAGATTTTAGTTTAGCACATACTAGAATAAGCAATTCGCTTAAACATTTTCAGCTGCCCTCGAGCATGTGATTTCGCCCAATTTCATCAGGATTTTAGTAACTCACTCTTTTCCCTGGTGGTCCAACAGGCCCTGGAGGTCCACTGAGAAGCCTGTATCTTCTTCCATCCTTGCCTAATATAACATCTCCATGCTTACGGACAACTCTTGAATACTTGTTGTCAGCTCTTCCACTGCCTACTAGAGTTACATATCCTTTTTGTGAGGAAACATCGACCAAAGGCTGTTTAACTACTTGACTAGAGTACCCTGAGATGCTCTTTGAAGGAAGTAAGAAACCTTCTTCAGTCAACTGGTTTAACTCTGGATGGACTGTAGGCCTGAGCAGATCCTTCTGACCAGCTGATGTCTTCACATTTAAGCTAGAATCCAGCTCAGCGATGTCCCCAGACGGCTTCAAACGGAGCCGCTCTAGACGGCTTTCACTCAAATCAGCTTTCAGTTTTTGAGTGGTGAAGATCTCTGATGATTTGAAGGTGGTGGACTGGATCTTTTTGTCCCTGGTGTCCTTAAACCTACTATGTGTGCTGACGACAGGAGTCGTGAGGCGCTCAGACTCATCCACTACTACAAAGCCATGGACCGAGTGCTTTGAAGTTCTGTTCGGAGAAGAAGAAATGGCCCATTTCTGAGAGGAGACACTGGAGTTCTGGAAGAGAACAAAAAGAGATACAGTAGACTAAGGGAATACTATCTTGCATAGAATATAATAATACAACTTTAAAGGGCCAATATATCAGTGTAAAAACCTAATTTCTCATTTAATTTCACTGCACTGGGGGGACTTAAATGTGTGTTTACAGTTTAAGGTCAGCGTTTTCTTGGATTTTTCCTATTAAAATAAAAATAAATTGTATATATACATGACAATTTCATTCATTAATTTTCCTTCGCCTGCCTTCCTCCTTGTAACTGCCAACTTATCCAGCAGTTAGTGAATGAGCATGTGACGTATTTTGACATGTGTACTGAACTAGAATAGGCAACAGGTATGTTTGAGAACTCTGTTCTTTTTAGGGTGGAATCATGTGACATCAGGTCCTGTTGTTGATTCATCTGGATGCCTTTGTTCGTTGTTGCATTTGTTTCACTCAAACTGCACCACAGAATAGAAACAGATGCATCATTTTAAGGAGCTCAGTCTGCTTATTTATTATGCTTGTTTCAAACCGCAAGCAGAGCATGAGCAGTGCGTGCGCAGCGTGTATGGAGAGCAGAAGCAGTTGGTGTGAAAGGCAAACGCCTGCGCACTGCTTCTGCTCTCCATACATGCTGCACACGCACTGCTCACGCTCTGCTTGCGGTGTGAAACAATCGGCTCATCGGCAGCTGCTTCACAGATCAATCTATCTCTGTCTATTCTATCTACCTATCGATCCATAAATACACTTTTTTTTACTTTTCATCTGCACCAAGGCCCATGGCAACTTCCTCCTATGCTGTTTCCTTAACCTGCAAGTCTTTATTTTACAAATTGTAAAGATCCTAAAGAACTGTTTGCTTCTCACACTCTATGAGGAGTGCCATTCGTGTCTTTTCAGGTGCACTCGGTCAGAAGACTGTGATATCATGTTATTTTGTTTTTGATTGTCAGGATGATGTAGGCGTATAGTTATAATAATATTTATACAATATAATTATTATAATGATATTTATACATGATCAAACTAGTGTGCAACTTAAACAAAACTGATACTAAAATTGTTTTAAATTTTGTTTTGTAGTTCGAGCCCAACTAAATATTTGTTGCCACTTTTAATCGTTTATGTTCCTTTGATTAAATATATACAAATCTGTGGATATTCTCAGTGCATTTATTGGGTAAAAGTACTACTTTTTACTGTCATTCAATGTGTTTTTGGTCATTATCAATGCACTGTCACTTTAATTGAGAGTGGGAGCAGCACAGCAAAAATACACCCAGGGCCAAAACAGTGACACTCACGCCTCACGCTGATGCGCTGCTTCTGATTGCAGTATGAAAGCTCTAATCTGTTAACATGGACACTGAAAAAAGCATGCGCTGTTCATGCTCTGCTCACGCTTGCAGTGTGAAACAGGCTTTAGTGTGCATAAAGGTTTAGATGTAGGGCCTGGGAGATTTGTCCTAAAATCAAAATCTCGTTTAATTGAACATTTTGACTCGATTACTATTAACAAACGATTATTTATTTAATTTATTTTTTGCCCTTATAGTTAACTGACAAGTTTTGTACAGTAAATATGCTCACATATTACAAGTGAGAGATTTTTGAATGAAGGGTGCATTACTTGATTTTAAAATTGAAGGAAACACACACTATCCACTATCTATAATTATTTATTGAACATCAAATTACAACAATTGAACATTAAAACACACATTGCCTAAAACGAACATTCACTTTTTTCTTTTAGAAATGTGAAAATAAATAACTCACACTTTTGAAAACAAAATACATTATTTTCAATGTTTTCATATTAAAAGTAGAAAATAGAGAGTATTTCTTCTACATAAAAAAACATTTTGTATATCCTATAAATAATAATTTAAACAGTTCATTCCTTGCATCTTCTGTAAAAAAAATATATTTAAAATGCAAATAATAATTTTAATGTAATGGAAAATATGCCGTCTCAAGGTACATTGCTCAGCATATACAAGTACACCGCTCACAAATGTAGATATGTGTGAGGATATTTGTGCATATACATTAGATTAGTCAGTACTGAAGCCAAATCTGGAGCTTATCTAACAAAATAACTTACGATAACAATCCAAAACGAGTACACCCAAATTTATTTTCTAGAAAAATATTAAATACAAAAAAAAGGAAAAATCAGGAAAAGCAAACAAAAAAGAAAAATATAGTTGAAATTTTGTAGGTTGTTTTTATTTATTTATTTTTTTTGCTTGAATTTAATTGTATTATCTTTTAATTTCTAAATATTTTTGGTGACTAAAATATTATTTTAATAAACATATCTGTTTAATAAATCTGTTTGTTTAAATGCACCAAAATACATTGCCTATATTCACTGAGAAATCTATAAAAATATTCATTTTCAAAATGGAGTGTACTCAGTTATGCTGAGCACTGTATCTCTGGTGCAGTTTCCAATCATCGTCAATGTAGTGCAAAGTATGGCTCAAGAATAGGTCCATCGTCCTACTTGACCAGAGATCGAATGAGGCTGCAAAGTGACTGTAGAAGCATAAATCAGCTTTAAGTGGGTTCACATGACTCCACACACAGTAGGGAAAGTAATTAAAAAATCTACCTGGAAAAATTTGATCAATTATAGGTTATGAATGTCGATTTCGATTACTTTTCTATTAATCGTCCAGCCCTATTCAGAAGCCACCATTCACACAATCAAATAAACTGAACTAACTGAGCATTTCCACTAGACTTCATTTTACATGAATAAAACAAAAGTCTAAACACACCCAACGAAAATTTCTTTCTTTCAGCCCAAACACAACAATTATAGTCAATGTTGCTTAATTAAAAAACAAAATCATACAAAAAAAGCATTTCCATCATTTGTCTGTGCTATATACTTCGATGTAAACTTTGTTTTTTTTTAGCTTTCAGAAATTTATTTTTACAGTTATGTTCTTTGGTGTAACTGAGCCTTCATCTAATTGTGGACACAAGCATTTTAACCAGATAATCATTAAATACAGTGGGGTTGAGCACCTTTTTTCAAGCACCAGTTGATCACTAAAATAGGCACCATGAAAATTAAGTGAATATTACACCAAACGAAGAGATGATCAATCACGATAAAGACAAATGGCCTACCCATGATTCCGAGCTCAGAGACCCACAGGCTCCATCCCACTGTCCTCCTCTCTTTCTTTAACAATAAGCTACAGAGAAAGAGCAGTCAGGCACTTAACACTGTAAGGCGGCTGCCTAAGATGAGAGGGACACTTGATCCTCTCAAGGGTGACACAGCTCCCCAAATAATTGTTTTACCCTCCTCAGTGCTACAGGTTACATCTTTGGCTGGAAATGTACCGAACACTGGAACAACCCCTGCGAGAGACGCTGGAGCAGAACCAGACACTACAAGACACAATTACACTTTGTTCAGGAGATCAGCCAGTGAGATTGTTTGAGAGGAAGTCAGTTACTAATGCAGATGCTCCGGAATATAACAAAGGAGCATATTCCATGTTGAAGATTACAGCTGATGACTTCCGGTTTTGTATATGAATGGAGTAGACATGTCTAGCTCAAAGTCTTAAGCCTGGTTTATACTTCTGCGCTGATTGTAGGGTTGGGTCTTATTCATTCATTTATTCATTTTCTTTTCAGCTTAGTCCTTTTATTAATCCGGGGTCCCCACAGCGGAATGGACCACCAACTTATCCAGCATTTGTTTTACACAGTGGATGCCCTTCCAGCTGCAACCCATCTCTGGGAAACATCCATGCACATGCTCATTCACACTCATACACTTCGGACAATTTAGCCTACCCAATTCACCTGTACTGCATGTCTTTGGACTGTGGGGGAACATGCCAATTCCACACAGACACGCCAACTGACCCAGCCGAGGCTCGAACCAGTGACATTCTTGCTGTGAGGCGACAGCGCTACCTAATGCGCCACTGTGTCACCGGGTTGGGTATCATTTGGAGTTATTTTGATACCGGTGCTAAATCGATACTTTTAAAACAGTACCGGTGCCAAAATGGTGCCTGAACCAATACTTTTGAGCTACAAAATTATGGTGGATGACTCTAGATAAATCTTTTATTTGTTGAGTTTTGAAATGATTTATCGTTTTCTTGTTTATTGTTTCTTTCATTAGTAGGGTTAGGTATCGTTTGGGGTTATTTCGATGGCGGTGCTAAATTAATGCTTTTAAAACTGTACCAGTGCCAAAATGGAGCCGGAACTGATACTTTTGAGCCACAAAATGATAGTGGATGGCTCAAAAAAAAACAAAAAACAAATATATATATATATATATATAT
>CAIGQZ010000427.1:10604358-10623150 GCA_903798205.1 Danio tinwini | reverse complement strand
TATTCCTGTATTAATCCTTAGTTCCACTGCAGGGTTTTTCCAATGAGTATTTCAATTAGTGCCCTACAAAATAAAGGGTTAATGTGGATTATTTAACCCCATTATATGCACATTTATGTGAACTGATGCTTATTTCAGGCAAGACAAGAGGTGTATTTGTTACACAAATTCTATATATTTACTGTCGTAATAACAGAAAGTGCATGTCATTACTGAACATTGTTCCCATCTCTTAATTATAAAATTTCAGCTTTTGCCATCAAACAAAAAATTTAGGCAACCTCAAGTAAGAAAAAATGTGGATCCAATGTAATTTGTGCCAACTGCCATTGGAATTTTAAACACAGAGGTTTGAAAATGAATAGAGTTAATTGTGTTGTTTTTTAACGTGATGTATGAGTTAAACGTATTTGTGTTGCTTCTTTTTCATGTGACATGATGAATGTTAAATGTAATTATGTGGAAAAGCCAAAGGCCAATTTCTACTTGTGGATAATAAAGAAAGTCTGAAGTCTAATAATAATAAATATAATAATAATAATAATAATAGTAATAATAATAATAGTAATAATAATAATAATAATAATAATAATAATAATAATAAATAACGTGTAATTGCATTAATCTAATCCACATCCTAACCATATAGTAAATGCTAGTAGTTCATTCAAATATCTGACAAAAAAAAAAACCTTAAATGTACACAGCAAAATAGTGTAGCCATATTTTTTTTAAGAAACTTCTCAAGCTGAATATTCAAAAACTTGACACTTTTCCTAAGTTTTCAACTACTTTAAGACTTATTTTAGTTTCAGAAGGCTGTGCTAAATTACAGTGCAGAGATTGTAATTGCATGTCTAACCTTTATGAAGCCAGAATAAATGGATGATAGACAAACATTTCCAAGAACATTTCCATGCTGTGCTGATTGACATGTGCAGAACAGAACTCCCACAGTTCCTCTGCCTCATCTATAATTACTCCATACAGAAATGATCAAGAGTTCAGGGGAAAAACTTTCAATATCTTAGACTATATCTGCAAAAATAAAAGGCATTAGCACTGGTGCTTATGAAAGGAAGTATTTTAATAAATGTGGCAGTATACTCAAGTAGTTCAGCCCAGTACAGAGTTGAGCTGATAACAGACATTATGCAAAGTCAACTTCAATTACACGTTAAATAATACCAAATCCATATACATCTCTGATAGATGAGACAGTACTAAAATTCACATGGGGAAAAATGTGTAAGGGAGATTTCCCTCAATCGTTAAACTTAAAGATGTATTTTTGTTAAATAGTACAGCTGTTTTTGTGCCAGTGTGTGAGATTACAACTGAATGCTGTCGTTATCTCACTTCCTGTATTATAGAATACTTTGGGCCAAATGGGTTTGGCTTCACTTGGTTTTTGGAGACTTGTTCCAACTGTATTCATAATAAAGTGATGATCATTGCAGTATGTTTTGGAATAGGAGACAGGTCCAAATTCTGGTGTAATGAAATAAAATTCATTCATTTATTCATTTTCCTTTGGCTTTGTCTCTATTTTAAAGGTCGCCACAGCAGAATGAACCACCAACTATTCTGGCATATGTTTTACACAGCGGATGCCCTTTCAGTAGCAACCCAATACTGGGAAACACCCATACACTCTTCATACATTACGGCCAATTTAGTTTATAGTTATACCGCATGTGTTTGGACTGTGTGGGAAACAGAAGCACTTAGAGGAAACCCACGCCAACACGGGGAAAACATGCAAACTACACACAGAAATATCTACTGGCCCAGCCAGGACTCGAACCAGTGACCTTCTTGCTGTGATGCGACAATGCTAACCACTGAGCCATTGTGCTGCCCTGAAATAAAATTCCATTTTAAAATAAAAAATTATAAATATTTTACATATTTATATCAAATCACTTTCAAAGAGTAATGAATGTTAAATAAATTACAGTATTTTCAAAAGATTATGTAGAAATATGCATATCAATAAAACAATTTGTTCTGGGCAGAGATGAATCGCAATTAATCACATCTAAAATAAAAGTTTTGACATGATTTATGTATGTGTATTATATATTTATCATGTATATGTGATACAAACACATAAAAACAAATCAATTTTGTTTAAAAAAACAAAACAAAAAACAAAAAAAATTATATAACTATATAAATATTAATGCTACCCAAATAATGACTAAAAGTAAGTAATTTAAGAAAGAGTTTGTCAAGCCAGGTGGCACATTAGACCAGGGGCTCATCTCTTGTTTCCAAAATGCATCACAAACTGCTTGAGAAACTGTTCTACTATGATAATTGGTGATTAAAATTAATTCTGTTCAATAAGATGTACTTGTGTTTACTAACCGTTTATTCACTTAAACATGAATTTTGAACTGTAGGCCTACATAAGCTCGAAACAGCGATATTTGATTACCTTAATCTGACTAAAGTCATAACTGAACTAAACAGAAATGGAATTAAGACATGGAATATGCATAAATTAGTGGCATTTTTGAAGTAAACACCGCAATCAAACTATTACCAGCATGTAGGACTTTTTGCCATATTTTCTGAAAAGATCCACACACGCGGCTGTCAGTAAAGGGCCACACCACACTCACAAACACAAACACATGCACAAACAAACACACACACACACACACACACACACTCACACACTCACACACTCACACACTCACACACACACACACACACACACACACACACACACACACACACACACACACACACACACACACTCGCACATCGTGAAATGGAGAAGTTTTTTTTTTCCTTTTCATTTGGTGTGCATTATTAAATTCCATTACACTCTCACCAGTCCTTACTCCCTATTTGCATCTAATCCCCCACAGTTTGTCACGGGGGCATGAATGAAATGTTTTTGAGTTAAAGCGAAACTGCCGAACTGCAGTTAGTCACCAAAAAATCACCTTACTAATATTATTGTCTGTTAAGGCAAATAACTAGATTACAGATGTCAATGTAAGCATAGTCAGTAGTGTCTTTGAAGTAAGTAAAAGATCCAGAAGGGCATCCTGCTGATTTGATTCAAATGGACACTTTTTTGTCAGACGGCTCACCGGCCAGGTATACATCCGCGCTAATATATCAAGGTGAAAGTCATCATAGCTTGCATAGATTAGACCCAGCTCCCAACCCAACTTTGAGAATAGATTAACAGCGATATATATATATATATTTTTTTTTTATTGCACAATAAGAGTCTTGCATTAACGCAGCACGTTAACGCAGATAACGGCCCACCACTTATATACATATATACAGTTGAAGTCAGAATTATTAGCCCCTCTTTAATTTTTTTATTCTTTTTTAAATATTTCCCAAATAATGTTTAACAGAGCAAGGAAATTTTCACAGTATGTCTGATAATATTTTTTTCTTCTGGAAAAAGTCTTATTTGCTTAATTTTAGCTAGAATAAAAGAAGTTTAAAAAAAAACATTTTGAGGTCAAAATTATTAGCCCCTTAAAGCTAGATTTTTTTCGATAGTCTACAGAACAAACCATCGTTATACAATAACTTGCCTAATTACCCTAACCTGCCTAGTTAACCTAATTAACCTAGTTAAGCCTTTAAATGTCATTTTAAGCTGTATAGAAGTGTCTTAATATATCTAGTAAAATAATATGTACTGTCATCATGGCAAAGATAAAATAAATCAGTTATTAGAAATGAGTTATTAAAACTAATATGTTTAGAAATGTGCTGAAATAAAATCTTCTCTCCGTTAAACAGAAATTGAGGGAAAAAATAAATGGGGGGCTAATAAATCAGGGGGGCTAATAATTCAACTTCAACAGTATATACAGTACATAATAAATGTACACAATACTCACACTTCAATTATGTCAAAACTAACTTTTATTTTGGATGTGATTAATTGCGATAAATTTTTGCACAGCACAAAAATTTATTATTTTACAATTTTCTTATGAATAACTAAGAGATATAATTTTTCCTCTTCTTGTTCACTTTATTTTTTAACAGATTTAATAATAATAAATATTATTAATCTAAAAGCTTATATTGTGTATTTTAGGTATAAAAGCTTATATGTAGTTTTATCTGTGCATGCATGTCAATTTTTGCACAAGGTGTTTAATGTATAAAACAGTTAAAGGGACACTTCAACCAAAAAAATGCACTCATTTATTGGCCCACAATTGGTTACAAACCTATCAGTTTATTTCCTCAATTTAACATAAAATATATATTTTGAAGAACGTCTGAAACCAGTAGCCACTGACATTCATAGTAGGAAAAAAAATAGTATAGGATTCAATGACTTCCTATTTCAAACATTCTTCAAAATATCTTTTTGTATTCTACAGGAAAACAAAACTCAAACAGGTTTGAAACACTGCTGAATAAACTATGAAAGAAATGTCCCTTTTGGGGTAAACTATCTCTTTAATTAAAAACAAAATGCTCAGCATATTTGGAAAATGGTATTAAAATATCAATTTCAAAATGTCTCTTATTGCTGATGGATAGAATATAAACAAGCATGCAGACAAACACTGAGTGCAAAATATAAAATTAAACCGCTCTCATGGCCATCCATGTTAAATGCTTAACACACAACTTGGCACATTGTGTTCTGAGTGAATCTGTTAAACTTTACATGTTTATGTCAATCAGTGTATACTGTATTTGGCTTTTTTTCTTTTTTAATAATACTGTTTTGGTACCTGATAAAAATGAATGGCAGTCATTGGAGGAAAGTTGTTTGGTCCACCAGGTGGGGGTTTTACATGGGCAGGACGTCTCATTAAAGCTGTAAGTATCAGAGCCCACTCTCACAGCCACCTATACAGACAGTGTCTAATACTGTAGCCGCAATTATAAATGCAATCAAATCCTAATATATGTCAAATATAAGCCCAGTAAACTTCTGAACGAACGCCCTGTTGTGCACAGAGCTCACTTCAAGTGCAAAGCAATAAAGGCGTCTAATGAATTTCCAGGCAATTTGCAAGTATTGGAGCTGTTCCTGGAGTACACCAGCAAACTCTCAAGCTGCCCGCTCTTTCCCTGATGGGGCGTTTATCAAGCACGGCCCACCATCTCGGCACAGCTCCTCTCTGTTACAGCACTGCACTGAAACAGGACAGTTCCCATGATAATAATTTATCATCGCCCTCCCCATGTAGGAAAATACAGCAACAGCTTTATAAGGACAAATGAGAGAACCTAGTGATCCCTTTCTTTCCCATTTATTCAATTTCCTGACCTCTGAAGTCATCCATCTTCTCCAGCTGAGGTTGATTCTCCCCACATTGTACTCGGGCTTTGTCCATTCATAGCTGCATAATTACTCACCGTGGAACTGTTTCTCGGAGCTTTTATGCTATAATTCATACACAGATCGCTCGTAAAAATGAGGGGCTGTAATTAACATTGGGATGTCTCTTATTGTCTCTTACCAAACCATGTGATTCTCTGGGTGAAGGCCTGAGCCAGGGAACTGAATGCATGTTGGCAGTATCATCTGTGGCAGCGGAGGGATCTGATGTGAACGTTGTGTGTGCTGTTGAGCCAGCTGAGGGTGACAAAGGGCCCTGTTGGGGAATTAGAGGCAAAGATGTCAGTAAAACACATTATTTTTAATAGTACAAGATGTTAATAGAATTAGTTTTGTCATTTTTGTGCCAATGAGGGTTAGGCTAACGACCCACCTCGTAAAAATTAGATGTTACGAAACACCAACATGGTGTAAGAGTGCAAATTACCATATGCATTTGATTATACGGCAAAACATGTCTTTTTCACCAAGAAGGTCCATAAAATAGGTGGTAAGCTTTGCTCATCTGCTTTTCCTGCTCTGCTCCTCTCCTGCTCTTCTCTGACTCTACTGCTATCAAGCTCTCTTTGAGGTCTACTCTCTGGTCTTTGTCTCTCTCTCTCTCTCTCTCTCTCTCTCTCTCTCTCTCTCTCTCAGGTAACTTTATTTTACATTTTAATAAATGTGCATCGATGGATTTGCTCTTCAGTGTTTGAACTTTCAGCAAAATTTAAACCACAATGAACTGAACATCACCTCTAAAATCTGGACTTTACTAAAACTTCTGTTAAGCGGCTTTGACACAATCTACATTGTAAAAGTGCTATATAAATAAACATGAATTAATTGATTGATTCATTAATTCATTTTCTTTTCGGCTTAGTCCCTTATATTAATAAGGGGGTGCCACAGCGGAATGAACCACCAACTTATCCAGCATACGTTTTATGCAGCGGATGCCCTTCCAGCTGCAACCCATCACTGGGAAACATCCATACACACTCATTCACACACAAACAGACAATTTAGCTTACCCAATTCACCTATACCACATGTTTTTGGACAGTGGGGGGAAACCAGAGCACCCGGAGGACATCTACGCCAACACGGGGAGAACATGCAAACTCCACACAAAAATGCCAACTGACCCAACCGGGGCTCGAACCAGCGATCTTCTTGTTGTTAGGCGATTGTGCTACCCACTGTGCCATCATGCTGCTAACATGAATTGAATTGAATTTAGGCTGGGTACAATTATTATCATATGTTTTTATCATTTATCAACACTTAATTGCTTCATATTGCAATACAATACAATCACATAATAGCAACGTTCTCCCACATTTTTAGCTATTAATGCTGCCCTTATTTCCGTTTTCGTTATATGATTGCAGAAGGATGGTTTGACTTGAAATGTAGTAGAAATGTAGTTTTTCACCATCATACTGATAAATTTTTGGTCATTTGACCGAATTACAGTTCAAAACTGTTCAATTAAGAACCCATTCTTTCAATGGTGCGGCTAAATGTCAACTTTAATATAAAGTTGCAGCCCGGGGAGTAAGTATTTTTTGTGCCAATAGTGCCATCATACAATTTAATTTAGAAATTGATAACTAATTAAGGATTATTAATAATAATTAATAAACACTGCTTTCATCTCGCATTGGTTGAACTAATGAAGAGCAATGGACACCAGTTGCTTTTTAGGCTGTGGTTTATTTTCAGATTTAGTCATCTAAAATAACCTTTAACATTTGGTCCAAATTTTGTTGTGTTGTATGGATTAATTTCGTTTATTCTAAATCTCCAATAAAAAAGAAGCTTAACATTTTTATTTTGTAGTTTTGCAAAATGAAAGAGAAAAATCAAATGATGAACCAGCCAAATTCTTTCTACTGTAGATTTTTCTCATTCAGAAACATGCAGTTTTGTGTGACATTTTCATTTAAGGGTCATAATTTTGCATTTTACAAGATGTGAAATCATTTTCAAGTGTCCCCAGAGTGTGTCTTTTAAATTCCAAAATAATTTACAGATCAATTATACCATGCTGTAAATCCCCCGTTTGAAAAGAAGCAAAAACACACTGTTTTTGTGTGTCTCTTTAAATGTAAATGAGCTACCACTTTCCAGCACCTGTTCCAAATTAAAAAAAAGCAGTGCTTTTGCACCTCGGTTACTTCAGTATTATTCGAAAGACTTAAATCTTAAGTCTTGAATCCATTTAAATCTCTTATATAGGGCTTTGTTCTAAATTCTATTTTGCATATACTGTCAAATGCATCTTAAAAAGTGGAGCCAAAACATTTTGAGAGTTCCCTTGTGGTGGGCTGCAGTATAGCTCATAAACCCCACTCTCTCCATGCAAATGAATAGGATGTAAGCTAAACTAAATGACCGTATCCAGGATGGGATACATTTTTATTAAAAGCACACACAAAAAAATATTCAATCTCATTTTATCGGCTATGGTTATGTGAATAAAAATAGTTGGGGTAGAAATACTATGTGCGTCAGTACATTAGATCTGTGAATCAAGCCTTTGGGCATGACAACAACAATCCACTAACACTGCTCAATTAGGTCTGATCTATTGGGCTAAAATGATTTCAGTTTGAGATATTGTGTCATGTTTGTCATGTATGTTCACGAAAGAAAACTCAGGAATACAATCAAGGCATTTGAGTTCAGAAACTGTACTAGTAGAGAAAGAGAACAGAACAAAAAAAACTCCTGTTAGAATACATTTTGCATAGTGTTAATGTCTAAACAGCAACCTTATAGACCAGGGGTGCCTAAACTTGATCCTGGAGGGCCAGTGTCCTGCAGATTTCAGGTACACACACCTGGACAGATGTTTCTAGAAAGTCTAGTAATGCTGTCGTCACACTAAAGTTTAAGCCCAAGAAATTCTGTAGTTCACTGCAAAAAGGGGTAGGATTAAAGAAGATGATTAGACATTAAAAAAAGTTAATGATTGCTCCATATTTTACATTCTTGTCCAGAGAGGTCATGTTTTGATCTTTGTTTGGTCTCACGCAATCACGTAATGTGATTTTGTAAGTCAGAGTTCTCCAAGCTTGAACTTACCAACACAGCGAACTGCGAAGCTTGCTGCAAGAGTTTGCGTTTCCGGTCTGCTGCATTCACATGCATATGAAGGGAAGTCTAGGGAACTTTGGAACTTTGCGGGACACCAGTCATAAGGATCGAGTTTGAACACCCCTGTTATAGACTAAAGAGAGCTGAAAGTGTAAAGCTCAACCCTGTTCCTGGAGATATATCTTCTTACAGAGTTCAGCTCCAACCCTGATCAAACACACATGAAACAATTAATTTAAACCTGAACAGTACTTGATAATTATAGGCAGATGTGTTTGATATGGGTTGCAACTTAAATCTGCAAAAAGGTAGATCTCCAGAAACAGGGTTGAGCATCCCTGGTGTAAGAAGTATATATACCATTTAAATGTATTGTTCATTGTAAAAGGAGCTATTTGAACACACAATTCATAAGAACATTCTACAAAAAAAAAACACCCCTTTAGTAAACAGTTGACAAAACTTGGTTTTAGGTTTAAAGTCCTCAACTCTACCTCAGCGCTACTTTCCATCTTAAAAAGGCTGTGTCCACACATATGCTGATGAAGCTCACAATGATCCTTGGCAGCATTTGCATCTCCCATTATGAACGTCATCTGTCTCAGCTCTCCCTGTAAAGACAGACACCAGCCTCAAAGACGAATCTGAGCCATGACATCATTGGCATAACAATCCATTCACAAAAGTGCTGGTCAATCATTCACTCACATGTCTCATTAACTTAGGATGAATGGTGAACCTGATACCACAGTCACCATGATAAAAAACCTACTGTAAGCATTCAGTGCCATTGAAACTCTTGGCATACTGTTTGATCACTCTTTTTTTTAAGTTGAAGCCAGTGAGATGATGGTTTTCACATCTGAAAATTGGTGTGGTCGCCAGACGTGTTTCCCATGGAAGAACTGCTTGTGATACATTAGCAAGACAGCTCTTGTTTCTCTAATAATGATTCTCTAAACCACAGTATTGTAGTAAGATATATTCACAGTATTATAGGCTTAGTTCATCCAAAAAAAAATAATCGAAAAGCTTGATTTACTCACCCTCAGTGCATCATATAGGTGTATATGACTTTGTTTATTCAGTCAAATTCAATCAAAGTTATTTTAAAAGTACATATCTTTTGCTTTTCCAGCTCAAAAATGGTAAAGGGAAGGTCTGGATGGTATGACGATATATTGTTACCACAGAATAAACTGTCGACCACAATAAGATTTTTTGATTCTGTGTATATGGTGGCATGTAAATAAGCCTGTGTGGCTAATTCAATGTGTGTGAGCGACTGATAAAGACACTACTCATACTAAGACCAGATCAGCAGTCTGAAGTGGACTTTTATCAGTGATTAGAGTAACTTACTGAATTACAGACTTGAATCGGCATATGTGAGTACAGAATAACACCGTGTACAATATCGCTCAGTAATTAGTCATGTTTGATATATTGAATTGTTAGAATGTATAAAAGAGGATTGGCTGTGACATCAATCATAGCTTAATTTAGTTTCTGCTTTATTAACTGAGCCTTGTTTCTCTCAACGTTTTTACACTTTCGTCGATTGGTTTGGGACTTGTGGAGAGGCGCATCGATGGATTTAAACTACACTGAACTGAACCAAACTGAACTTTGACATATTTTTAATTTGCTAGAACTACTATGTTAAGCTGCTTTGACACAATCTACATTGTAAAAGCGCTATAGAGAAAAATGAATTGAATATTAATCCCAATCAGCCTGCCACTGGGTTCTAGTGCCTGCCCCATGAGAAGTTTATTCAGGGATTGCTGTATCACACTAATAAAAATGTAAGAAAAAAAGTTAATTATATCTAGGAACAAATAATCAATTGGGGTCATGAATTCACTAGTCTTTATTTAATTTCTACACACTTACAGGAGAAAAAAAATCTTGAACCTGATCTTCAAAGTACAGTGGTCCCTTGCTATAACGCAGGCTGTAGACCATTGTCAATCAATCTCCTCCATGTCCCCTTACAGTAAATAATTGGTGAGTCCCAAATCGCATACTTATGCACTATTCTACGCCATTTTGTAGTATAAATAGTGTAAGTAGTGTTTTTACACTGAAAACTCTAAAAATAATAAGTGCACTTTAATTACCCGGATGATCCACTCATTCAGCCAGTGAAACGAAGTGTGTAATGTTGGACACTTTACACACTCAACAATCGCAGCTTTGCTCACATTGCGGAAGGGGTGGAGCAATCGGTCACACATGTTGGATAACTTTATTTATTTTGGATGGTGAAAGCAAAATTCTCCTACCAGAGTGATTATAGCACCTCCCGATGGTGAATGCGGTTATACTCATGGCAGGTATTATTTGGTAGTTTGGTCATTTATTTCACTGATTTGGCAACCGTCAAACGTCATCAGGGAAACGGTTTGAATTTCCGCTTAGTAAAAAAAACATTAGTGTTCGATTTGGGACGACACTACATACATGTACTATGCTGTTGAGTGTGTAAGTGCATAAGTACATAGTGCATAGTGTATAGTGTGCCAATTGGGATGCAGCTAATGCGTTCAGCTTGCAAATTAACATTAATCTTTAAATCGCTAGCAGTGTGAGTTTTAACAAGGATAAAAAAAAGGGTTGTAACAGTCCGCAGCAAGACCATCATTAGGGGGTTGCACATTGAATGCGCACACATCTTCTAACACACTGTATATTTCTGTCACGCCACAGAATGCCATCTGAATGACTTCATTTTAAATAACACGCCAATGTGAGTTACTTCCAATTATCATTCCGCGAATAATGAGGGACCACTGTAACCTGTAAATGAACACTTCTCAAAAAAAAAAAAAAAAACATACTGCCATCAGCCAAAATAACTTAGAAAATATCCCTACAAATATGTGCATCCCTACAATATTTAACATGTCCAAATAAAAGAAAAAAGCTGAAATCCTTTTCATATCTGCAGTATGTTTTTCTTCAACAGTCCAAAAGAAGTCCAACAAAGCGTATCCATCCATAATAAAAAGGACACCAAGGAGGTGAACAATGGTCTCCTGTAGCGAATCAATTTGTTTTTTGTAAGAAAAATATCCTTATAAATGCAAAAAGAGTTTTGTGTAACATCCGGTAAGAGACTGTGGCCATCTTCTTGTTGGTGCATTTAGCGCCACCAGCAGGACAGGAGTGTGAAGTTAATGCACTGTTAAAATGAAGACAAATAAAAAATGCAGTTCTGTCTAGCTGGTAAATTTGGTGGCAGAGAGAGCTTAATGTGCTGCAATTTAAGAAAACACATGCAATTACAAAAAAAACGCCAGCAAATTAAGAAAAGATCTTTATCCGTTTGACACCACACGTGCTGCAAATCCTCACAAATCAAACACATAAAAAAAAAAAAACAATTTACGAAAACACACTGCATTTCCTCAAAAAACGTTCAAATAGAACAGAACACAATAGAAATGTTTCAAAAGAACTCTAAAACATGACGCACCCGGCTATTTAGGTTATGGCTATTTAGGCTAATAAAATACAAAAGACACAGGAATTGGCATATTTAAATAAACAAACAAAAAACTCACCTTTCAAAGATCACCTACAACTTCACTGAGCAATAGTCACGACAGCATCCGTCATGTTTTAGGGTCCATTTAAAACATTTCCATAGTGTTGCAATGTTTTAGCAAGTGTTGTGAGAAAATGAAGTGCATTTTTTTATAAACTGTTTGTGTTGTGAGAAAATGCAACACGTTTTATTAATTTGTTTGCGATGTGGGAAAATGCAATGTGTTTTTTAATGTGTATGTGTTGTGAGGATTTGTAGCACGTGTGCTGTCAAATGGCTGAAGATCTTTTCTTAATTTGCTGGTGTTTTTTGTAATTGCACATCTTTTCTTAAATTGCAGCATGTTAAGCTCTCCTGGCCACCGCAGGTAAACCCTAAATGCACTAAAACTGAACAATCGCAGTGTCTCGCCAGAAGAAACACAAAACTGTTTATAAAGATGTAAAAAAAAAAAAAAACGACAACAACAACATTTGTAAGGTATTTTTTTTTATGGATGGATGCACTTTATTAAACTACTTTTATACCATTGAAGAAAAACACCTACATGTTGTCCCTTGTAGAGCCAGAAAAGCACATGATATATATTTTTTAATAACTTTGACTGGATTTGACTGAAAAAAGAAAGTCATATAATGCAGTAATCAACATTTGTAGTTGATCAAAACCTTGCATCAAAGTTGTCCTAAAAACATTAAACAACACCCATTCTTGTCTTAGGATGATTTTAAAAAGCTCAACTTCATATGCTGTCATAGTACACCTAGGATGCCTTGAGGGAACAATAAATCATAGGCTGATTTACTATATCTGTAACCCTTTGAACAAATGACATAGGGGAAGGCTGGTTGCCCTCAAGCACAATGAATTCTTAACACTGACCAATAGTTACACCTTGTGCATGAAGTATACCTCAAAAGGGGTCTCAAACCCCTCCAGGATGCCGCCGACCATAAGTAGACCATCTGTAGTGATGCCCATGTATGGGTACATCCAGCTGACTTTCTCCACCAGCACGCAGTCCACATATACAGCCAGCCATTCAAATGCAACCCCGATTGAGATCCAGTGCCACTGCGAGCCGGACAATCCTGACACTGAAAACCTGAAGACAGAGAATAGAACTGACGTTCACGAGACAGATGACAGCATAATGAGGTTTCAAGCACACTATCAGTGCCACGTGTTGAATAGTGTTTGTACTCATAGTCCCGGTGTTGAGTGGTGATGAAGGTGATGCTGTGTGGGCCGATCCGGACCTGGAGTAAAATGTGATTATAGAAGTTCAGCAAAGTCAACAGACTTCGCTCGACGTCTTGAGAGCTTCGCAGTTGAATCAGCACACTGAACTCATCTGCAAAGCTGAGAAAAGATTTGAGAAGATATGATTTCAGTCATTTGCTCATTGTTAGAAATTAGCAAACTTACATACATGCAATTACAGTCATTTATGTATTTGTCATTAGATAAAAAAAGAAAAAAGATTCACATAAGGCTGCATTTAATTTCTGAAAAAGACAGGAAAAACAGCAAACCCATAAATATTATTAAAATTCAAACTTTTATATTTTCTCATTTTAACTAAATATTCAAAGTGCAAATAACCCAATTGATGGTAAAACTAAATTTCATAAATCGTACGCACACTTCACACTGTAAAAAATGCAGGGTTCCACACAATTCATTCATGCTGTCCTAACACAAATTGATTAAGTTAACAACACTTTTAGCTAATGTATGTGGATTGAACATAAAAAAAAATTAAGTTGTCCAAATGAAATCTCAAAAATTGTGTTGTTTCAGCTATTTTTTCTCAAAAATATATTTTTTTGAGTGCAGAATCTTAACAGCAGCAGTACTTTAGGTCATTCCTGAATGCCTAATCTATTATGAACAATGTGATTTCTGGGATATTTCTTGTCACACACAATGTTTCCTCAACAGAGTGGCAACTATAAACAATTAAGTTGTCAAAGCATCAAGAAATGTAACTATTTTTGTAGTTTACAGAGTGATGATAATGGTGCTCTAAGTCAAATTAGAAATTGTGTCATAAGAACTGTCGACATGCAAAAACCAATAAGACTTTAGAATAACTGAATCAACAAACCTTGATCCAAAAGCTTCCTGGCTGGGCATAGTGAGTGTGGAGTACAGGCCAATGTCCAGCACTGGACATCCTTGATCCTCCTCATAGAGGCTCACGTTTCTGCTGTTTGATACCAAACCAGAAAGCTGCTCAAGCAAATCCACTCTTTGTGTAAACATATTCAAATGGGTGTTGAACCTCTCTGCAAAAAAACAAGAAACAACCTTTATATGGATAAACTGCCTTCTTTTAATTTCTTTACTTTTCTTCATTATTAAGAATTAGTATTTATAAATGCAAAATGAAGCACTTCAGAGTTTGCATCATTGCTTTATTACTAAATTTCTAAATGACTAATAAGAAATTTTTTATAGTAATTTATAGTAAATAAATACTGTATTGTTTTTGACCTATACAGTACTATAGTGGTGTATACAACAATGAATACTTTAGCATACTGTAGTATTAGGTAAAATGAATAAACTGTAATAAATAAATACAATATATAAATAAATACCAAATATACTTTAGCTTTTATTACAGTAAACTAGGGCTGTATGATATTGGAAAAAAAACTGACATTGCGGACGGGCCCATTGCAATATATTGCGCAGCCCTACAATAAACTAGGTTAATTGTTGTATTATTGACCCAACTGCAGAAAAAAAGTACTATTTTGGCGGCACGGTGGCACAGTGGGTAGTGATGTCGCCTCACAGCAAGAAGGTTGCTGGTTCGAGCCCCGGCTGGGTCAGTTGACATTTCTGGGTGTAGTTTACATGTTCTCCGGTTTCCCCCACAAGTTCAAAGACATGTGAATTGGTGAATCATGTGTTATAGGTGAATTGGGTAAGCTAAATTGTCCGTAGTGTAAGTGTGTATGTCCTGGTCCTCTGGGTTGGGGGTTAAGCATCAGGCTAACACCTTGTAAAATTTAGAGGTTACAAAACACCAATTATTGTGACTAAATATCAACTTCAATATAAACAGCCCTGGAAGAAGTATGGGTTCATTTGCTTATATATTGTACTACTACAGCAACTATAGAATTACCACAACAGATTAATTCAAGTACTTTAGTATGGATCAAAAACATTATAAAATTTACTATAAATTACTATTATATTTTTTCAAGTGCTTTTTGTTGCCTATTAAGTGAAAAAGGGTATGTTTCAAACTGTCCAAATCTCCAGGGCTTAACTTTCCCCTTTCCGAGCCATCCACAAATGACCCTACCCCATTGTGCAAAAATACAGTGAGGGCCATTACTGATGCATGATTCTGGGGTGAAACATTCCCACGGAGAGCTGCATTTTTCCCCACCTGATCCCCACAGGACATCAAGGGTGGAGAGAAAGAGTCCTTGATTAACTTTCCATCCCTCGCCTGCACAACACGGCCAAGGAAACTCACTTCTTCAATTTCCCTTCCCCCTCAAGTACATCTCAACGAAAGGTCATCCTTCCAATCCCCTCCCAACCCCAAAAAAGTCTTGATAGACAGACATTAAAAACTCACATCAACTATAAAAGCAGAGTAGTAATTTTATGATGCAATGAGTCTGTTTTCATTGGATGCCACATTCAAAGTTGTTCTCGCTATTTAAAGAGATAAAAAAAAAGGGGAAGGAAAAACTAAAACAAATGAAATGACTGATTTCCATGGATGACCAGAGTAATAATGAAAAACGTCTACATGAACTCAAATCCTCAGTAGCCAAATGTGGCAAAGCAAATAACTGGATGATTCGGTCTTTACAGGAATGACTTAAAGGGATGAGAGATAGAGCTTACAACCGGATCAGAGATTTTAGTTATGTGTATTTCCTCTTTAGCTGTGACTGATCTCTGGTTTCATTTCATGGTGGTGAAAAGGGCTTTTTTACGCTGACTGCATTCAGGCGTCAGTCGTCACTGTCAGTTCAAGCAGCATGTCCACAAGCAGCAGACTCCAGCCACACATGAGCACTTGCTGATAACCTGATGAAAGGTGTACATGCCACCGCTCTCACATACCATCAGCACATTAACCTACAATCTATGTCTAGCCACACACACACACACACACACAAGCAAAAATCTCTTACACAGAGATTATTATGTTTTACACTCAGAAGCTGCATTTTATGTGTCATTCACAGCGAACGAACAAAACAAAAAAAGGCACAATAAGTAAGATTTTTGAATAACAAAATGGATGTTTGGATGTCATGACCAGTGTTGGGGAAAACTACTTTTGAAAGTAATGCATTACAATATTGAGTTACTCCCCATCAAAGTAACTATAAAAAGTATAACCTCCATCTTAAAAACATCTAAAAAAATGAATGTAGGATAATGTTATCTTTTAAGAACTTCCTGATCCCAGAGCTATGCATGTACATGCATTATATATACAGATTAATGAAAATTTAAAGCAATGCATTGGAGAAGTTTTGGGACTTGTGAAGCTGCCCATCAATTGATTTGCTTTTCAGTGTTTGGACTTTCAGCAGTGAAAATTAAACCACACTGAAGTGAACTAAACTAAACTTCAACTCTGAAAACTGGACTGAAGTAGTTTCAATTTACTAGAACTTCTACGTTAAGCTGCTTTGACACAATCTACATTGTAAAAACGCTATAGAAATAAACATGAATTGAATACTTTTGTACTTTTTGTTTTATTAAAAAGTAAAATCACTATCCATTGAGACAGTGATCTTTTTCTTTCTTTCTTTCTTTCTGTTGCTGCATTCGCTCAATGTGTGAAAGATTTAACGTGACTACGTTCATTTTAATTCAGCAATTACATTTTTTAAAATGAATTAACTAAACTAAAAACTCGCATTACATTTTTAAAAAAGTAACTCAAATATTATTATTTAATTTTGAAAAGTAATGCGTTATTTACTCGTTATTAAGACAAGTAATATCATTAAGTAACTTGCGTTACTTGTAAATGCGTAACACTGGTCATGACACCTTCATAATCATGACATGACAATATTGATGACAATTGTCATTAAGCTTCAATAGATCATTTATGTCATTTTAAAATGCAAAGGAGACTGTTTGATATGTCTTTGTTATGACAGCTTGATATAAATAAATAAATACATCACAAACAGGTTTCCTCTTTGACAGGACAACAAAACCTGTCAATATCTTTGTTATGACAGTCTGACATTATGTCATAACATAACTTGTCATAAATCTGTCATAAACATGATTGTCATGAGGCCATTATAATTGTGTCATGAATATTGTTCCCATCCCTTTTTTGAAACAAACTGAATTTCTTATAAAATGTATGTGTAAAAGTGTCATATCTCTGTCAAATAATTTTATAACAGTGTTGTTAGTATTTGTCATGTCATGATTATAAACACACTTACAGTATGAACACCGCTTTAAGTCAAGTTTTACTAGGGCTGGGCGATAAAATTGGTATCAGTATTTATTGAACACCATTGTCAATAATGCTAAAAAAAAAGTTTGGTATGAAGTTTTGGTATGAATCACTATAGTTTTATTAAAATGTGGCTGCTGAGCATGCACCTTGAAAGGAATGCCAATAAGCTTAGGGTATAAGTTTGTCATTTCCAATGAAGGCACGCCACATGTGACGCGCGTGCATTTTCCAGGTAGTGTACCTGGACTTTTCCAAATGTTGCAAGCCCACCGCGATTCATGCAAGTAGAACTAACCAATCTGCTTCACACTTTGTATGGAATATACACATTTCAGTAATAACAGTAGACTAATTACCTGAGACAAACACAGCACAACCAAACAATGCAGTGCTTTTTACTTTTCTCCATAAACTTGTATCAGACCTGCAGCAATGGTCTGTTTGTCTTCCTCTAAGAAAACGGTTGATGGTCGTTCCATTTGGAGAGACGCCAGGGGAGCGCGAGCACAAATCGCATAGAAATTGGTGAAGGACACATCACTTTAGGTCAGAATAATAACACGCAAAAATTAATGCCGTATAGCAGCAGTGAGGAGATTGGAAATAAAAAAGGATGTAAGAATGTTGCCTAAGTGGCTTTTTGGTTTCTTTTCTTGTGCATCCCAGCCAATAGCACCCCACCTAAAAGAGTCATATAACTTCAAAATTTGTAATGCTGCAGTATGCATTTGAATAACGGTAATTAGTTATTTTAGCTCAGATTTGATTATTATAATTTGTTTTGTTTGCAGAGTATGAGGTTTGCTGTATCATTATTATTGACTCCTTACAGATGTTCATCTACCTTAAAGTTTGCTTTGAGTGTTCAATATTTACACTTTACCATTACACACACTTTGTAACATTTTATTGATCAAGTTTAAGAGTCTCTTTAACACTTATGTTTATTTTATTTTAAAGAAGTTATTAGTTTGTTTTTGACTATTAAAGCTATTTGCTTTAGTAATGTTGGTAAATTAAAATAAAGTGATTAAATAACAAAACAAAAGTGTTGCTAAAAGATCTTTAATAATTATTGATACTGAATGATATGAAACATGATATAGTAATTACAATATCGCCCAGCCCTAATTGTTACAATTTTTTTGCATTAAAATCCTGTATATTAAATCTATAATCCCGATTAAACATAAACATTTATTCATTTATTCAAAAAGACTTACAAGTGAGGATAAAAAAAAGATATGTATTGTGTGTGACTGTGTGTGACTGTGTGTGTGTGTGTGTGTGTGTGTGTGTGTGTGTGTGTGTGTGTGT
>CAIGQZ010000427.1:10589629-10604348 GCA_903798205.1 Danio tinwini | reverse complement strand
TGTGTGTGTGTGTGTGTGTGTGTGTGTGTGTGTGTGTGTGTGTGTGTGTGCTCACAAACTGTGTAATTAGTATCCGTATATACTGATAAAAATATAAAATTATAATATTGACATAAATGGAACAAGGGGTTGTTCATAAGTACTGCATTAAAATGATGTTTAAGATTAAATGCAAACTCTGTCTGGTTAACTAAATGAATTATGAAGTTTTGAGTTTTGCAGTGCTTCAAAGGAAAACAGGCAACACCCCATAACATACAGACCACATGGCTGAAACACAAGACTTTAAACAGCTCAATATGATGTCTAAGGGGTTACAGAGGAGTCAGACGTGAAGACAGCATCACTTTCAAAGAAAAAGGAGTGACTTCAACAGGTTAAAGAGAAGAAACTGTCTAACATCTTGAGACCATGTGCAAGACTGACAATCCCTTTCCCACCTTGGCTTGTGGTAATTGTGTTTTGTAGGTGTTTATTGTCCACATATGCTGATCTGAGACTAACCCCAAACCATTGCTCCACTTTGGGAATGTTTAGAAAAGCCACAAAAGTGATGTAAGATCAAGTTTGTGAAGGGTCAGTGGGTACTAATGCCTCCTCCTAGAGCACAGCTGAACAAGCATTCATCAGACAGTCATTAATATCCATGTAGTGTACATATCAGCAGTGTGTTTTGTTAACACAAAGTATGAAATGTGATTTTCATGGGGCATTCACTCATCCATGTAAATTTTTTGGTAATATTTTTTGTAAAAATATTTACATCCAGAGTGTACAATCAATTGGAAAATTACTGCATTAAAGTATTTTTGTGAGAGTTCTATTGAATAAAGATATTTTAAAAAAATCAAGACACATTAAGATAATGAGAATTTAGAATTTTAAGAAGTCATGCACTGTAAAACCCAAAAGGTTAAGGTAACTCAAACAGCTTGAGGAAACCAATTGCAACAAGCCATTTAAGGTTAAAACTAATCCTAATAAGTACTGTGAGCTTAATATTAAATTAAGCAATTTGAGCACAGTAAAACCCGATAAATGAAGAGAACTCAAACCAACTGAGTACTGTAAAACCCAATAAGTTAAGGCAACTCAAAACGTTTGAGGAAACCGATTGCAGCATACCATTTAAGTTAAAGAACTAATCTATAATAGTAAGTACTGTGAACTTACTCCATTTAAGTTGAAGTAATGAGGTATTTAATTAACTCATTACCTTCAACACTAAGTTCAAAACTTTTTTCAAATGAGTAGAATTACTTTCAGTCAATTTTGAGTTAACTACACTGATTTCATTTGATAAATTTGACTGTTGGGTTTTACAGTGAGGGTATTATTTTGTTGAACAAACATGCATATTTGTTTGTTTTTTTACTCTCAAAGGAACTTGCATTTTATGAATCATCAAGGATCACGATTTCAGCTAAAAATCCTATATAAATGTCATACTGAATAAAAATGTTATCTACTGTAGGGTTGTCAAAAGCATCAAGTTCAATACCAATCGATACTGAAATTTTAAAAACATTCATTTTCCGCTAAAATTTGAGCATTGTTGAGCATTCTTAAACACAGCTGATTGGCCATTGTGTTCAAGTGCTCAACAGAAATTGCAACATAGGCTCATTCTGAAAAAGTACCCCTATACACATTCCTGGAACGCTATGGAGTGGTATGACACTGTGATTTTTCTAGATCCTTTTCGTGATTACCAGCTGACCACTTACTTTCGTATGGTCGGCTTTTCTGTTGTTACCAGTTTGTCCAGTGGCTCACCGCATAAAAGATTTGAGACACAGAGCGGAGTTGACTGTGGCAATGGGGTTCGAGTCCAGCGAAGAACGGTTCACACGGGCCAAAAAATAAAATAAAAAAGTAAATAACAGGGTAGAAATGTGGTAAAATATGAAAATGTGGTAAAAATCAGGCTGCCGTGAGGGCTTTTCTTTTTATGGATTCCTTTTGAAAACACTGTCAGTTGGGTTTAGGGAAGGAAGAGGGTGGGTTGGTCGATCAGTCAGTCAGTTAACAGCAGCCTCTGGTGGATTTACGCAAGAAGAGCAGGCGCGAATGGCACTTGCTAGAGAAATTTGAGATCTCAAAAACTGGCCTACAAAACAAAACAAAAAAAAACCCTGGGACGTATTTGGCACTCTGTACTGTATATAGGGGTACATAATCAGAATGAGCCTAAAGCCTGGTTTATACTTCTGCGTCAAGTGATCGGCGTGACCTACTGCGCAAGCCTCGCGCGTAGCCGTGCATTTATACTTCTGCGCGCTGTTTCTGTTTCTCTGCAATACACTTCGGAAACGCTAGCTCTGTGTCGAGCTGCTTCGCTGGTGGTTTGTTTTTTTTCTGAACACTTCCTTAATGTACAAGTGGCTCAAATTTGCTCAATTTTGAGGCGGGAACCGGCGGACGTGCAACAACTTTAATCATAAGGTAAACACAAAACAAGTCTCCATCCGGAGATCCTTCACGGGACTCCACACTTGTAAACACTCGCTGCTTCGGGTGCGGCTCTCACCTCCACCCACACTCGTTAGAGCTAACAAGCCGACCAATCATAGAGTTAAATTTTTTGAGAGATGCGCGTCAACGTCGAGCCAAGGCAAGGGGCTATGTGTCCACGCGTAGGTTGTGCCGTAGCATACGCAGAAGTGCTTGACGCAGAAGTATAAAATCAGCCTTAAGTTGGAAATCACTATGATTGGCCGTGAAAGTCTTCAGTTTATCATTTTTGACTGCTGTTCACTGAGTGTGAAAACAGACACACAGACACTAGAGCATTTTAAAGCCACGTAAATCAGTTGATCAATCAGTGGACCACTTGTATGTCGCATCATAAACAGATCAACTGATCGACGTGACTTTGAAATGCTCCAGTGTCTGTGTAGCTTTTTTTGCACTTGGTGAACAGTAAGGTAAAGTGTTAAATCAATTACCTTCTTAGCCAATCACAGTCATTTCTGTTGAGCATGTGAACACAATGGCCAATCAGCGGTGTTTAAGAATGTGTTCCATTCAGTTGTGCTCAAATGTTAGCAGGAAACGGACATTTTTAAAATTTCAGTACCAACTGGTAACGAACTCGATACTTTTGACAACCCTAATAAACTGGATGTCCTGAGGATCAATAATAAAAATATATATATTTTTGGTTAAACTATTGTTTAAAGTTGTAACAAAGGGTTTCTTAGTATCCACTTTACTATCATATGCAGCATAAATTTGGTTTTTAAAGCTGCTGGTAAATGATAAGAAACATGCACCAGAATGGTCTCAATCACTTAAACTGTATGTTTCACACACTGTATGACAACAAAATACACGAGTGAAAAATGAATGAGGCAGAAAAATGCATGAAATGAGCTGTAGCTGCATTAATGTTCCAAAAATATGTTTGAAAGTTGAAAATAATTTTTCTTCCCTCTTGAATTACCAGCCTTTGTTTCTACAGGAATTGAATGCTGAATGTAAGTCCATTCATCTACTGTGTACCCTGTTTCGGGTCTGATGTTTGGCTAAATTTATTTTCCATTTAATGCCCAATTAGCCCCCCTAGTGCCGGCTTGCGTTTCATTCATGAGGACAGTTCGCTTAACAAAAGTCTTGCAGTAGCAATTATGGAATAAAGAAGGATCAGAATCCATTTCCTAAGAGGTTTCCTTTCTTCCAAGTGTAATCAAAGAAGGGCTGAGTATTTTTGTTATATCTTTTTCATTATGAGGTGGAAGATAAGACAATGTCTGACACCCAAACTAAAAAAAAGAAATACTTTGATTATACTCTAATTAGGATTTGTTTGAAATGTCCTCTTTATGGTCAAATTTCCAACGTGAACCTGTATGCAATGTGTGGAAACTTTCATCGATATGCTAAATTATTTTACATTTAATTACATGTATTATTTATAGCATATTGTATGTGTATTGATCTATCCAACAACTATTGACACACCGAAAATAAAATTTATAAAAAATAAAATAAAATAAATAGTATCTTCTTGTAATAGTGCCTGAATGAATGTAAACAACAACAAAAAACAAAAAATCTGGATTTGGCCAATAGAAACATACTGAACAGCACTTTAACTCACATGTTATAAAGTCTTCCACAGAGGGACATTGTTGTCTTCACCTAAAACCCAACCTCTTAAATCTCTTTTCATTTCCCTTTAAGGCAGAATAATATTTAAATATGTCTGAGTGGCCCTGGTTCAAAATGAAAATTCTCAAGTACATTTCAAATGAGGTTTAGCCTAGCACAATCAAATACAACAGTTCTGGACCAACCTAAAAAGTATTTCAGTTAAATTTTTTTTCAGCAAAGACAACAAATTAATTCTCTTGTAAATCATAAATTGTGTTAGTCATCTGCACATAATATATCAGCAAATCAACAGCATGAACTTCTAAAAACTTAAAAAGTGACCCCTATAATTTTTAACAGTGTATTGTGGTGTTCCTCACTAACAGACAATTAGCAAGAACACTGCATATAAGGCCAGTAAAACATCTCTCCCTAAAAATACCTGAGCGCCGTCCTGTTTAGATAATTAGGAAACAGATTAAAGAATTAGGAACAACTCCATGGTCAACAACCACAGAGTTTCGAAAGGCATTCAATCTTTTTTTCCCCATCCTGGCCTATGTGCTGACAGCATTTATACATCCCTGGGGGACCTAAATCAGACAAATGTCTTTGCCTCACTTTTCTAATTACTCAATGCATCCCTCAGTCTGTCTGTAGTGGTGTAAAATAACAAATTCTCAAATTACTGTGATTTTTCTCGGGAATTGTACTTTACTACATAGTTTTAAAAATGTGTACTTTCATTTAGCTTAAGTACATTTTTAGTGTTGCATTAGTTTGTTTACTGCACCGTTTTCCACTTTATTACTTTTGTCTTTCCGATGACAAGTAGAATAATCATTCCCCTACAATCGAATTGAGCATTGCAAAATCACATCAGACATACTGACTGTCCGCAAGACAGCAAATATGTAGTGTGAAAGCACTAAAACTGTCCAAGAAGATCGTTACAAAACAAAATAGTTACGCACAATGACGAGAGACTGTTCAGACTGCATGTCACTGATGAAAAAATGAAGGATGTCTGCTATATGATGACTGAAATCCCCAAATGGCTTTAAACGAAAAATAAATGCACTACAGAATATTACGTTTTCAAATACATGCACAAATTGCATTACTATTTTATCAGTGCTGCACGAGATACACATAGCTTGTTAGGTAGGGTTCAAAATGCATAATAAGTGTTAATATATCATCACAGCTAGATTATAATCATTTTCACAGCGTTATACTCACTACTGTTTAATTGAAAGGATAAAAAATATCATATGGTTTTGTTTTTAATTGTCTTTTTCACCAAAAGAGACTATACAAATACCAAAAGGCAAAAGCGCTGATAAAGATCAGAGGCTACTGTCTTATTTTGTGGCTTGTAGTGTGGTTATGCCTTGGACCAGCTCTAAACTGCTGTTTGTTCAGTTAGATTTTTGGTCACATGGTCAAGGAAAGGATAAAGGGGGCTTTAAACTTTGATATATTTCTCTTTTATTCTCTCCGGCTTTTGGGGACCTTCTCTGACCATTACCTCTATGAGGCAACTATTACATTTACTGTAAGCTGGAGACAATAATTTTGCTTTATTGCTTGATGTCTTCTTTCATAACTTTTTGCAACTACACTACCAGTCAAAAGCTTGGGGTCAGTAGTTGTTCAGTAGTTTAAAATGTTTTAAATAAGCTTATTCTGCTCAACAAGGCTGCATTTATTTAATTCAGTTGTAACCAGCAAAATATTGTTATTAAATCACTTCACTTTCAAGTATTCTGTGAATTACTTTTGATTTAACTTTAACACTTAACTGCTCGATATTGAAATATAATATAATCACAAAACAGCAACAACCTCCCTCATATTTTACTATTCCATCTGCGCTTATTTCTACCAGTGGTTTAAGATTGCAGAAGGTGGTTTAACTAGAAATATTTTACGCCATCATGCTGAAAACATTTTTTAGCCCTTGCCTTGGGCAATACTACAGCTTGAACCACATCAGTAAATGTACTGCCTTCCAGATTACTTTTACAAGGAATTATTTTACTCATACTTTGAGAAGTATTTAGAACAGATACTTCTATTCTACATACACTACATATTTCGCAAGTAATGATACTTTTATCTGAGTATGATTATTCAGTATGCTTTCCACCACTGGCAGTCCATTTTATTGAAATAATATGACAACCTGGGTATTATACAATTTTAAAAATAAAATTAATACTTTATTAACAACTGTCTGCTCCAGAACATTTGGAGTTTAATAGATTAATTAGAAAATGACATTTAAAACATGTTTGGAATAAAACTTGGACTGGAAATGATGGAATGATCACAGTTAAAGTAAAAGAAAATAGTTAATAATACAATTAACACCCCAAATTCACATGCTGGTTTTGATAAAGTTCCCTTTAAGACTCAATTTCGGATTTCAAATGACCGTCTGAATTAAAATTGATTTTTGTAATGAAAAAGGAGCAATATCCGATACAATCATGAGTGAGCACTTGATGGTTTAAATGAGTATTTTCACAGGTGGCATTGCACTCACAGACAGTTTTCTTTGTGAATAATAACAGTAATTTTAGAGGTTCAGCCTTTAGTTTTCCTACACAATCATTCATTTCAGAATGATTAATTAACCAAGCTGTCAAATGTGTCATGACAATAACCAGTTTAAGCTCTCATGTTGAGTTAATGTCTCCATGTTCTTTTGTGCAAATATTTGCCAATCACAAAGTAAAAAAATAAACACAGACTTCACTTAAAAAAGTAAGACACTGAATATTAGGGATCAAAGTGACTCAAAGGTAAGAAAGACACGGTAATAATGTTTTAGGCCCAATTAACAAGATCTTTTATGGAACTGAACAAAAGATGAACACAAGACAAGTTGAAGGATGAAGAAAAAAAAACACTTCAGCTTCTTTCTCAAACTCCTCAGGGACTGATTTCAGAACACACAGGATGGAAGAGAATTCAAGATGTTGCTTTGCAGGAAGTGAGAATCCTCAATCACATCAGGTAGTAAATTCTCAACTCATTATCACTCTTTCACGGTATTTACACTGTCAACCTGTAGAAAATGCATTTCTCCAGATTTCTCCATGCATTCCATCGTCAAAGGATACAACTGAAAAACCTTTCCTAGTCTACAATATTTCACAGTTATTTAGAGTAATACCTGAAGTCAATTAATGAGGACAGAAACTGGGACTGCCAAGCCAGAGCAAAAACAGGATAAAAGTACATTAAGCAACAACTGTACATTAAAGGACATGAAATCTAAAATTGGTACGCTGTAAAAAAAAAAAGTAGTTTAAACCAAAATTTGGGTAAATATGGAAAACTCTTTTCAACAATTGGGTTAGTCTACCATATATTTGTGTCTTACATTGAACGGGAATATTTTTGAAATAGCTAAAAACACAATGTGGATCAATATTTGACTCATAATCATTATATCAAAGTAAAGATCATGTTCAATGAAGACATTTTTAATAAGTAAAAAGATGACTAGGAATTAGGGCTGCACAATATATTGTTTCAGGATCGAAATCACAATGTGTGTGTCTGCATTAGTCACATTGCAGGATCTGCAATGTTAAGTTGGGATTATAGTCGATCAACAATTGAGAATACATGAGATTTGTGAAGTCATTGCAACTTATAACCACAACAGAGTGCAAATGTATCACTCGAACGTGTTTTAAAAGGCATTTTAAGAAAGTTTAAAGCATTCAGCATAATAACATAAAACATTTGTAACTTCAATGAAGAAAATTTAGCTGACTGATTAATTTAATGCCTTTACAGTGTTATCTTACATTATAAAATTTCTGTATTTGAATCTGCTTGACTCTCTGGAAAACTATAAAGAACTATTGTAATTATTCTTGAAATTTTATTTTTATACATGATTCACACTCTAAGAAAATCTACCCAATCAATCTAAATGAATGATTTTTCATAAATAGAGCTATTCAAGCCATCTAGTGAAATTGTTTTCGCATCGCAATATATATTGCAGCAAAACAAAATATTGCAATGTTTGATTTTTCCAAAATCATGCAAACTTTTTTGGGTGTAAATCTCGAGATTGTATGTAAAATACAATTAATAACAATAGTCAACACTTTATTTTCATGCTCCCCCTTACAGACAGATCATTTTACAATTACATGTCTACTTATTTTAACCCTAAGCTAACACAAGTCTATTTTTCTACCCCTACCCTTTCCCCTTGGCCCCTTCAAAATTGACCCCTAAGAAATGGGACCGCACTACCGCACCTGCACACGTCATCTTATGCCATTGCCATCTCTTGCTTCATATGATCTCAACGATGGTGACTGCTGTAGTTATTCCAGTTGCATTATTTTTTGGTATTTATCTTCAGGAAATCACTGAAGGCAACAATATCATGTTATCATAATGATATAATGTGGCAATAAGATCGTAAGTGTACTATAAAGTGGGATTACTATAAAGGAGTTATTATTATGGATTATAGATTATAGCAGTTTTTTTTTAAGCATGGCGGTACAACACAAACACGGTTATGAATGTGACAAAAAAATTCTAATTTGTGCATCTCCTTCCATGTGCAGCCATGCTGTTGTTGTAGATGGTGTATTCTGGGAAATGTTCATACCCCTTGGTCCTGAAAAAATCTAATTTTCAGGGGCTATCTAGCCCTTCCCCTTAGCCCCACTCCTTCAAGCTGAAGAGAAATGGGACAGCCCTACCCCTTCATGTAAACTCGCAAAACAAGGGGTAGGGGTAAGGGGAAGGGCTAAGGGGTAGAATTGGGATTGGGCCTAATACGCTATAATTAGAGAAAATCTGACCTCGGATAGTTACTTATAGTCAACAAAAATCTAAAAGGCATCCTTTAAAATATTATTACAAAAATCTGGTTAATTTCTTTAACACAGACCTAGAGCTCACTACAGAAAACACTGCCGGCATTAACAACAAAACTATAAGGACTTTCATCAGGAACTGTTAGGGGATGCTAGTTAAATAAGAAAGGCAAGGGTGTGCTTTTCCCCTTGACCAGTAACCCCAGAGGTCTGCTGCTGTGTGGTGGTGGTGAAAGCTCTGGCTGCAGGTTAGTCTGGGCACATTCTCTGATGAAGGACAGGGTTTCAGCTCTCTATAGGACATGCTACAGGAGTAAGGCACACATTCCAGCTCCTAATGAACACTGGGTGCTGAACACACAGGATGTGCACAGGCTGACAGCAGCTTATCAATGAGACTCCTGGACACTTGCCCAGCACCAACCCCAAACCCCTTCTGGATTGGTATCTGGTTGGATTCAGTTCAACAATGCATCGACTCTGACAATGAATAAAAGTGCAAAGGATAAAAGAGCTGGAGGAACTGAAGGGCTTTTCATCAGAGGCTCATATACAGTACATTGTACAGTGCAGCACAATGTCCATTTGATCACCTGGCCATCAATTCAGAACACAATTTCAATGAAAAAAGCAGACCTAAATTAAGTGTGTATCAATAGGGAAAATTTGTCAAATTATGTAAAATTATTGTTTAGAAAAAGCACTAAATCAAAGCCAATTACAGAAATGTAATATAAAGAACATTGATAATAATTAATTATTATTATTATACATTAATATATAATAATTTAATGAAAAATAAACAAGTACTGTAGGAAGAAGTGGAAGAGGAAGCAGAAGAAAAAGACGAAGTGGAAGAAGATTAGAAAGAGGGAAAAGCGTAAGAAGAAAAGGAAGAAGCAGAAAAAAAGAGGATGTAGAAGAATTTGAGGAAGAGAAAGAAGATGATGAAAATGAGGAAGAAAAAGAGGAAGAAGAGAAAAAAGAACAAGAAGAAGCAAAAGAGGAAGAAGAAGACGGGGAAGAAGGGGAAGAAGAGAAGGTAAAATAGAAGATGAGGAAGAGGAAGAAGACAAGGAAGAAGAAGAAATCGAAGAAGAAGAAAGCGAGGAAGAAGCAGCGAAAGAAAAAGAGGAAGTAGAAGAAGATGGTGATGAAAAAGAGGAAGAAGTAGAAAAAGAGGAAGAAGTAGCGAAAGAAAAGTAAGTAGAAGAAGATGATGATGAAAAAAGGAAGTATAAGAAAAAAGGAAGAAGAGGAAGACGCAAAAGAAAAAGACGAGAAAGAAAAAGAAGAAGTAGAAGAAAAAGATGAGGAAGAGGAAGGAGATGAAAAAGATGATGAAAAATAGGAAGAAGAAGGAGAAAAAGAAGAAGCGAAACAGGAAGAAGAAGACGAGGAAGAGGAAAAAGCAGAAGAAGAAGAAGAAGAAGAAAAAGAAAAGGACAAAGTGGAAGAAGAGGAGGAAGAGAAAAAAAAAGAAAAAGAGGAAGAGGTGGAAGAGCAAGATGCAGAAAAAGATGAAGAAGAAAAAGAAGTAAAATAAAAATGGAAGGAAGACAAAGAATATAAAGGAGGAAGAAAGAGGAAGAGGAGTAAGAAAAGAAAGGAGGAGGAAGAAGAAAAGGAGGAAGAAGAACGGAAAGAATATGAATGAGAAAGAAGACGAGGAAGAGGAAGAAGAGGATGTAGAAAGAGAAAGAAGATGAGGAAGGAGGAATAAGAAAAAAAAAGGTGAGAAAGAAGAAAAGAAGAAGAGGAAGAATATGGAGGAAGAAGACGAGAAAGAAGAAGAAGAAAAGAAGAAGAAAGGAAGAAGAAGAGGAATAAGAGAAGAAGAGGAACAAGAAGAGGAAGAAGAAGAGAAAGAAGAAAAGAGGAAGAAGAAGAGAAGGAGTAAGGTTCTACTTATTTAGGCCTATATTTTATTGATCAGTGGATTTACTCCACCATTAGGTTTTATTGGTTATTATAAGAGCAAGTTCACACTATAGCTATAAGTTACTGTAAGCACTTCCAGCCTTTTAGCTGCCTTCCATTAAACATCATGTCTCTGATATTTGTCACGTAGTGGGACATTTTATGCCAGACAAAATAACACCAGTGTTGCCACAAGCCCTTCTGGACATGCACTGACTGCACATTCTTGCTATTCTAAACACAAAAAGCAAATATCTCTCAGACTGACAGACATGCCATGACAAAACGACTTGAATTGTCAGAAAAGGCAAAAAAAAAGTCATTCCTTTAAGGTGAGTGTGTTTGCATTCTGTCAACTAACGGCTTTGCTCTCAAAACCCTTCCAATATAAGATGCCAGACTCTTTAGCTGACAAAGCTCAATGCAACCAGAACACCAGACCAAGTGAACTGACGACATATTTTCAACAAAACGTAACACAATGATCTCAAGCCATGATATACACAAAGTAAAACTGTTACATCACATAAAACAGACTTTATTTAACTTGACGGGTCTGATAGGCACAGCTGTCTCAGTGGATTAATGTAATAGAGCAATCAGAAATCAGCACAGGAGACGGGACTTCAAGCTTTCCTTGAAGGAAAGACAGTGCCAAGAAAACCCAAAGAGCGTCATTATCCACTCTGACTTTCCTTACAGAGTTAACAGGCCTGTTCCTGTCCACCGGCCACAAATCAACCGCACACTGAACCTCTGCCAAATGTTGCTTTAAGAGTGAATTTCTCACTAATCAAATCAGTGTTTTGAGAGCCGCATGACTGGCGTCAGAAACGTTTGGGGTGCCCGCAGGATTATGATCCATGGTAAGTGGAAAAAAAAAGAAAGAGGTGGGAACCTCACTAGTTTGACGTTTATATTCAGAGCAACCAAACGGCAACACTTACATACTAAAATCACCTTTGTGAAATATTTTATCATCATAAAGTGATCATCAATGAACCTGTTAAAACAACTTTCATGCTACCGAAGACAGCATGACACAAAAATTCACCAAATACACTTTAGCATATACATTTAAATAAATTTGCATATTGTGCATATGTTTAACCCTTTATTAGGCAAAGAACCATTACATTGAGAACAATTTAATAATTTTTTGGTCATAAAAGTTTAAAAGCCTTGTTTTAACCCACAGGACATTACAGTATTTCTCCAATGTGCATTTCATGAGTATTTGAACTGTATCAAAAATTGATAATAATAATGTTTCTCATAAAGTTGTCATATTGAGGTGATATAAACACAAGTCTCTTTTTTTAAAGTTCCTGATGTTAAAATAGGATCCAAATCCCTCCTGTTTTGAGGCCCACTGCAACATGACGTAAGAGTTTCCCCGCCCACAGAATTGACTAACAGCCCTGTATTAACATGTCTCCGTAGTAATGCGTATAATCATATTAACAAGACAGGACGTGCACAAAGCAACTGGGATTAAAAGATCTGTTCAGATCTCTGTGATCATCAGTCATCATCAAATGTGATCAAGAACGAGTTTCACAAGTTAAAAAGTTTTTAAAACAGTGCATGTTTGTAATGAATTACAGCGATTTTACTGTCTTCATCACCACAGCCACATGTCAGTACAATTATAAAAGAAGACGCTTCAATCCTGCTTTGTGGATGTTAAATCAGGTATATTTAGTACATTAACATAACGGATATCCAGACAGCAGTGGATATCAACTTGTATCCTGTCACATTTGCATGCGTGCGCTGGGTGTGTGTCCGCTGGGTGTGTGTCCGCTGTGTGTGTGTCCGCTGTGTGTGTGTGAGCGTGAACTTTCTAACGACATTGTGTGGGACTCATCATTGTAGAAAGTCTTGAATTAACTCCAAAACACCTACATCAAATAATCATTGGTAAAGTTCTCACTGTAGTATTTCTCACAAACGTTACGTGAGATCTGCGCTCGTCCATGTCTGTCACCATGCTGTTTATCTGACACAGCCGAGGCAAAGACTGAGGCACACTCTGACATGCATGTGGGAACGGTGGGCGCGGAGAACTAGCATTGAAGGGACAGGCAACAAAAACAGCTACAAGATGCTCAGAGCAGAAACTCCCAATATTCTTAAAGGTATAATAAATAATCTGATGGGTGTTTTGAGCTGAAACTTTACAGACACATTCTGGAGACACAAAAGAGTTATCTTAAATCTTAAAAAAGGGGTAACAGATGCCAATGAAATTGTGTTGTTTCTACTCATTTTAAATGAGTATAGTTTAAACAAGTTTATCCATATTGCACCGTACACAGGCCGTCACACACTCTTCACAAAAAAAGACATGCCATAAGCACTGACATTATTAATCATCAATGGTACATGTCAGTACAAGGCAATTAATCATGTTTTCAACTTAAATTCTAAATTACAAGACAAGTACTACAGTATATTACTCACAATCCTGAAGCACGAAGTCACCCAATTCATGAAAGTACTGTATGTACTATTTCAGGTTGTATTAGTACTCATTCTTTCTTTATAAGTTGTACTTGAGTAATGTGGCACTGAATTAAGCATTGCTTTTCAAGTGTTTACATTAGGTAAAACATAAGAACAGTAACAATAAAAGAACAATAGCAGTAGATTTGTTGTATTGTCTATGTTATAACATGTCTAGACAACAGAGGTAATAAGGCACTTAAACTTAACTTAAATACAAATGTTACATTAGCTATGTTCCATCCAAAGATGCAAAATGTTTATACGCATAACTTGAATATCGCATATAAGACATGTAAATAAAGCAGCGTTTCCATCCAAGTGGCCAAAGAGAACAAAATTGTCACTTCCTGATTAACTGGTGCCAAATATCAACAGTAAAATTGGAATTTGCTGCAGTAGGAGAAGCTGTGTGAATCTTTTCTGAATTCAATAAATTACTTGCACCTCAGGCGACAATGCCAAAACCCAATGAACACGTAGTGGCGTTTGAAAATGCTGAGCATAGACGCTCTTGACAATTCATTTAGAATGACCAAAACAACATGTTTTACATGTTTTACAATGTACTCAGCCTGCTGGTTTGCCCATTCACACACGTTTGCCATCACATCTCTTATAACAAAAATCACAAAATCACTTTTTTAAATGAGCATACTGGAATGTGTTCAATAAAAGTGTTTCCATGATAGTTTATGCACATTTTTTCTTATAGAATGAAAAGTTTATCCTACTCAGGTTACGCACATTTGTTTTTTATGCACATTTTCAAAATGGAAGTCTTGGAGTTTCCATCAACCAATATTTTAATGTGCATATCCAAAATGTGCATTAAAAAGTAGTGGATGTAAACGTAGCTAATGTTTTTACTTATAAATGTGTCATTTTGAGTGAAACAGATGTCATAAAACAGCAAATTACAAAACCCATTAACAAAAGCAACAATAAAACTGTGTGAACACAACTTAAAAATTGCAAAACGCCCCAGTGCATTTGCATAGCTGATGGTTATTTGACATGCGAGAACCAAAACGGCTCATTCTCGCTAGTCCTGCCAGCGCATTTGAGCCTTCACCAGAACCAGAGAAGTTTGTTTTCCAACATCAAGCAAATTTACTTAGTTTTAAGCAAGCATTAATGGCTAAATAACTAAATTAAATCTGTTCTTCATAAAAAAGCAATGGTGTCTCTTAAGAAGACTTGGATTAAATTGCTTGATTCACATAGATTCTATTTATTTACTTCACAAATAATATAGAGGCATCAAAGTTTTGGGTAAATTGACTTTCAGTGGTGGGATTGAAATCTCTTACATAAAAATTTTATATATA
>CAIGQZ010000427.1:10557952-10579629 GCA_903798205.1 Danio tinwini | reverse complement strand
TAATATTTAAATTACTTAAAAATTAGTTTAGAAAATTCAACAACATTTTTTATATATATCATAAAACTCTGCTTTGCATGTCAGAAATAGTTTTACACATGAAAATAATTATGTATTCAAGCACAATTTTAACTTTAGAACTTGAGAAAGGGTCAGGTATTTTTACGCCCTCTAAACACTAAAGGAAAATAAAACAAAACAACAGGATTTCTTGAGCCACTGAGACCTGCTGTGGCAGCCTCATCTCTCATAGTGTCCGCTCTCCTCTGGATTTCACATTCTTCAACAGACTCAAGTCAAAAACCTGACTGCCTCTGAATTTTTCTTCCCTGCTCTCTATTGGCCTGCTGAGAGGGAACCATAAATTAGCAGGTCATGGGTCTGCGTGTCTGTCAGCCTCTTTTATCTGACTAATAGAGGCCAGCTGCGGCCGGACGCTCTCACATCAGGCCCTTCTTTTGCACTTCACCAATCTTCAACACAACTGATTACTGTTTAGGTGGCATTTATTTAAAACGACTATACTGACCTGTAGCAAAATAAGAGAGATACTTTAGTGAAACAATTATGCAGGCTTGCTGTTAATTGTGTTTAACAGCAATAAAACTGTAATGACCTGTAGTTTTGTGGTGGCCAGTAGGCGACCTGTCCAGAGATCTCTGTTTCTTGTCTCTGTCCCGGCGATGATGGCATCGGTGATGATGGTGATGGTGGTGATGGCGTTCCTGAACAGGTTTCTCCAAAATGTAGTCATTCAGATTCACCTCGTGAGGACGCTGTGGTGCAAAAGTGGATGCAGAGCGCCTCATAGGGGAATCGGGAATGGGCTGAGGAAAAAAAACAAAGTGGTGGTTACATGAATGCTTTTGGATATTGTTATCTTGGAATATTACAAGGAATGCTGTACCAAAATTGCCTATAATAACATTGTCTTGTACGCTAAACCTCCATTTTATCTCATTTGAATCAAAACAGGGATGAGCTCTGAACCAAAGTAACTATCTAAAGGCTCATTATGGCGTTAAAGTATTATAGGCAGGGTAACATCTGTAGCAGCTGAGCTAATCCAGTTTGAAGAAACGTTCATTTTGGGCTTAGACCCCCAATTTATGCTCCTACCCACAGGTGTGTTTTAACAAAGTCTGAAATGATCAAAGGTCAGTCACAGTGTACTGTAGAGCTCCTTTGATTCCATGTTTTGCAGTACAACAAGCTGCTAATTCTTAGATTCCCATTGACACTGAGGACAAACAGGCTTAACTAATAACATGAAGTTCATCTCAGATTCTAATCTCAAGTTTTACTCCAATCTAGAAAATATATACATTTTAATATTTATAAATTGAATCATACTTCCAGTAAAGTTCCGGGAGAATAACGGGAATGACTCCTCTGAGCGCATCAGAAGACAAAATGCGAGACAACATGGAAAGAGAGAAAAGAATAACAAACACTGCATGAAAATATGTCATTTTTGAGCAAGTAGTGATGTTGCGCTGTACAAGCAAAATTATCTCGAGTCTCAGCTCAAAAAGTCACAATTCACACTATTAACAAACCATTACTATTAGCTCAATAAACTACCAATTAGCTGCTTACTATTAGTTAGTAGTAGTTGGGTTAAGGTGTTAGGTTGGATTAAGGATGTAAAATACTTTAAATACTGTTGTGTAATTAAAACTGTGTCAACAGTCATATTGGAGTGATAGAAACGCAATAAGTCTCTTTTTAAAATTTTACTGACGTTAAAATAGGATCCAAATTCCAGTGATTCTGGATCAAATCCTACCACGTTTTCTCTGCCCACCGATTGATTGACAGGTGCCATGTCTCCATAATAACATGTATACACATGTCCACAGGACATGTTTTTGCAAAGAAACTGGGATTAAAACATATGTTACAACTCTCTGTGATCAGCTGCACCTCAAAAATTAATTTCATAAGTTTAAGTTTAATGTTTTTAAAACAGAGCATGTTTTTAATAAAGAGAGAAAAATCGCTATGTAATTCTTAATCTATATAATTACCACGACTGCATGGTTTCAATAAACACGCATGTGTGTACTGCAAACAGCAATTTTGCGTGACTCATCATTTCAGAAAGGCTTGAATAAACTCCACCACAAATATATCAAATAAACTTACTTGGTATTTTTGACTTGTGACCTTATTTCAGATTTATCCATGTCTGTCTCTATCACTGCCCAGGTAGCAAAGAATTCTGGCCCAGATTTGGCATAAATCTGGCACAGCAGGCATTTATCCAGCACTGGTATACAGCATGTGGACCAAACATGGCCTGGGTTTGGCAGAGATTGCATAGTCTTGATATGTGGCCCATGTAAGTTTGGCCTATCTTGACCCACATTTTAAATACATTTTTATTTTTTTCAAATGAAGAAAAAAAAAATTCACCAATCAGGTCGCTTCAAGAAAAACATGCCCATAGCACGCCTAAAGCACAATGATTCATGGGTTTATCAATTTCATTGCAGTCGTGACACAACAACATATCTGGCCCAGTTCAGGCTCAGTTATGGGTTATTAACTTGGCTGAGACTTGGCCCAGATAATGTACGGTCCATGTTTGGCCCTTATCTGGTAGCCAAACTTGGTCCAGTCATGTACTGTAATTCACTGCAGCATGTGGGCCAAGCAAAAGCTGATTGTGTGGGCCAGAGCTGGGACAGAGATATTTTGCTATGTGGGTGATGGCTGTTTATCTGTCGTAACACATGAGAAGCAGACAGGCTCATCGGAGAGGTTGGCAGGGAGAAACAGCTCATTTGGATTTAAAGCCACAGGCTACAAAAGCAGTTACACTGTACTCAAGACACCAAACTGGGCCGATTCTACATTTTATTTTAAATAACTTGATGGATATTGTGAGCTGAAACTTTACAGATTCATTCGAGACATTAAAGTCTTATCTTACATCTAGTAAAAGAGGTAAAATAGGTTCCCTTTATAACTACTAATAAACAGTTAATATATCTTAATAATAGGCAGGTAATATGCCAGTAGTAAATAGCATGAATTGTGACTTAAAATAAAGTGTTACAAAAACAAATATATTCATTCAATGCACAATTTCTTTCATACTTTAAATATATATTGTTCATAAAGCCACACTGAAAACCCCCAGCTGTGAAAAGACAAGACCAAATTATTGTTCTGAATGCAAAAGATGCATGGTATTTTATAAACCAATTTATTAGTTCATTATTATTATTGTAGGTGTTTTTATTTTCTTCAAAGCAACAAAATTTTCTCTCTGAGACTCTATATCACCATTTATCATTATCCTCCTATCCATCAATGACAAAACCAAGTCATTCCTTAAGGCATGCTTGTAAATCATGTCTTCACGGGTATTCTCATGTGCCATAGTTTTGCAAAGTTTCCGGTCGTGGTTTAAATGAATCTGTGTGTTGAGGCTGTTATTTGGTTCTTTTCTTTTCATCCGTCGAGCAGAAGGATGGGAGGTGGCTGGGTGCCAGTGGAGAAGGGATTTCCTCGGCAGAAATCAGAGGGATTTGACCATATTAGCAGGTGCTGAAATGCTACATTCAGCATCTAATGTCTCTTATCGGTTGGTCCTGCACTTTAAAGAGATTTGGTTTTGGATGGGAATCAAATTTAGGAGTGAAATAGAGGCACTCAGCGAGCCCGAGCAGCCCATTAGCACTGGAGAGGTGTGGGATAGGTGTGATTTGATAGGAGGAATATCCTGATGAGTCTTAATGGACGGATTGTCTTTTGCAGAGCCCAAATGGAATGTGAATTTCATACTTGGATGATTTTAGATTTATTTTTGACACAATCGTTCTGGCATACTATAACATAAAGCATTCTGTATGCTGAGATCCTAAAACAAAACAATCCATTTGTAAAATGCATCAGTCCTTTTAGCCAGTTGTGTACAAATTACATTTATTCGAACAAAGATGGATTTTTAAGTCCATCTCAAAGTAAGCAAAAAAAGTAATCTCAACCTCTTTCTCGACAGTCTACTTATTCTGATTGCGAGCTTCAGTTCACTTCCTCCTAGCCAGCACAGGCCGAAAACTGATCCAGGGTGCAGATCTGGCAACCTACCAATGACTAATTGTATTATGTTTTACTTCCTCTGTGCCTTGAAACAGAATAAAATGCTCCATTTTCATCAGACCTGGCATGTGAAAAATGTTTCTTTGTATTTAGAAAACAAGACTAAAATTACGCATTCAGCTTTAAGAATAATAATAGATGCATGTGCATACAATAATCATTGTGTCTGACAAATCTTTGATAGTAAACAGCAAACATAACATATTCTATATACTGTAGCACAATTCAGCCCAAAAATACAAACATTATTTTTTTGCCCATAACACCCATACCTATTTAGAATCAGTTTTTTTCACAATATGACATTTTATTTTTAAACCCCAGAGTCATTCATGTGCATTCCTCATTAGGCATATTTACTTAAGTTGTCACAAAGAACTGCATACCTGCATCTCAGCATTGAGTTTTGGCATGGACGCTGCACGTCCTTGGCCCTCAAGGCCACCAGAGGTCACTGTGTTGGCACTATTCTCCATCTTTCTCATTTCTACTGACTCCTATCACACAAACACACACATACACAATAAAGAAGTAAATACACAAGAAAAACACTATTTTTTTAAAATGAGAGTCAATGTTTTAATTACAGCACCTGGGCATTGTTTGCATTTGAGGCGTCCTCTGATTGACCTCTGGACATTGGTCTCCGTTTAGACTTTTGGACCTCCTTGGATTTCTCTGAGGCCCAGGATGAAGACCCTTTTATTGTGTTGTCAAGACTGGGCAAGAGGGAAAAAGACATATCTGAGTAGATATGGCAAACAGGTTACTGTTACTGTAGTGTATGTGCAGGCAGGAAGGATTCTGTGCTCACGTTGTGCGTCCATTATTGAGTGTGGTGGAGCTGGGTCTTGTCTGAGCTTGACACTCGGAGGCTGAATCTACACTGTTCATGGGCTGATCTTGCATGTGGGTTAGTGGGAGAATGGGCTCTAAGAGAGCACTGACTTTATTCTTCAAACAGAGAAAATCAAAACACACTGTTATAAACGCAGAGAGCAGATGTGTGCAGATGTTCACTACCATAATTTTTATAACAAAATATTTTTATTGTACTTCTACAGTAATTGTGTAGGTTTGATGACTTCAAAGTCAAAATTTACAATGTCGAGTGCACATTGTTATTCTTTAGGGAAACAATTAATTCTTGATAAGTTAATCCACTGGAAACAACAATTGTTTTGATAATCTTCAATAAAAGTCTGCCTATTTGCTTTCACATTTGGAGTGGTAGTTGTTCATTGTTGATGTTGATGAAATTGTTTATTTCCTTTCGGTTAGACTGCTGTAACTCTATGTACGTTGGTGTACCTCAGTCAACACTGTCTCGGTTACAGTTGGTTCAGAATGCAACCGCCAGATTGATAACAGGAACTAAGAAAATATATCATATCTCCCTTGTCCTTGCCTCATTGCACTGGCTTCCTATAAAACTCAGAAGTGATTTAAAGATCCTCCTTTTCACATATAAAACATTGCACAATTCTGCCTTGGTCTATTTCAGTGAACTTATTCAGCCATATACAGCTTGTAGGCCATTAAGGTCCTATAATCAGTTTCTTTTGTCAGTCCCTCAGTCTCGTTACGAATCAAAAGGTGATCGAGCTTTATGCCAAAGATCGAGATTTATGCCACATCTGGGCCAGAATTCTTTGCTACCTGGGCAGTGATAGAGACAGACACGGATAAAGCTGAAATAAGGCTCCCTCTGAACATCAGGATTTCTCCATCATTGTATGCTTTTAAATCTAATTTAAAGACTTATTTTTACTCTCTTGCCTTTAAGTGATGTATGCATGTTATTTTATATCTGCATTTCAGTTTATATGAATACATTTTTTTCCTTTTACATTTTTAATACAAGTTTTATTTTGTTTTATTTTTTCAAATATTTTGTTTTATTATCGTAAAGCACTTTGGATCAACTTCAGTTGTGTAAAATTGTGTAAAAAGTTTGCCTTGCCTATGTCAGTTTGACGGCATCAGCCACAATATTCTTAATCACACTCCTTTTATGTTAGTTTATTGTGAAAAAACAATGCACCAAAAAAAACTCTGCCCCTACTCAATATTCAGTTTCAGTCAGAAGTACTGTACAGCAACATACTGGAATAAAAGTCTCAGCAATTTCCATTTCATGCAGACTTTTAAACAAATATTTGCCAAACAATAGCCATTAATCAAATCCAAAATAAAAGTTTGTATTTATATAATATATTTTTTAATAATATATTTATTTGTTTATTTATACAAAACAAAAACAACTTGTATTAGATATAAATATAAATAAAAAAAATGTTATATACATGTTTGTATCTATATATACATAATAAATATGCACAGCAGCACAAAGACATCTTAAATATGAAAACAAACTTTGATTTTGGATGCAACTGATCATGGTTAATCGTTTTGATAGCCCTATTTAATATATAATATTTGACTTGTATTGCATGTGTCCTTATGTATCACCTGAGATCCAGGTCCTGCCTGTTCTTTCAGCTGCTGTTGCTGCATCTGAAGTCTTTTTGCTCTGTTCTGCTTGTAATAGTCAAAGATCATAAGAGCTGCATACACCTTTCCCACTGTGAGCTCATTAGCTGCAAAAGACACAAATGCATTGTGTTAGCTGTGTTATTTGTAAGTTCCATTAGTGACCACTAGAGGTCATTAGCTCTGTATTGTGTACAGAGATGTTTACAGATGTAAAAGAACGTGATATTTATTCAGATAACAGTATGTCAAGTTTTTTAGAGTATTTTTAGTCAAAGTTAGAAAGAATCTCCCGAGTAATAATTCATTATGCTGTTTACGTTTATGTGGAGTGACCAGCAAGTCCATGGTCTTCTGAGACAGGTTTGGCCAGACTGTAGAGAGCTCCTTCTTCAGTTCAGCATCTGACAGACGCTGAGCCACCATGCCTGGGGACACATTCATGAACACCAGAGTAAAGTAAGGGTATATCCTTTCCATGCCAATTCCCACCACATCGGCAGATCATAACAAACACCAGAAATCCCCAATTTATAGCCACCACAGACATTCTTTAAATCAACAACAGCTGATTCAGACACAGAGGTTACATATTGATCCAGCAAAATCTGACAAACTGTTGCCATTTAGTCATCTTGGAGTGATTTTGAGATATTGAGCTTTAATTTTTTTGCAATCCATAGCAAACAGTATGTGTCTAACATTTGTTTTTTAAATAAAACTCTTAAAATGTAAACAACTTATAAAAAACATCCCATTATGTAAATAAGTTGTCATTTAAAAAGAATATGTCAATAACTCAATTTCAACAAAAATGTCATATAGAACCTTATACTTCTAAGGTGACGATTTGTTTAGCTCTGTTGGTGATTAAGTGGCCTTTATCCACAATACAATCCAGTCAAATTATTTGGACGTTTGATGGTTTTTTGTTCAAAGACATTCTCCTCACCCTTTCAAACATTTTGGTTTTCATATTTTCTATTCATTCATTCATTCATTCATTCATTCATTCATTTAGCCATTATGTCGTTCATTCATTCATTCAGCCAAAAATTCATTTATTCATTCAGCCAATAATTCCTTTATTCGTTCAGCCAATAATTCATTCATTTAGCAAATAATTAATTGATTCAACCATTAATACATTAATTCATTCAGCCAATAACTCATTCATTCATTCATTCACTGATTTGGCCAATAAGTTATTCATTCATTCAGCCAACAATTCATTCATTCATTCACTCAGCCAATAATTCATTCATTCATCCATTCATTTAGCCAATAATTCATTCTTTCATTTTTTTATTTAGCCATCATTAATCTATTTTCTTTGATCCTGTGAGGAAGAATTAATTTATACATGTATCCAATTATTAATTCGTTCATTTAGCCAATAATTCATTCATTTAGCAAATAATTCATTGATTCAACCAATAATACATTCATTCATTCAGCCAATAACTCATTCATTCATTCATTCATTCATTCATTCATTCATACATTCATTCATTCACTGATTTGGCCAATATGTTATTCATTCATTCAGCCAACAATTCATTCATTCATTCGCTCAGCCAATAATTCATTCATTCATCCATTCATTTAGCCAATAATTCATTCTTTCATTTATTAATTTAGCCATCATTAATCTATTTTTTTTTGATCCTGTGAGGAAGAATTAATTTATTCATGTAGCCAATTATTAATTCATTAATTTAGCCAATAATTCATTCATTAATTTAACCAATAATTCATTAAATATTTCATTTAGCAGATAACTCATTCATTCATTCATTCATTAATTCATCCAATAATTCATTCACTCATTTAGCCAATATGTTATTCATTGATTAATTCAGCCAATAATGAATTAATTCATTTACTCAGCCAATAATTCATTCATTCATTTAGCCGATAATTAATTCATTGAGCCAATAATTCCTTCTTTCATTCATTCATTTAGCCAATAGTTCATTAATTAAGCCAATAATTCATTTATTAATTTATCCAATAATTCATTAATTCTTTCAGCCAATAATTTATTCATTTATTCTTTTAGCCAATAATTAATTTATTAATTGAGCCAATGATTTATTCATTTAGCCAATAATTTATCCATTCAGCCAATAATAAATTCATTCATTCAGCAAATAATTTATTAATCCATTAATCTATTCATTCATTCATTCATTCATTGAGCTAACAACTCTTTAATTAAGCCAGTAATTCATTCAGCCAACAATTGTCGGACAATTGATTGATTGAACGAATGATCAATCAATCAATCCATTATGATGATATATTATTATTATTACCTGTTACTTCGAGTGAGGTCTCGATCACACTATATGCATCTTTTTAATGTTATGTCATGGTTTGGAAACACTAGGCAAGCACTGTTTTCAGTTGATTTAAACATTTTATAAAAATTTTTTAAAGACCAGTTTTTGAATTTTTTTAGAGCTTCTATCTTTCAGTCTAGCATGCTTTAAAATTTGGGTTGCAGTCCACCTCTCCAGGTGTAGTGTTTATTATACCGCAATCGACTGCTTCTGTTTCTATTGTCTTTGATCCTGTGAGGAAGAAGTTTTATCACACTAAATACATATCAGGGTTCTGTTATAATGCTCTGTGCAGTCTAAATAAAATGCACAATTTTTGGGGATTCCCTAATTTCAATAAAACCAAGGTGTTAATTAAAGGTGTGTGACATCACTGGCATGATGACACAATAACACGTGCCATTAGTTTAAATAGCTTATGTCTCTGGATCTGAACATTCCTCAAAACATATCATAAAAATCTAATTACATAAGTCAGCAAACTATATACCACTCTTCTAAAAGTTATGTACAACTATTCACAAATTTCATATTATGGCTTAAAAACTCATGAAAGAAAATTCAGCACCACAGCAATATTATACACCAAAAAAGCTAAAAAAAATATTTAAAAAGGTTTAATGAATCTAGATCAATGCAACCCAAACCAATGCTAATAGTAACCCCTGAGTAGTTGCTTTGTGAAAATGTAGTGCAGCAAGAAAGTCCCATCCAGTGCCAAACTCAAAGAGAGATACAACAACAGATGCTACACACACACTGCTCTGATGAGTGGAAATGGCACAGGCAGCAGCAACAGAACAGATCGCACCGAGTAAATCTGTTCATCAGGCACTAATCACATTTGAAGTGATTTGGAAAAAAGAAAGGCAGATTCTTTATTAAGCAAGAGAAGGTGGGACAATTTTCTGGAGGCTAATCTATACATTAACTACCCAATCATCTAGACAATAAAAAAGGGCAAGAGTCAGTCTTACTGACCTGATGCCAGTTTGATCTCCAGGGCAGTACGGATCAGAGCCATCAGCGTTGAGGTAAAGTGTACGCTGTTGTCATCCGCAATGGGCATGTTCATTTTCACCAGACGCTAGGGGGAGCCGTGAGGTTCATTAGTGGGGTAAACACACTCCTCAAACCAGCATTATGCAGATCAACCCAAAAACGTAAACAAAACAGTTTGTGTGCATATGCGATTAGACAGTTATATTCTTTTACTGACTCATGCATTCTAGAAATCGAGCTACAAATATATTCAATTTGGTCATTCAGTGTTTTTTAATCTTAGTGTTTCAAGCACACAAACCGGTTTGTTCATATGAAACATACAGAATCGAACATTCACATTCACTGCTATAGGCTACGATCCGCAACCAAAGTGCACTAGTGATAAACCGACACCAACTCGAGAGTGAAGAAAAGCATGTACACATAACCATGAGAGGCTTCAGAGGACATAGGAGCTCGACTCTGAGGGTTACTAACCAATGAATGTGCTTTTAGAGTTTCATTAATGAGCAGTTTCATTAATGAGCCAAATGGTGACCAGTGGCTTTTTGGAGTTATAGTACTGATAAACATATATTTAAACTGGCTCGTTTAGACAACAGCATTGTAAAAACAGTACAAATCATGTTTATAAGGTCAGTTGTGCAATTTTGCTTTGGAATTACTGAAATTACAGTCCACTTTTGAAGGTACACTCAATTTTTTTTTGTTTGTTTATATTGCACAGAAATATGTACTGTATGTACTACTCTCAGGAATAAAGATACGAGAGCTGCAACTGAGGTGGTACCTTCTTTTCAAAAGGTACACATTTTTACTTAAAGGGTCGATATTGGCACTTCAAAAGTATATACTAGTGCCTAAATCTTTTAAGAGGTACACTTTTGGTACAAACATGTATCCATGAGGTATTAATATACACTACCTGACAAAAGTCTTCACGCTTATCTAAGTTTTAGGAACCACAAATAATAACTTGACTTCTAAGTGATCATTTGCTATCAGAAGTGGCTTATATAAATGCAAAGGCCTCTAGATTACGCTTATTTTACTAAAATAAAATATGATCATGTCTTGATTAGTAAGGTCTGACTTTGCTGAGACAAAAGTCTTGTCACTTATCAGAAACAATGTACAGTATAAAATATAAAGTCATGGTGCAGTGGAAAATGAATTAATATTGTGTATGACTCCCATCAGGTTGGAGGACTGCATCCATACATCTCTGCAATGACTCAAATAACTTAATAATAAAGTCATCTGGAATGGCAAAGAAAGCGTTCTTGCAGGACTGCCAAGACCAAGACCTGTGAAGAGATGATCCCAAGGTTTCCACATTCCTGGACCAGGCCATAGCAGCTGCTGTGGTGGTCATGGATTCTTCTGAGGCTCCAGGGACAGACGAGTCTTCGCTGACATCCAGCATTCTCCAGCTTCCGGCACCAAGACTGCAGCTCTCTACAAGAGGTTTGGCCATATGAGAAATGACTGTGTCCCAACTGAGCCAGGTTTCTCTCGAGTTTTTTTTTTTCCTTCACTTTCGCCCATTGGTAAAGTTTTTTTTCATTGTCGCTGTCGCCACTGGCTTGCATAGTTCGGGACTTGTAGAGCTGTGCATCGATGGATTACTCTTCAGTGTTTGGACTCTCAACAGTGAATATTAAAACACTGAGCTGAACTAATGTTAACAGAACTGAACTTAAACTGTGAAAACTGAACTACACTGTTTAAATTCACTATAATCTTCTATGTGAAGCTGCTTTGACACAATCTACATTGTAAAAGCGCTATACAAATAAAGATGAATTGAATTTAATTGAACTCCTAAAGTTCATCAAGATTCTTTGAATTCATCTTCAATGCCTCCTCCTTCATCTTACCCCAGAAATGCCTAATACTGTTCATGTCTGGTGACTGGGCTGGCCAATGATGGAGCACTGTAATAAAGTTACGACCACCTGGCCGCCAGGAAGAAGGAGGCGGAGAACCGATGAACTTTATATAAATATTTATTAATAAAAGGGACGGCAGTCTCCGTCAAAATCAAAACAAACGGACGGCAGCTCCTCACGGAGACTGCCGTCAAACTGAAAGCAAAAGTAATATGTCCGGGCCCGGTCCTCTCTCTCTGTCCTCTGCCATCGTTCCTCCTCTTATAGTCCAGAGCTCCTTTCGTGGGATTGAAGGCAGGTGCGCGCCACAGGTGTATCTCATCTGTGGCGGGCCTCATTCCGCTCCCACGGCTCTCTGCCACGCCCCCTCGCCACATACCCCATCTCCCCTCACAGGCTGGGGGCACCCCATGGCTGTGCATACTCTGGGGGGGCGGGGGTAGGGGGGATTTGGCGCCACAGCACCCGCGAGACCTATATGAGACGGGCTGAGAGAAAATGAGATGGAGAAAAAAGGAGGAAAGACAGAGTAGACAGAGAGGGGAGAGAGGAAAAAATGTAAAAAATAAAAATTGGGGTTCGGTTCTCCAGACACGCTGCCACTCGGTCCTCAACCAACTGAGAGAAGTGACGACATGCTGGGAGCCCTGTGGAGGAATCTATCCACCCGTCCGTCTTCTGGTGTCCGGCGGCAGTTCTCCTGGGTGGCTAGCAGCATTTCTGGTCTCCTGCTCCGCTCCCACTTCGGTGGAGGACGCAGGCTTCGGCGTCATGTCGGATCGCGGCGACTCCCCCCGGGCTTTCTGGGATGGCTCCCTTCAGCTCTTTCCCATCCAGTGGGGAGCCCCGCGTCCCCTGCTCCTCCCCATGCTGGGAGACGGCAGCAGGCAGATCCTTCCTCGCCAGCCTCAGGCCGCCCCGGCACTCTGGCAGACGAACGGGTTTCTCCCCCACTCGGGTTAACTCCCGAACACTCGCCCTCCTCCTCAGCGGCGAGGGCAACTGGACGACGTGTCCCTCCTTCTCCCGGGTTTCGGCACCACTGTAATAAAGTTACGTCCACCTGGCCGCCGGGAAGAAGGAGGCGGAGAACCGACGAACTTTATATAAATATTTATTAATAAAAGGGACGGCAGCTCCTCACGGAGACTGCCGTCAAAATCAAAACAAACGGACGGCAGCTCCTCGCGGAGACTGCCGTCAAACTGAAAGCAAAAGAAATATGTCCGGGCCCGGTCCTCTCTCTCTGTCCTCTGCCATCGTTCCTCCTCTTATAGTCCAGAGCTCCTTCTGTGGGATTGAAGGCAGGTGCACGCCACAGGTGTATCTCATCTGTGGCGGGCCTCGTTTCGCTCCCACGGCTCTCGGCCACGCCCCCTCGCCACAAGCACCTTCTTTGCTTTCAGGAACTTTGTTTTGGAGGCTGACGTATGAGAAGGAGTGCACTCCTGCTGTAGAATTTACCCTCTCCTGTGGTTTTGTAATGTAATGAGCAGCACACATGCCTTGATATCTCAGGCTGTTGATGTTGTCATCCACTCTGCAGATCTCTCGCACGCCGCATACTGAATGTAAGCCCAAACCATGATTTTTCCTTCACCAAACTTGACAGATTTGTTGTCAGAATCTTGGGTCAATAGGTCTTCTGCAGTATTTGTGATGATTGGGATGCAGTTCAACAGATGATTCATTGGAAAAATCTACCTTCTGCCACTTTTCCAAATGATCAACTAGAAGTCAAGTTATTATTTGTACTGTTACAACTGGGATTGACGATAAGACTTATATCAGGTTGTGTAGACCTTTTTAGTACAAACTTGTACCTTTTAAAAAGGTACCACAACAATAACAGCTCTTGTACCTTTAATTCTGAGAGTGTAATTGGTGTGGATGTAGCATCCTTAAATTATTTCCATTACAGTATATTTGCAGAAATACTAAATTTGCAGTCAGTCATGGATTATCAATTTGATGAGCAAAGGTGTCAAACAATAGGGGAGTTACACAAACAAATAGTATTGTACATTATTGTACAGTATGCAAATGTTAAATACTATTCATAGGAAAATGACTAAGTGCACCTTTAATCATGGCAAGTAAAATCATTTGATATATATTTTTAGGTATATAATTTAATGTGATTGATTGTGTAGAGTTGAGCTCCCCTGAGCAAAATGAGCATACATGTACTAGCAGTAGCAGTGCAAGAAAAAGAGTTCAGGATGAAAAAAAGAAGTGGACAGTCTCACATATAAACATTCATTCGCACACACTGCAGAGAGAAAGAGAGAGAGAGAAAGAGAGAAGGCCACATGAGAAAGAAAACAGAGAGGAAATGGTCAAGTGGATGAGAGATAGACAGCACAAGCAAGACAAAGAGAATATAAGTGAAAGACCGCCAACAGTGGAAGAGAGAGAGTTCAAGTGCATAGTTCTCATGACTGAAAGCAACTTAGGTTAAACACACACTGCTCCATGAAAACAAGGGTGAGAGGGGGACCTTTCCTGTTCTAATGTAACATAATGGGCTCTGAAAGAGGTTTTTGAGCTAAATTTGGGGCCCTTTAATGAATCCCAAAGACAGAGAAACCCAAAAGAGGAGCATTTTGGGCAAATTTTATGTAAATATTTACATAAAATATTTTGCATTTAAAGTGCATGATTGGTAGAGAAAATCGTTTTTGCAATGTCGTGCACAAACCCTTACACAATGCAACTTTTGGGGAAAATTGTAAACACACGAAGTATGACCACAGATAAAACTGAGATTTAAATCTCACTTACTATTATTATCATAAACATATGCTCATTGAAAGTACATGTGTCTATTTACATTTTAGCAAAATTCGAAAATATAGAAACAAACTTTAATTTTACACAACATTTTAAACAAAAAAAACCCACAAAATTAAATATTATTAAAGATTATTGATTGATAAAGACTTATTTTTTCAACCCAGACTCATTCTAAAAATGTACTGCTATATACATTTTTGGAGAGCACCAAATACGTCCCAGGAGCTATTTTTTTTGTTTGTTTTTTTTGCAGTTTTTGTTTTCGCGAATCCACCAGAGGCCGCTGTGTACGCTTTTGCAGATCTCAAATTTCTCTCGCAAGTGCCATTCACACCTGCTGTTCTCGCATAAATCCACCAGAGGCTGCTGTCAACTGACTGAATAACTGACTGACCGATCGACTGACTCACCCGCTTATCTTTTCAAAAGGAGCAATTGACCCGCCCACCCACTTCCCTAAACCCAACCGACAGTTTTAAAAAGCAATCCAGAAAAAGCCCTCATCATTTATTTTCACATTATCAGTTTTTACCACAGACTCACCCTGTTATTTACTTGTTTGTCTTACTTTTTAGATTTTGTTTTTGTCTTTCCTGCTTTCTGGAACCGTTCTTTGTCGGACTTGAACCCAGACGTCATTATTAACTCCTCTCTGCATCTTAAGTCCGCTGACGTACATGGCGAGCTAACTGGACAAACTGGTAACAGTCGGAAAACCGTCCACAAGAAGGTAAGCGGTTAGCTGGTAAGCGTGAAAAGGAACGGAAAAAATATATATAACACTTTCACCAGAGTCTGTGATTTGTAAACAAATACATTTTTTGGTCAGAATCACATGAGAAGCTTTTTACCAGTATTCTGACAGTAAACTTGCTCTGTACATTTTTACTGCACTTAAGCACATTTTTCAAATATCTGCACTTCATTGCAGTACTATATTTTACTGTACATATAGATTTGTTTTTTATTTTTGAAAACTTTTACTTCACTGCATTCCAAATCATTCCTCATGATTTTGAGCTGGATGAATTGTCACTTGCTCAGAGACCTGATTGTTCTGCTTAATTCACGAATGAGCTGATTATTTTCAGTTAACATGTGTCTTCAGGTAACAATTCACAGATTCAAACGATCTGGTCTATACAGCATTGTAAAATGTACAAAAGCAACATCAAATGTTGCAGAAATATCACCATAGACATGTATTCCCAATGAACCTGTATTGTAATCAACCATTAAACACACTTAAGTTCTGTAGTCATACTCATTATTAATCTGTGACCATCCCTAGATGACACAGGACGTGTAGGGGAGATCTTGAAAAAAGGAAAAGGAGGGACTACACCAAAAAGATCAGAGCGTGGGGAGAAACAAAAAAAAAACAGTTAAACAAAAAACGAGGGGAAACACTGCAAGAGCACAGAGATTGGCTGAAGAATAAGCCAATGAGAAGACAGTACGAGCAGGGGGGAAGGGCATGTGAAGTTGAGCTACCTTGTAGGCGATTCGTGGAGGGCATTTCTTTCCCAAACCTAAAGGTGGGGACATGTGGAGCAGCATCTCATACATATCGAGGTACTTGATACGGCCACTTCACAGTGCAGACAACGCAAAAAATCCAAAATAAAGAAAAGGATGGGGAGTTAGAGAGACGGGAAGAAAAACAAGGAGGGCCAGAAAGTAAACCAAACAAGACGAAATGATAAAAAAGACAAACAACAGACGACAAAAAACAGAAATCTTTTGTTAATTAGATTTCCAAGAGTGTCATGGACAGGGATGCCATCCTGGCCTGGCAGGGTCAGAGATGGATCCCAAAGGTTTAGAGGTCAGAGGTGAGAGTTGATCCCTGATAAGGAAAGATGGAAGAGGTGAGTGAAATGACACGAGGAGTGGATGGTGACAGAATGGCTGCATTGTTTGAAGATGTCTGCATCTGCATGCTGAGACATCAGGGGATTTTCCTCTTTCAGTGCACAGAAACAAAGGTTTCAACACCACCTTCATTTGATTTAATTCATAACTTTTGAGGTTTAGATATTTAAATGTAAATCAATCAGTATCGCTTAATATTGAGACATCAGTCAAAAGGACATCCTTGAATTGGGAATGTTAATAAGGTACTTAAGTGTGACCAAAGTTTAATACGTGGCCTTGAAAGCTTTGTTTCCCATCCAGCATCATTAACCAAAGCCAGTCAAATCTGGTAGGGCAAGTGCTTGTGTGTTCGCAAGTCATTTGAGCACAGCCATTCAAGTTTGGGTCTCTGGGCGTTTGCACACAGAGGCCACACGAGTGTAGAAAGTTGCTTGGGTTGCAAACCTTGTATGCTACCCTATTAGGGCAGTTCTTCCCTAAGCCAAGGGGGGGCGAGATAATTCGCAACAAATTGTACATATCCTTATAGGAAATCCGTCCGCTGTGGAAAAAACAAGCAAAACATGACACATACATGAAGAAAGCTTGGAGAGCACATTTGTGTTGTGGACAGAATGGATGTGGATAGGAGTACAAGATCCCATTCATATCCAGACCACGGGCATTGCGTGGAAGGTCTTCAATCACACATTATCAAAGGGAACAAAGAGGAGTATTCAGCATCTCTGTCTTTTATTAATGTGGTCTAAATTGAGAGGCCTAACAGAAAGACTCTCCTTCTCACAACTGTTGCCAAACTCTGTTACTAAATTTATCACAAGAGTAGGTCTCCATCTGGTGGGGAGTGCAGGTTGAAACATACCATGCGGCTGGGTCATACTCCGCCCACACTCGAATAAACTCATCCAGGTGGTGAGGGCCCAGGATGGAGGAGTCACGTGTCAGATATTCAAAGTTGTCCATAATGACAGCCACAAACAGGTTCAACATCTGGAGAAAGTGGGGAAAGAAAGACTGAAGTTTTCAAAGCAAGATACAGTAAATAAGGTTATGTGATGTAATGTGTATTTATAGCACATTTATTGTGTATGGCCATATACACAAAGCGCTTCACAATCATGAAGGGGGTCTCTCCACACCACCAGTGTGCAGCATTCTACTTGAATGATGCGACGGCAGCCATAGGACAACGGCACCAGTGTGTTTACCACACACCAGCTATTGGTGGAGTGGAGAGACAGTGATAGAGCCAATTCAGTAGATGGGGATGATTGAGAGGCCATGATGGGTAAGGGTCGATGGAGGGAATTTGACCAAGAAGTGCCATGGCATTTTTAGGGCATACTCACACTACGTTGCTTGAATCGGGCCAAAGCACGCTTGTCCCCCCTCCTGTCTCCCCCCATGGCCCGCACTCACATTACATTCGGGCCTGGGCGCGCTTATGTCATCGATGATGCGCTGATCAGTAAGTGCTCTCGCTCAGCACAGTAAAGATTTCTTTAGTTATATCGTTTGATATGCAGTGACACGCAGTCAAATATTTTACTGAACAAATCAGCCACTTTTGATGCTCATAAACAATCATAAAGTCCTTGTGCTGCAGGAAATAGGAGGTTTGCTGAAGGCGCAACTGTCGTGCAGTGAGGGGTTTGCGTCGTTAATAAACTACGACGTTCATTGAACAGTTACAGTACCAATGACTAATTAATCCACATGAAACAGTCCCTTAAAAGTCACGTCTCGCTTTCAGTTTCGGGCTCAGGCACACTTGCACTCACCCAAGTGAACCGCGCTCAGGCCCACCTCTTCCAACTGGGCCAGGGCCACCTAAGTGAACCATGCCTGAGCCCGATTCAGAGCACTCACAATTCTCAAACGATCCGGGAAACGGGCCTGGGCACGTATAGCATAGTGTGAGTACACCCTTAATGACCACAGAGAATCAGGACCTCGGCTTATCATCTCGTCCAAATAATGGCACCCACTGACAGTATAGTGTCCCCTTCACTTTTTACTGGGGCATTAGGACTCACACAGACCACAGGTTGAGCACCCCCTGCTGGCCTCACTAACACCACTTCCAACAGCAACCCAGTTTTCCCATGTTGTCCCCCATCAAATAATATCTGGGAGTGTGATGTTAAATGCAAATTAGGCTGGGTAAAAGGGCTGATGCTCTGCTTTTGTTCAGTGTATTCACACATGTCTTGTTTGGTTAGGAAAAAATAAGACGTACGTTGATTTCACTCCTTTGTGTAGTGTAAATACAGAAAATGCACTCTGATGCACACCAAACAAACAGACAGTATAGTTTGTTTAAGATGTGAATAGGATTTGATCACCTACTTACTGTACACATTTGCTAAAAAAAAAAAAAAAAAAAAACCTGCGCAATGTAATTCAATGCATCTGACATTCTTATCTTTGCATCTGCAACCATCAGTCAAACTCTCCAAAGAACCATCAGTAACAAACCCAAGTCTATGTCTGATACAAGTTTTGTTTATGGATAAAAGATAAAAGTGTTGCTGTGTTTGGCTGTTCTGCATTTGTCTAAGGTAACAAGTCTACAGTTAGAACTTAAATGTGTATGTTTATATGTATTGTTTTATATGTTTTGTAGTAGTAGTTGTCGTTGGTATAGTGGTACCAGAAGTAGTAAAGGTGTTGGTGTAGTAGTAGTAGTAGTAGTAGTCTGTGTAGTAGTATCAGAAGTAGTAGATGTTGTTGATGTAGATGTTGTAGTAGGAGTGATTACTGTAGTAGTATCAGTAGTAGTAGGAGACGTTGTTGTAGTAGTTTCAGAAGTAGTAGATGTTGTAGTAGTATCAGTATTAGTAGACGTAGTAGTAGTAGTTGTTGTTATGGCTGTAGTAGCAGCTGCAATAGTAGTTCTAATATTAGTAACTTTCTGTAGTAGCAGTTGGTGTAGTACTTGTGATTTATTATTATTGTTGTTGTCAGTTATTACTGTTGTCCTTTCTCTTTACAGTCATCATTACTATCATACATTACTACTGTTGCTGTCACTCTCCACCACTGACTGGTCTCTTTCTATTTGTTTATTTTTTTCTATGACACTTACTTCATTTATTGAATGTTACTGTCCCTTATGTATGTACTCTGACCTGACCATGTTACCTTTGCATGCACACACACACACACACACACACACACATGCACACACGCACACACGCACACACGCACACACGCACACACGCACACACACACACAAACACATATATACACGCACCTGCCAGTACCTGACTGTATTGTTGTTGTTGTTTTTCGTTGTTGTTTTTATGTTTTATTTTCTTTGTTTTTGTATGATCCCAATTTGTGTACCTTTTTGCATACTCTAATAAAAAAAAGAACTTAAATGTTTATAAAACACATTTCTCTCGACCACATTGCTCCCTACTTGCACACGTCTACATTTGAAACAAAGACCTTTCCTCAGAGCTACAGCAAAAGTTTGTCATAGTAGCTAATGGTTACACATCAGACAGCATGCTATGGGATCTAATTTTAGCATACGTGGTTTTGCTTACAATTTTAGCCGATTCGAATGTTATCACTGAAGTAAATGGGTGTTATCAGTGGTTATCAGCTGAAAGATATGGGCCAGTAGGGGCATTCTGCGTCAACTAGTGGGCTCAGAAGGCTGTTATCATTCAGCCCACTCAATCAAGTGATAACATTTGAAGCGGGTGACAATTTCAACTTGTAAAAATGCAACGTAAAAGTCAACTTTCCTAGTGCATATTCAGCACACAAAATTACAATCATTATTTTTTTTAAATCTCAGGTAATCTCAATTGAAATGCGAGTTTGTAAGCTGCATCATGTTAAGTTTGTAGACTGTACTAAAAAAATCTGTCTATTGCACTTTTTGCTGTGAAATTACAATATAATGCAACATAACCAATGGAAATCCAAATTGTAAAGCATTACAAATTTATACACTTTCCTACACATTTAAAGATTGTTCTTTTAATTAAGCTAAGAGTTCATGCCATAATGTCACAATCTTTTATTTGTAATAAGTCTTTATGTAATAAAAATGTGCACATCAGAGTTCACCAAATGTGAACTTTAAAATACTGCAAAATGCAAAACCTTCCATGAGCTTGTATTTCTTGCAGATAAAGTAATTAAAGCTAATGGAATGGAACATGCAGTGTGATTGCGCCATTACTGGATTTATATTCATAAAACACTATCCTGTATAATGTACAGCATTAGAAGTGACAATTTTCGTGACTGCTACAGCTAACCCAAAATGAATTGTAATTGAAGTGAGAATGGGATTTGTATCTCAAAAGGAAGTCTCCATTGATACCCAGCCCTATTCAAATGAATGGATATTTTAACATAACATTTACCATCACAATCAACCATATTTTTTATTTTTATTTTAGAGAAACAATCAAGTACTTTTGTGGCAGGAGAATGTAATGACATGCATCAATAATGATGAGCCTGCTTTAGCCTGAATGACTCAGAACACTGACCAGAAATGAGCAGAGGAAAATGAAGGAGACAAAGTAGAAGTAGGCAAAGTCACTCCCGCACTCTTTTCCAAGGGTGCCCGAGCTCGGATCACAGGTGCGCTCGCTTAGACAGGACAGCATGATATCATGCCAAGCCTCACCAGTGGCACTCCTGCAAGATACACAATGATGAACTGATTGAATAAGTACAGCTTCTGCTATCAAAACCAAGACTGACTGTCAGAGATGACAGGCCAAGTGCTAATATTTGAATTACATTTGAGCCAGATTTAATTTATAACACTGTTGTCACACTGATGTGCTGCCTGTTGATGTGAGGAAGCTTTGAGTTAATAAACATAAGGGAAAGATAGAAATTTATTTATGAATTTCATTAGGAAATGTTGTTTTATAGCTGCATGGCCTATACTCCAGATGGTGATTTTACCAAAAGAGGAGACAAAACAGAAAAGGAGAATGATAGAAACACAATGGCAAAAAGTACTGGAAATCAAGATAACTATTGGAATGAAAACTATGATGCTAAAATTATGCAGACAGACTGACAGACAGACAGACAGACAGACAGACAGACTGACTGACTGACTGACTGACAGACAGACAGACAGACAGACAGACAGACAGACAGACAGACAGAC
>CAIGQZ010000427.1:10515716-10534112 GCA_903798205.1 Danio tinwini | reverse complement strand
ATCTAATCTAATCTAATCTAATCTAATCTAATCTAATCTAATCTAATGTTTTTACAGTACTGCTGTGTGCCTGCAGGGGGAGCTGCTTGTGTGAGCTGTGCTTCTGTATTAATCCTTCTGTACCTGCAGTCTTTCTCCAGGCCCTTGGACTCGTCTGTGCAGTAAAAAAACTTGCCCTTGAAGAGCTGCACAGCAATGACAGCGAAGATGAACATGAACAGAATGTAGACAATGAGGATATTCAAGACGTTCTTCAGGGAGTTCACCACACAGTCGAACACGGCCTGGGAGAGAGAGAGAGAGCAGACACGCAATTATACACTGCAAGTTATTTTCAATATGTTCGCCTTAAGACATAAGCTAGTGTGCTCCAAAACTATGCAAACATTCAAAACTTGATTCAACAAGTTCAGACAATTTGATTCAACCATTTTTTATGACATCCCCTTATACTTTAAGTTTCCCATCAAAACTTCTGGCCAATCAAATGCTTTCTATTATCTAAAATATCCAGCTCCCTATTAGATGCTAAAGCTGCAGCTGAAATTGGTCAATGTATTTACATGTAAATGTATTTACATGTGTTTAGACACTTGCGAATAAAATAAAATAATGATGCAGATAATCGGATAATTGCATGGAGCAGATCATATGTGTCGACATGGACCACAAAATGCATTGGACCCATTTGAATAACTAATGCTGTGTTTAATAATGGATAAACTAAGCATTACTATTATAGACTGTGACTTTTATGATAGCTTTAGCTCAGTGACAATAACTTTTAAAAAGGGGAAAGGGCTACTCAAATCTTCTAACTCGTCTTAATGTTTCAGTTGAAAATACATAACATAATGAAAAAAACACACTTTTGAGGCACTTTAGGTATACTTTAACAGTCAGCTGAGGAAATGACAGATCTCCAATGTCAACAGATATAGTACACTCACTTCAGCCGTGATAGCTGAGAATCTAGATATCTACACCGGCTCTGCACAAACAGGTGTTTTTCATTCATTTTCCTATGGCTTAGTCCTTTATTTATCGATGGTAGCCACAGCGGAATGAACCGCCAACTATTCCAGCATATGTTTTATGCAGCAAATGCCCTTCCAGCAGCAACCCAGTACTGGGACACCTATATCATCTTACATATACACTGACTTATAAACTTTAGCCAATTTTGTTTACCCAGTTTACTCATTAGCTATGTTTCCATCCACCTATTCTTATGCGCATTTTGGATATGCGCATAGAAAAATTGGTTTATGGAAATGCCATAATGCACATACATTTTGAAAATGCGCAAAAAAACATATGCGCATAACTGAGTAGTATAAACTTTTTATTCGATAAGAAAAGATGCGCATAAACTACCATGGAAATACTTTTACTGAACAAATTCTAGTATGCGCATTAAAACAAGTCATGTGATTTTGTTATGAGATCATGTGATAATAAAAATGTGTGTGAATGGACAAAACAGCAGGCTGAGCACATTGTAAAACATCTTAAATGTTGTTTTGGTCATTCTAAAATGCCTTAACCATTTCAGTATTAGTGTTATTATATTATTAATGACCTCCAGAACAGTCAAAAGTGTCTGTGCTCTGCGTCTCATGTCTTCAAATGCCACCATGTTCATTGTGTGTCGGCATCATCTTCTGAGACACAAGTCATTTATTAAATGAAAAAAATATTCACGCAGCTTCTCCTACTGCAGCAAATTCCCTTTTTACTATTGATATTTGGTGCCAGTTAATCAGGAAGTGACAATTTTGTTCTCGTTGACTCATTGGATGGAAGCACGTCTTTTCCGCGTCGATATTTCAGTTATGCATATAAATTTAATTTGCATCTATGGATGGAAACATAACTATTGTCTTTAGACGGTGGGGAGCACCAGAATAATAGCTATGCGAGTATGAAAACTCCACACAGAAATGCCAACTGGTCCTTCCAGGAGTCGAACCAGCGACAATCTTGCTGTGAGGTGACAGTGCTAACCACTGAGCCACCGTGCCAACCACAGATTCTTTTCAAATGTCAACAAATGATTCTTGTTTTAAATATGCCAGACAAGATTTTTTTTGTTTTTTTTTTTGTTTTGTTTTTGGGTATAAACTATTGTTCTATGGAATAACTTTTTAATGACTGTCCTGTAAACCTTGTTAAAAATGTATGATCTAAACAAATAATCAAATGTCATATTCTACACCAAAAATAAAAATGGTTCCACAAAACCATGTTTTTTTTTTCTTGGAGGTGCAGTATGTAAGTTTGACACCCAGTGGTTGAACTAGGTATTGCATTCCATAGTCAAGACAAACGTAAGCGCAGGTTGCCAGATTGAGAACCAACGAGCGAGTCTGACGATCGAGCCTAAAGGCTGATTTAAGCCGTGTTCTAAACAAAAGCAATGGCACAAGGAGTTTTTTAAAACAGCAGCAGACAGTTTACCTCAAATCTTGAAAATAAAATAGACTGTTCGAAATTGAACTTAAGAACTGTGAACTGTTTAAAACCAACACATAATCAAGAATCTAGCATCTACATTTAATAATGTTAAAAATGTCATGAGTGAGTGCATATTCTGTGCTTTTGAATGGCTGTATTTAAATTTCTGTCGTATTTCGTCTGGTGCAAACAGCCAAATTGCTTATAACTGAAAATTGTCATCACGTAACGTGTTGTTAGGACATGGGGTTACTATGTAACCTGCTCACCTAACATTTACGTTTGTAATATTAAATTATTTGCTCATTAATAACCACCTCATGTGGAACTCTGAATCTGTGTCTTATTTTAGAGTCTACTACTGTCTACCGGAGGTCACATTTCGGTGACAGGTGCATGCTTTGAGAGCCTTTCTGAATGAACAAATGAATGAATGAAATATGCTGTTTTCTAACAAGGCAACCCGGGGTGCTGAAATATAATTGGCTAAACTGGCAGTGGGCGGGTTAAAAGAACCAAAACAAAGACAGCGTTACGGCACAGAATGCCCATTTTCAAAGTAGAATGACTGACTTCAGCATTGTTTTTCAGATAAACAAGAATGTTCACTTACCATGTCTCTTAAATATCTGCAAACATATTATGGTATTTTTATGCTTTAGAAGAGTCAAAAACTTACATACAGCACCTTTAAGCATGAAATGTGCAAACAGTATGACTGAAATAATAACAGCTGACAATTAAGCGTTTCTCAGTAAACTAAAGTCTATATTTACAGTATTTTAGGATATTATCATATTTTTTCCTTTTTGTATTTTTACATCAAATTATGCAGCCCATGGAACATCTTTATATTCATGTGACCAACCTTCCCTAATATTTCCTGCTCAATTAATGCAACAGAATTTGTACCTTCAGTTTTGGTAGACGTTTAATGGTCTTCAGAGGTCGCAAGACTCGCAACACCCTCAGTGACTTGATAGTGCTGATGTCTTTGCCCTTGGTTCCTCTACACCAGTCAAAAGAAGAAAGAGGTCAGCAGATTCAGGATAGAATTAAACACATGATGCAGTCAGGCTTCATCAAAGGATTCACACAAATCCAGACAAAACACATGAAAATGTGAGTAAACATGATGTAAATGTTTCCTTGGGTAAATATCAATAATGGAACACTAACTTACACTAGACTAAACATACTCACCTTTAATACAGACAACTTAAATAAACTTACAAATGAGCATATTTTATTGCCACAGCTTTTAATCACTCCAGCAATGGATTGAGTTATTTCACAAAAGCACATGCTCTGGTGAAAGAGTATGAAATACACAACTCTCTATTGCATGCATGTACATAATTATGCACTAAATGGGCTCTACAAGAGATGTCACCCTGTTATTGAATGATACTTTAGCCTTATTCATGCACAAATTAAGAGAGGCACCATGAAATCAACCTAAACGCTGCTGTGCATCAGATTCTAACACAACGGCACGCCACCAATGATGACAAAGAAACCTCACCCTAAAAAAGGGCATTGTTTCTTTTCAGGAACCAATGCTGTTTTGCTTTATATAGTCTTTATCAAGCTGACATGCTTCACAATGGTCAACTTGATGAACTGACTGCATAGATTTGAATACAGTGCATGTATTCATAGAAAAAACCAAGCTTACATAAAGGAAAAGGATAAAAATGAGGTTGAACAATATGTAATTCAAGTTATTTCACCCTTAAAGAAAAGAGCAATCTTCAGCAGAAATCAGTCATGCTTTAGCTCCTAATTGCTCAAATCATAACTGCCAAGCTTACAATGTCATTTAATGAAGTAACTGCAAGGGCAAGCATAGTCGGTAACTGAATCATGAGGAAATATTCCATGGTCATATGAGTAACTGAAGCCCTTTGCATTATATATAATGCAGGCAAAGAGCAAACACAATCATATTAGTTCTGAGACATCACATTCATTTATAATAGTCTTCACTTAGCCCTGTTTTGATGTAGGGCATGTGTTTTGTTGGATGTCTGACAATATTAACTGTAGATAGACTTATTTTCTTTTATTTTTTTTATTTGTTCTGCAAATTATCTGATGTTACAGTTCAACTAATTATTACACGGCTCTCTGGAAGATATGATATTGATTGGTCAAAATTCCATGGCCAAATTTCCAACTGCTTATGGCAGCACTGTACTTAAATTAGGGCAACATTCATGGCTTACTTTGACAGCAAATGCATCTGAAAGCAAAAATATTGCTAAAATGTTTGCTGTTTTGCCTTTTTTCCCCTTACATATAGGTAAAATAAATTAATTTCAGCTCAAACAAATATTTCATGCCCTCAAATTTATTCATTTGGTGAGCAGCCGTGTAATAAGCTGGATAATGTACAGTACGTTGGTAATTATAATCTGTATTAGTTTGCAGGTACCGTTTAGTTCTTCCAGTGCAGCAATGGAAGAGAGAACAACAGAATATCTGAGAAGTCATTTTGCATCTCATTTATTCACGGTCTCTTACTTCGATAAAGCATTAACAAAAGCAAGGCTTTGGCAGGTCTATGATTGGTGCTAACAGATGAAAACACCTTAACAAATTGTTGAATTGTAAGAATGCTTACAATAAAAAGATGCCCAAGCAGTGATTCCCCTCTATATTTCTCAATAAATGGCCCACAACTACAAAAGACCTTTCCAATTGCAAGAGCAAGTGGCTTTACAATTGCAGATGTACTAGCATTAACAAGAATGCACAAAGGTACATCTTCACCCCTAGAAAGTGCCAGCATCTACTCACACATGCAAAGTTCATACATTCTTCTAAATCCAATGAACACCAATCTACCAGCCAATCAGCAGAAACCTTACAGCATGGTCACCATTCAGCATGGTGAAGTTACTCCTTCTGCCCAATCAAGGGGCTTGACAAGGTCATGCAACTCCACCCATGCTCTCTGATGCACATTAGTCTAGCATGCATTTACTGTACAGGGCCTGATGTTTATCCCCCAAACCCACTACAAACTATAAAGAGCCTCAATAATGTCCCACTGGACACCCTGGTAACTTTCACAGGACCACAGATAACAATTATGATGGAGAAATGCTGTTTCGTGTCAATAAGGCATTCATTAAGAGGTTCTGATGAAAGCTATCAGTGTTATTGCAGAGGCTCCAACCCTGTACAGATACTCTCACTCCACTGGTAATGTAGTGACAGTAAAGGACATTATCCCAGTCAGCCCGGGACAATGATAAAAGAAGAGATTTATCAAGGAGAAAAGAGAATATCGGGGGTTCCCCACCTGTTTACGCTTTGATGTGATCTAATAAATGAGAAGAACACAAAGCAAAAGGCAAAACATTATGACATGCTGAGAACAGAAAGTACCTCTGCACTAACACAAAACCACATCATCCTTTCAGAATATTGCATATAACATTTCAGTGAGAATGAAAGAAACTTTTATGAGCACCACCACGTTTCTTTGAGAGGTTAAAACATAAGGTATTATGATTTTGATGACTGTATGCCGAAGAAACAAGAAACTGCTGGAGTTTTTTTAGCCAAATGTTTCAGAAACTGACAGGAAGGAGGAAGATTCTTTGTATGGCGACTGAAACAGACACTTCCAAATGCTGTTCATATCTTTTAAAGATGTGAGAGAATGACAGCTTTTTTTGCTGGAATCTGCAGAGACGGCTGTAGGGGAGATGAAGGGTAAACTTGACAAAGAAGGAACGTATGACTGAGGGTGGATCTGAAAATCAGCACAATCAAGATCTGGAGCAAATTCCAAGACATGCCAATCTAAAAAAGAGTTGGTGAAACCATAGATCTTGAAAGGGTTCATAACACACGCGTGAACTCTGAGCATGGTTGAAAGATGCCACCAAATGATTCTAAACCTAAAGCATTACTATCTATGGATGCATGATATTTGCCAATCTTGTGGTATTTTTTGTTTACCTCTGAAATACATTATGGCTCTAACCAATATTTATGTTGGATAGATTAACAGTCACTTACACTGACCCTTTCAATCAATAAATTGACACGTAACTCTAACCTTTAAAGCTAAATGACAATTGAGATTAAAAAGTAACAGAAAAAACTAAAGTAAAGAGTAAGGTTTCCCAAATATCAAAATCTAAAAAGCTAAATTTCCATGACCTATAATGAACATAAAAACAGGCTGCTGCTATACATATTCAAATGGATATCATTGAATATCATTTTGCCTTACTTTTATAGCCACAATGAGGTTTTATAAAAAATCTGAGGTACTTACTGTTTGGGAGGCTGCAAAGTGCTACCTCTCCCATATTTGATAGCTCATTAGTATTTTTACAAACTTTACAAGTAGTTTTATATTTACTTTTAAAACCAAGTCTTTAAAGTGGGCATTTTGAGGCCAAAGTTCTTAAAATTTATATTATTCTGACACTAGCCTAAAAAAAGCATGAAACAATGTGCTAAAAAATTAGGTAAACTAGATCAATAGTAGTCCAATTTAAAGTGACACACAAAAATTCCTGATATACTGTGACTTGGGCAAAAAAATTCCCTGATTCTCATTGTCTGGAATAGACTTTCTATAATTCCATAATATTCCAAAAATTGCATGACTCTGTTGGAACAGAGTATAAAATAAAATTCACAAATTATAATGCAATTATTTTTTGTGTCATATTCCTAATTTGTTTCATAAAACATGGAATTGGAATATCAGTACACCCCTAGTTATAACTATTTTATGACTATTTTTATAACTCTAAACAAAGCTCTCAAAAATCTGGCCAATCACAGAAGTCACATTTGAAGCACATTACATTTTCTTCTGTAAATTTGAAAACATGCAAATGAACAAGCATGTCAATACACTCATATTCCCATGCCCACGAATTGTGGAAGTGAATCCTCTCTGTGAGGTTTGAAGTGAATGAGGATGCAACCAATGGCCAAACAAAGCCAGACCTGCCCTGATATGCCACTCCAACCCAACCAAACAGGTCCTCTGTGATATGACATGACACATGCACTGATCAACATGTCCGAAGTCACTGATGATCATCCAGGATGCTCCATATTCAGAAAGTAACACAGACCCACTGAGAATGTTAAGAATGTTTAAAGCAAAGGAAACTGATCAATGGGATCTGCCTTCCATGAATTAAAATGACATGGAGAAGAAGAATCAAGTGCGTAGGTTGAGAAGTGATGCTGAAAGATGAATTATGAAGAGGTTGAAACTGCAGAAGATTCCATGCTTTAATGCTTGCCTATGAGCTAACGTTTTTTTTTTTTTAAGTGTTCTCACACAGACAGGCAAGAAGACGAACAGTGAAAGATAGAGACAGAAACAAAGACAGAGAGAGTTAAGGCGTTACCCCATGAAGCTCCTTCAAGCGATTCCAGGCAGAGAGAAACAGAGGAGGAGAGGAAAGTCAGTGACAGTACATCAATATCCTCACATTTAACACGGCATTGACATAACAACAGAGCAACAATGATAAAAAACGAACAGCAAATAAGACAGATTAGTCAGTACAATACTGAACACTCAAGCTGAAGTAGTACAGTATCTACTCAAGCTCCCTTCATTCGGAGATACCATGCTATTCTGAAGTGGTATTCTTAGATAATGCACCCACTCCATGTTCTGCTTGCTTTTATGTCCAAACAATTATTTTGAAGCTATCCAAGAATCACATTCAATCCACTCAAAAAAGTCAGCCTCCCCAACAAAGCAAACATCAAAACTAAATTCACACTGTATGCAAATACATATACAAATAATAATAATAATAATAATAATAATAATAATAATAATAATAATAATAATAATAATAATAATAATAATAATTTGATAAGTATGTGACCAGCATCAGAGCAATCAAAATTTCTTACAGTATCTATAGCTGTTTTCTATCTCAAGTGTTTCTTATAGTAGCTAATAGCATTTCCTCAATCCTACAATGTTGAAATGGCTCTTCCATTACTCTACAGGAGATGCACAAGCAGGTGATCGTATCAGACAGCTCCTTTATTAGCTCTCTACTTCACAAACACACACACACATACACTCGTTCTATTTGGGACTGCGTTCTCAAAAGTTCATTAAAGTGATGTCAACTCTCCCAGACCTCTGAAGAAGAACAGAAAGGAAACAACAGATCATTGGGAGCTGGCAAACATCTTAATCAAAGCTAAGTTTCCTAGCAGCATAATGAATGGCATGAATTAAACATATATTAAATGTCCAGCTTTTAGTAGGAACAACAAAGATACACAAAGACACTTTTGTTACACTGGGGTGTAAATTAACCTTTAAAATAAAAAAAGGATATGGGCAAGAACTTGCACTAATAGGGGTCTCAAATTACTTTATCAGGTATTTTATGGTCAATATCAGTGATAAAAGTCAGTGATTAAGGCTGTAGTTACAGGAGCTTCTGTAGGTAATGCAAATGAAGGCAACTTACGAGAATGCGAATGCCACCAGTGCACCACTGACCACAATGAAGTCCAGAATATTCCATAGATCTCGGAAGTAGGATCCAGGATGCAGAATTAAACCTAAATCCACCATCTTGTCAAAGGAAAAGCATAAATATAAAAGATTAATCAGGATAAAATCTTAACACCATCACAGCACCATTTCTGTAACTAATTCACTTCCTTTAACTATCAATTTCAAGACAATTACTGACAGACTTTATATCGCTCGCTCTGAGCAATGTTCCATTATTATACAGAAGCTTGACTGTATTGTTGTTGTTTTGTTTTTCATTGTTGTTTTTTATGTTTTATTTTGTATGATCCCAATTTGTGTACCTTTTTGCATATTCTAATAAAAAAATATATATACAGAAGTCTTACAAGAGGAGTATTTCAGTAGAGTAATATGAAATGAAAGGTTATAATTATTTAGTCAATTTGTTTGAAGTATGTCAGTCACTGAAGTGCAAAAGAATAACTGTACAAGCTCTGAAAAACAAGTTGTCATTAATGTCAATGATTATGAGTTTACAACATTTTTCAAAATGTCTTCTTTTGTGTTCAAATAAAAATAAAAAGGTAAATAAAATAATTGGTGAGTAATTTTTCATTTTTAGGTGTACTAACCCTTTAAATTGGCCAACTAACTGAATTATTCGTTATAAAATTGCATATTTTTTCACATCCATGATATTAAAATGAGCAATTATGTTACACATAGGCAATGGAGTCAAACATCCTCATCTCAGGTTAAGAAAGGACTGCAGGATCATGTCTCCTAAGAGATATCCAATTAACTTCTGCAATTTACCACAAAATTACCTTAATGACCATCTCAAATGTGAAAACACCAGTGAAGACATAGTCCAAATACTTCAGGACCTGTGAAGCGAAAAATAAAAATGGTCTTCAGTTAGCATCACTCATCTGGGACTTAATGGAAAATGAGGTCAAAATCTGACATCCGGTTCAGCACAGATAAAACAGCTCACATTGTTCCGAGGTGCATTGGCTTGGACCGGGTCTTCTGCAGCCAGGGCTATACTGCTCATGGCAATGACCACCAGGATACACATCTCAAAATAGCGCAGACTTACAATGTAGTGACATAAACGTCTCACCCTGCATAAAAAAGCACACACACACACACACACACACACACACACACACACACACACACACACACACACACACACACACACACACACACACACACACACACACACACACACACACACACACACACACACACGCTATGAGAATGAGGCTGAGGGAAATTGAACAGAGAAGTCTGAAAATCTACCGACAGATACATTTAATTAACCACCGATAATTAATATGTTCATGCAAGCAATAGACAAGTGTTTGATTTCAATAATTTATTAAGTAATAGTGCATAGCTTAGACAAAGTGTCTGGTAGACATGGCCAGGTCAACAATGCACTTGTGTGACATTAATATACAGTATAATAAAATAGAAGTAATCCTATACTGTTACATCAACAGAGCCAAGATGGACAGATGCATTTGGAAATTGCCTATTAATACAGAGCTTTATGTGAAGGTTTATGTGAGTGGATGGCTTTTAGACTTAAAGATCTTAAAACGTTTATCTTACACACACACACAGTGAAACTTTACAACCAATATTATGGACGGTTGAGACAAGTAATAAGCAAAAACGTTTGTAGATGTAACAGCATTGGTGGTATGCCAGGCGCCATCTACAAACTCTGTACCTGTGAATGCTGTAGGCATGAGCGGGTATAAGATTCTGATGGTATGATAACTTTGGATAAAAATATCACAGTTTCACGGTATTGTGTTTACTGCTCTAAAACATATTATTTTTAAATGTCTGGGTAGAAAACAAAACCTTTTCCGCCTTTGAACACAATATATTTTATTCTGAGAAATATATAAAATATTTTGGAACAGTAAACATATCAGGCTAAATAATTCAAATTAATCATTGACTTCTGCTATCGTCATTGGTGTCAAAAACACAAATTTCTTTGCAATTAAAATGCTATCTTTGAATATCTTTTTTGCTGGAGATATACCACATATACATATACCATAGGAACAGAAAAGAACAGAAACTTTTGGCGGTTTTAAAACCTTGACTTTTCCAAAGCACTGTATACCTTGAAAGTGGTTGTCGCCCCATGCCTAGAATGCTGTTCATTTGAAGAATCTGCTTTGAAATTGTATCATCCTAAACTATAAGCTACTCTAAATTTACAGTAGGAGCAAAAACATTTGCTACTTTTAGAGTCAGCATGGGATGAATTCAACAATATCTATTTTTCAACCTAGATATTTTAATCAAAATGCCATAACTCATTTTTCTGACGCACTTCTCACTGGTGACGCATGTTGGACTGTCTGAACACTACTTCAGAGCATGAAAATTATCGAATGGTTTACTTGGATTCACTCAACTGTTTCATGCCACGCTATTACTTGTCAAAAAATGCTTGATATTGGACACAACTTTTAATGTCATGTGTTTAATGTCATGAGTTAATGTCATGTGAAAAAAGTTGAAGGTATGTTTCTTGTTTAGCTTAACATAATCTATGGCATTGTTCTGCAATACTTGTTCAAATGAACCCAGTTTTAAACATTTCCAACCTTTTCCCAGAACTACTGTACCACACACAGACTCACGGATTAGTTGGGCTGAAAATGAACATGGAGCTGAAGGGGAGGATGGGACGAGTGTTGCTTGGATTTAGATCTTCTAGATTCTTCTCAGTCATGGGCACTGTCTCGCTGTCTATACTGTTCACTGAGAAAACAAACAGAGGTAATGTATGGATTTATACAACTTTTGTTAGTTTTTAATGTTAACAACCTTGGGGCCAAACATATGCAGACTATAAAACAAGTGTAAAAGTTTGTCGTGACCTGAAATGAGAAATACTAACTGGCAATAAGGGTTGTTTCTCCTGGGGGAGACGTGACAGTCACGGGTATGTGGGTGCCCGTTCCTCCAGTCTGACCAATATTACGCTTGTTGTCTGAATCTTCTGGTTTCTCAAGACACCACCGGCTTCCAACTGAAGGTTGATGGGGGTTTACAGCCATTGAATCTCCTCCCATATCCATGTGCCTGGAGCAGACAAATTCAGATTGCAGTTTTGGTTGTAAATGCTTTTGCATTTTAAGTGAACAAATCACTAAAATACAACACACTGATTCATGTGTCATAGCATTCAATTGACTCAATCTAGCAAATAAATAGGCCTTAAAATAGTTGGTATGATTTGACACAAATTAAATTGAACTTGAATTGTATTTATAAATGAGGACAAATTTATAAATGATTGACAAATAATGGGCCATTCACACAGAACATGATTTCTCTTTCCAATGCACTTCTTTTATATTGTTTTCCAACTTTGATGAAGATGAGTGATCAATATCATGAGTGCCCATAAGTGCTGCTCTATTTTAGATGGTGCATTAAATCATAAGAACTTCAACTTTAATGGGCCAAGAAGTAGACCAAGAAAAAGTTTTTGTTTACAGGCACTCAGTAGCTGTGTCCAGAAGCCCTTGTGCTCTATGCTATGGTATTTTTCTTACCATTCCTAAACTCTGCATGTCCTGTTGGAATGCATTCAGTTGGAATGGCCCATTATGTTACAGTATCTCAGTAGAGCCTTACAATCTACACATCTTAATATTAAAATTGAATATACAATTTGTTTCTTGTTCAAAATATCCCAAAACAAGTCTGTTAAATAGAGAAGAAAGATTTACCGATGGCTATGCGACTTGCCCTCCTCCTCTCCATTCGCTTGTTGCTCCTCTCCTTCCAGCGTAGACTGAGCTTTACTGGTCCGTGGCCTGTGTCGCCTCCTCCCATTTCCTCCATTCTCCCCCCTTGAGCACCTCTCTCCCTCCCTTGTTCCTGAACGCGAGCCCTCCTTCTGCCTGGACCGCCGTTCGCTCTTGCTCCCAGCACTGACCACTCCATTGCCCTCTCTGTTATGTCTATGTGAGTGATGGTGCCGATGTTCCCTCTCTCCACCTCCCACGCCCTCATCCACCGAGCTCTGATGGTGATGTCTACGTCCCCCTTCTCTGCTTCGGCTTCTGTCACCCTTCCCCTCCTTACACCGTGTCCCATCATGCTCTTTACTTCGGCTGTGATGGACATGATGCCGCCCTTCTTTGGCATGACCTGTGTCTCCATTTTCATTGGTCTCGTTGGAGGGACGCTCTCTGTGACGGTGGTGCTTGCGTGGTGGATGTGATTGTGGAGGCTCGAATACAGGGGGGACTCGTTCTTCTGGTGTGCTGCCCTCGCCTTGCAAATCCTGGGGTTTGTCCCAGCCACTGTGTGAGCTTATGGGGCCATCACAGCGTGGCTCCACCACCAGAGGCCGGTCCAGGTGGGTTTTTATGTCGGTGCGTAGAGGAAGGTTGGACGTGAGACGTGGATTGAGCTCTTCTTGGTACAACGCCTCACTGCTGGCCAGCATGTGCTTTCGGATCTGAGTGGTGCGTTGCTCCCACACGGACATCATTTTTAGAGAACGCTGCTGTTCTTTACTGGTAAAGACATGATTTGAGGAAACAAATCTGTTAGCATCGACTGATTAAGTTAGATAAGACAATTAGGCATTGGTGTTGACAATACTCTCCATCCATGCCGAGACCCCCTTTTACAATGGTGTTATTGTGTTTGCTTAAACTATAGAATCAAGACTTATTGTAAAATTTTGATGGCTACAATCTAACAGTGCTGTAGTTGCAAATTAAAAGATGCCAGGTGAGCTTAAACCGAGACCTGAGTACAGATTGAGTCCACACAGTTAGTAGACTGACCCCAATCTTGTGACCTTTATTTTGACACTAACTCTTTTGGTCTCAGCCTTTATTCAGACTCAAGCTAGTCTTTTGCTCTGCTAACTAAAACTGTGCATAATAAAGCCAAAGCAACTGTCTGGCACTATGAACACAGACAGAGGGGTGTTTAAACTTACACATGTTTTTTATACTACAACTCAGAGCATGTGTACTAATCATGGCAGCTCTGTGATGTTCATATTTTTATGAAATATTAAGACTTTTACTGAGGAAATTTTCTTAATAAGGGATACAAATAGTAAAAAAAGTCACTGATGAACTGATGGACTAAATCAGCGATCCTGAAACGCTTTTTTTCAAGCAGATTAACGATTTTATTAATAAAAAGAAGGTCTTTATGGATGTCACATTACGAAGGTTAGATATGGACATGCCTTACCCATCCTGCATGTTTGTGAACAATGGTTAGGTCATGAAGTTTAATCATGCATCCTATACCCATGATTCTCAGCAAGTGTGGGATATCTAGAGTGCTTTGTACCCTTTAAAGGAATAGTTTTTTTGAACTGATATTTAATTTTTATTTTCCAAATGATAACAGAAGTCTCATACTGTGTATCATGTCTCTTGTGGTTGATGTCACTGTATAACTTATATCTAATTCAATTAGCTAACATGAAGTTAACTTCAATCAAGCCAGCTTTTTCAGGAAAAGGGAAAAATATAACCTTCTTTCTTCTCCAGATCAATTTTTACTGAGCACAGCTCAAACAGGCAGGCTGTGTTCCAGCAAGCAGGTGTGATAAGTGAACTACAGCAATGTGTAGACAGCTGATGGGAAAGAGAACACTCTCTGAGGCTGAGAGAGAGCAGAGAGGCTGATTTTCTGACACTATTTACTGCTAAAGCTCTAACAGGGCCTTGTAGTGTGAAAGAGGCCTGAGGTCACATTGTACCTCTTGTGGACCAAGAGGATGAAAAGGTGCAAACTCTCTGAATTTACTGTGTGACTGGACCTGAAGTTGTGATTTTCATTTCCCTTGTTTATTTGACTTGGCCATGTTACAAATATTAGATCGACTACAGATCATAAAAAAGTGTGAGGGGAAAGAGGGGTGCTTGAACTTACACAAGTTTTCTATACTACAATTCAGAGCGTATGTACTAATCACAAGATGACAGCTCTGTAATGTCTAGATTTCTATGAAATATTATGACTTTAACAAGTAAAAAAATTTGACATTTTCTAAATTTGCTAGAAAACAACACTCTGTAAACAGTGTTAGCCAACTTGCAAAGTAAGCTAAACTAAACCAAACTGCTAGTCAAATCTGGCTAATAAAAAACCTTTGTATATTCATTAAACTCTGAATTTTATATGTGGTATTGGCCAACATTAGCTTACAACAGCTTTAAAGTTCGAAAAGAAGATGAATTTTTTTTAAGACTAGTCCTGTACTGTACACTCTCAGAAATAAAGCTACAGGAGCTGTCACTGGGGCAGTACCTTTTTTAAAAGATACATATTTGTACCCAAAGAATCCACATTGGTACCTCAAAGGGACGTATTAGTACCCAAATGTACCTAATAAGTACCTTCAAGGTACCATTATGAACCCTTCAGGTACAAATTTGTACCTTTTGAAAAGGTACTGCCCCACTGACAGCTCCTGTACATTTATTTTTGAGAGTGTATGCACTTTATGAATGAGCGGCAAGATTTTGAAATGTTCAATATACAGTAGATCACACTGGCAAACACTATGAGGTATGTGACGGATGAGTATTTGACTGTTGTTGTACAGATGATCAAAATACGTCCATTCATGTACTAAAGCATTAGTCATGCCCTATTACCTCAAGTAGTGATGTGCAGGGGAGCAGACATAACTCCTAAAACACATACAGCACACAGTGAAATACACAGATACACACAGACATGCTACAATTCCCCACAGTGCCACAAAAAAAAAAAAAAACAGATTACAAGACGAACATTTGACAAGGAAACCAGGAAGGGATAAAGATGTATAAAAGACAGACAGTGGAAAATGAATTATGGAAAAATGAAAGAATGAATGAGACAGTGGAGAGATGTGAGATGATGGCAGGCTCTCTACAAACCTAAAAACTCCAGTACTGCTCAAGCGAAAGCGTTACGGCAATTTTTAATAGGAATTACAATTATGTCAACATTTACTCAGCCTTATGTAATTCCAAAGCTATTTTATTGTTTCTTTTTAGCCACTTTCTACACATAAAGAAACTTAAGGATGAATGAAGCCAACCCAAAATGAACCATAAAGTTAAACTAAAACTGCCCCACGTGACTTGAATGCTTAATCTGAAACCATATGACAGATTCATAACAATAATAGTTAGTGACTGAAGTTTATGATTTTATATTGTGAGTTTATTACAGTTCATCTGAGAAATAATAATAATGAATCATTCAGATCAAGTGAATCACTGAAAAGATTGACTCAAATTATTATTTCACAAATTAGATCTGGTTCTTAAAAACTTGCTGACACATTTTTTTTCCCCAGGAGAGGAAATGCATATCTGAATTATCATAAAGATTTATGATGCAATCATGAATTACACGTTAAATATTTTAGTCTGTTTTCATGAAACAAGGGTATTGAATGACATTTTGTCTTTCTTTTGACATTTGGTCCTTATTTATTTTCATTATGTGAAAAAAAAGATATATATGTGTCTATATAATGTTTTTGTGCTCCACAGAAGAAAGTCTTTGGGCTCTATTTTAACAATCTAGGCGCAAAGTCTAAAGTGCAAGACACAAAAGCATTAAGGGCGTGTCTGGATCCACTTTTGCTATTTTAAGGATGGAAAAATATGGTCTAACAGGGTTGTGCTTATTTTCTTAATGAGTTATGGGTGTGTTTTGACCATAACATTAATCAGAGTCTCATCTCCTATTCCCTTTAAGAGTCAAATTTGTCACGCCATGAAGCATGGTGCTATTTACATGGTTGACTTTGTAACTGTAAAAACTGAACCCTTCACTAGCAAGAAAAGAGTTAAACAGATCATGAGCATGAGGATAAAGAATTCGGTCTCTTTACTTTTTTCTTTACTTTACTTTTACTCATTACACCTTTACTTTCATGGATAAGAAAATGGTGTTGTACACACTCCACTGAAGACATCCATTAGCCTACATATTTAACATCATTTGTTAAGCGCAAATATTTGTTTCACTTTAAAATAAATATAAATATGCATATAATAAATAATACTGCTAATAATAATAGCATTATATAAATGTGTCATGAATAAACTGAAAAAAGCCCCCAAGATGAAGGCATGGAAGCAGTGGTTTTTATATTTATGTAGAAAATAATAATTTTTGTAACATTTTAATCCTTAAATTTTTTCATATGTAAAGATATTTGCTTATTGCTGTACATCCTGTGTGTATTAAGCTATGTGTAAGCATTTGAACCCAGATAGGCACATAACTAACGTGATCTGCGCTGGACTTAGGACCTGCTATGGTCAATGGCACAGTCTATTTTAGTTTTTCAAAATAGCAACATGTCAACAAAGCACCTTAACACACCTCTATTTTAGACCAACATGAGTCCACAAAGTGGTGCAAATTGATTCGCTATTTAAACAACGTTGTGCAAAATGTTAAAATTAGGGTTGCGCTGGTCTGAAAATAGCAACAAATTGTGCCAAAAGTGTCTTGTGCCTTATTGCGCCGGGTGTATGATAGGGCCCATAGAGTTTGGGAATATCATGGTCAGTAAATAAGGGACATTCAATTCTGGGGCAAATTGTAAAAATAACAAATCCAATTGATATATGCCAATATACAAATATAGAAAAAAATAAGATGTGCATTTGAGTAAAATGTAATTTTTTTTTATTTTGTAAAACAACTAATGGCATTTCTCCTTTGATAATTTTTACATTGGATCATTTAAAAAACATATTTCTATATAAAATTTCAATGAATTGTTATCAGAATTCTATAGAATAAAACAAACAATAACATTTTATTCATCCCCACACTTAATAAATCAAGGTAATGTAGAAAAACATAATTTTTAAGTGGTCTCTTAATTTTTTTCCATGGCTAAATATATGTACTTGAATGTAGTATATGTACTTATTTGTTTGTTTGTGTGTGTGTGTGTGTGTGTGTGTGTGTGTGTGTGTGTGTGTGTGTTGCTCTCACAGTGGGCTTGTCTGACAGGAGTGCTGACTCATTAGGCACTAACAGTAGCAGAAGCTCTAGTAGTGATGCTCACTGGGAAGCAGACGGCTGGTTCTCAGAACACGGCTCAATGCCAACATCAGCCAATGAGCCCAGCAGACAGTCAATCTAGAGTGTCTAGAAACTTGTCTGACCCACTAGCTAAAGAAATGCAGCAAACTTAACTTTAAACACTACATAACACCCCATCAAATAACTAATCAACTGATGTAGCTGCCTTACATTAATAGGAAAAAATTGTACAGCAACACTACAAAAAAAAATTAATGAGTTATTTTAATGAATTGATATTAAAATATTTATTAAAGCATTCTATATATATATATATGTGTGTGTGTGTGTGTGTGTGTGTGTGT
>CAIGQZ010000427.1:10495400-10510482 GCA_903798205.1 Danio tinwini | reverse complement strand
TAAATAAATAAATAAATAAATAAATAAATAAATAAATAAATAAATAAATAAATAAATAAATAAAAGAGAGGCATTAATTCGTGCCCTTTCATGGTAGATGCACACAGTGTGTACAGTCATACGGCTGCAGGCGCCACTGGTGCTGTACACAAATTGTATAAAAATTGTCAGATAAGATCAAAGGAATAAAACAAAATACAATACATAAAACACGAAACATATAAAAGAAAAAAGCAAGTTCTAATGGCTTGAGTATTAAAGGCCTTTTTTTTAAAACATTTCAATTTCCCCTTGAAAATAGATTCTGTGTAGATTATTAAAGAGGTAGACTATTTCACAATTTGGGGTCCACACTGGCAAAAGCTCGGTCTCCCTTTTTCTTTACCGTTGATCTGGGAACCTTTAACAATTTCTGACTTCATGACCTTTAAACATCTAGCAGATATGTTAACAGTCACAAGTTCAGATAAATAAAAAGGTGCCAGACATTTAAATGTGAAGAGTACAAATTTAAACTCTATTCTAAAACATTCCGGCAACCAGTGCAAAAAGACTAAGATGGGGGTAATGTGCCAGTAAGAAGTCTAGCAACTGCATTTTGGACCATGTGTAGTCAATTTATATAGGATTGACCAATACCTATATAAAGGGAGTTGCAGTAGTCCAGACGCAAAGATATAAATGCATGTATTACTTTCTCGAACTCAGCAGGTGTTAACATGCGCATTATGTTAATAATACCTACATGTTGGCCACATATTTACATGTTTTAAATATGCCCAACTAACCTTGGTGAGTTCTTGTGCATTGGCGAGGTTATCCACAGCGATGGCCAAAAAGACATTGAGGAGCGTGTCTGTTAAAATGTGCTTTAAGGAATCTGGATGAAAGTGGTCATCTAATAAAGTAGTCAAACAGGTTGGTAGTTTTTAACACATACACTATGTTTATGTTCAATAGTTTGGAATGTTTTGTTTTTTTTAAATTAGTTATTTCATTCAACAAGGTATAATTAAATTGAACATTTATAATATTACAAAATATTTATACTTTCATTTTGACCTTTCTATATTCAGAAATTGACAAAAAAATTGTCAGGAACACAATTATTTTCAAGACTGATAATCATGGGTGCTGAAAATTAAGCTGTGCCCTCATAGAACTGAATTGTATATTAAAATATATTAACATGAAAAAAGTAAAAAAAAACTGTTATTTTAAAGAGCAATGCTGTATCACTTTATTACATTATTAGTTTTTACGTTATTGACTGACTTTCCAATAACAAAAAGAATAAATAAAACCTTATGCCCACAAACTATAATAAGTGAATAATAAAGGCTTCATTCTGTTATATGTTATTCCTAAAATACAGTCTATAGCTCTTTATCAGTAAATGGAGATCAGTAAAACTTACATTATGCACTCCACCATAGTGTATAAACTTTATGAGCTTATTTTTCCATTAATCATTACAGTCTAAATGATCTGCCTCTCTGTGCTTTCCAAATTTTGTTTAAATACGGTAAACGCATGATCTGGGTACACTTTAACATTTTCAGTAAGCACTCTACTTTCACAATTTAGACTTTTATTTTTACAAACAACATGCAATAATGGATAAGTTACACAAAATGGCACAAACTAATGGTTACAGCCTTGACTTCTTACTTTGTAAGGTGATTAAATAGCTTTTAATCGATTATAGTCATATGTCATGTAAAGGATACAGTTTCCAAACAGTGTGAGGACGATAAAGTACACGGAGCAGAACATTCCCCGGTGCACTCCACCCTGCGATTCAATCCCATGATACATGACAGCGTTCCAGTCCTCTCCAGTCAAAATCTTTAAAACAACCCAAAGCATGTTAGGGAAATACTACAAATATCCTATGAAAGCAATCAGACCCACATCACCAGATGGTCAGTACCTGAAACACTGTCAAGATAGCAGCTGGGAATGTGTCAAAGTTGGTTGTCGGGGTCTCGTCTTCAAAATTAAACCTAGAAGAGAGAGATGATAAGCTGTGAATAATTTTTCTTGGATGAGTCTGTTGTGTGCTTATTAGCCAGCTTTGCTCTAATTTCAAAGTCCTTTATTTTTGTCATTTTGTTTGCTCACAAAAATTGTACTGATATGTTCCAATAATAATGTTTCACTTCATCTGCATATAAAAGCTGAGCCGAATCCACTTCTATGCATCTCTGGAACAAATAACAAAAACATAATAAATATGCTGTCTTATTTTGCCAATCTCCTCCATGTACACTCTCAAGGGCTCTGCAGAAGCCTCATTACCACAAGAAATTATTGAAACGATAGAAGAAACTCTACCAATAAGAGAATCTCACTACCAAGGGCTTATGCTATCCTAGAAAATAAAAGTGATTTTTTTTTTTTGATTTTTTTTGCCCAAGCACAGTTCCTTATCTTACTGCAAAATACACTAGCGATACAGAGTGAACTTTGATTACTAAAAACAAGTCAATGAATGCAGTGAATTATACAGAAATGTCATGATTTTGTGCATAATAATATATTTCTGACATATCATTCATAGCATACAGTATATTACTTTTTTATTGTTATATCCAAAAGTGTTATGATTTTACAAAACTTTCAAACACTTTGATGTTTGACTAGAATTCACAGTAGTGATAAAAACTTTTTTAATCACTTTTATCAACATGATAAAATCTCTGGGCTTTTTGATGTGCTAGAAAGCAAAGTGTACAGTGAAATCCCATTGGTTTAAAATTCACATACATGGTTATTATTTGTCCATACAACCAGCACAACACTGAATAGGGGATAAATGAAGAAACCAAAATAGGTGACAATAGCTACGTTTCCATCCACCTATTTTTATGCACATTTTGGATATGGGCATAAAAAACGGTTGATGAAAACACAAAAATACGCATACATTTTGAAAATACGCATAAAAAACATGCACATAACTGAGTAGGGTAGAAACACTTTTACTGAATAAATTCCAGTATGCGCCTAAAATAAAGGTCATGTAATTTTGTTATAAGAGATCATGTGATGATAAAAATGTGTGAATGGATAAACCAGCAGGCTGAGCACAGTGTAAAACATCTAAAATGTTGTTTTGGTCATTCTAAAACATCTTAACCATTTCAGTATAAGAGTTATTGTATTATTAATGACCTCTAGAATGAAGAGTGTCTGTGCTCTGCGTCTCACATCTTCAAATGCCACCGCGTGTTCACTGCGTATCAGGCGCAAGTCATTTATTAAATGAAGAAAATATTCACGCAGCTTCTCCTACCACAGCAAATTCTGTTTTTACTGTTGATATTTGGGGCCAGTTAATCAGAAAGTGACGATGTTTTTCGCTTTGACTTGTTGGATGGAAACACTGCTTTATTTGCACGTCTTTTATGCGATATTCTAGTTTTGTGCATAAAGTTAAATCGCATTTTTGAATGGAAACATAGCTAATGTAACAAAGGTATAAGTAAAGTGGCTTGTTTACGTTAACTATCAGTACTACAATTTGCAATTTACTACTTTTTTTTTATTGAAGAATCTGCAACATATGCTGTTCCTCAAGGTAAAAGTGAAATAAAAGAAGGGTTCCAACATGAAATGGTTGCTCTCTCGCTTTCTTTTTTCTTCTTCTCTCACTCTCTTCTATATGTATACGTAAATGTATACAATGCTCAGCATAATTGAGTACACCCCATTTTGAAAATGAATATTTTTTGTCATTTCTCAGTGATTATAGGCAATGTATTTTGGTGCATTTAAGCGAATCATATTTATTTATTTTATATATTATATATTTAATTTATCATATATCTATTTAACAGATATATTTGTTAAAATTATATTTTAGTCACCAAACATATTTAAAATTGAAAGATAACACAATTAAATTCAAGCAAATTATTGACATTAAACAAATTATTACATTTGGCTGTACTAGTTTTTGGACCGTTATCATAAGTTATTTTGGTAAATAAGCTCCAGATTTGGCTTCAGTACTGACTAATCTAATGTATAAGCACAAATATAATATTGTATATCTTCCTATTAAAATATGAATTTAAAATATGTACTTATACTGTATATGCTGATCACTGTATGCATATATGTATATGTATAGAGAGTGAGAGATCTTTGTATCCATTGTACTTTACACAGAGCTGTTGACATTCATGCATTCTAATTAGATTATTAATATGCTCTGATGTCCATCCTAAATTTCTTGAGTAAAAAAATTGGACAGAGGACAAAGCATACGACAAACAAGATTGAGTCTGTGTAATGCCATCACAAAAGTTTATCGTTAACACATGGTTTTATTACATACATTTTCCAACTAACTTTAAACCATGCTGTTTAGCACCACAATAATGAAATCAGTTCTCTTTCATATCTACAATTTTCACAACTAAACAGGCAAACACACAAAATTATGCAAAACATATGTATATACAGTGTAGAATATAGGTAATATATTTTGGTGTATTAACAAAACAGATACATTTATTAAAATATTATTTTAGTCACCTAACACCTTTAGAAACAGAAAGATAATACATTTACATTTAATCGAAATATTGAAAAATTACTACAAAATTTAAATTCAATTTGATCTAGTTTTTACTAACATATACATTTTGGTGTATTGATTTTTGTATTGTTTTCGCAAGTTATTTTGTTAGATAAGCTCCAGATTTGGCTTTAGTACTTACTGATCTAATGTATATGCACCAGTGGTGGAAAGACTACTGAAAAAATCCTATTTAAGTAAAAGCACTATTACCTGCCTAAAAATGTAGTGTGAGTAGAGTAAAAGTATCTGTTGTAAATATTACTCAAAATAGGAGTAAAAAGTAGACCTTCAAAAGTATTCAAAAGTAATAAATAGTGAGTATTACACTGTGAATAGCTGATGCATTTAGATGTAGTTTGTGAATGTGTGTAAATGTAAAATTCTGTAGTGCATTTAGTGATTTCCCAGCAGACGTAATTTTAGGTTAGATTTAGGTTGTGATATCAGGTGACCAAAATTCAATGTTTCATAAGGACAATGTTATTTTGATGTCCAATAACGATGTCAAATGACATTGATATTTAGTTGATTTTAGGTCGTGTTAGAAAGTGATCAAAATCCAACATATTGATGTCAAATACTAACATTTATTTGGCAGGTATAGCAACCACAATTCAACATCTGATAGACGTCATAGTGGTAACGTCCACACAACATCAAGCTGTAACATTAGAAATTTTTGGTTAGATTTAGGTTGGATGTTGGACATTGACGTCGGCCTGATGTTGAGTTATGATGTCAACTCGATTTTCATTTCCAAAACAAAATGCAACGTCCCCACAATGTTGGGGTACTACTTCAATCGTCATGTTGACGTTTTGTGTCTGCTGGGTGTTTAAGGCCATTTCGGTCTTCATACAGTAAACATCCATCACTTTTTTTTCAGTGACATGCATCTAAACAGTCTCTGGGTTAATGCGAGAAAAGATTTTGGACATCTTCTTTGGACAGTTTGCTGCTATTATTAATCGCCCATGTCTTGAGGTAGTTCATTATGATGCAATTTACCTCTCTACTTCTATGTACAATTCGATTAGACAGAAATCACAGAACTGAATTTTCTAATCCCTGTAGACAAGAAAGGACTGTAATAAAGTAGTCTAATAAAGTAGTGACTGCAGGTTGAAGGAAAGTAGTGTAGTAAAAGTACCAATACTGCACTAAAAATGTACTCAAGGAAAGGAAAGAGTACACTTTTTTAAAACTATTAGTAAATTACAATTCCTGAGAAAAACTACTCAGTACAGTAGTTTGAGTATTTGTAATTTGTTACTTTACACCACTGATATGATATGTCTAATGAAGAGCCGTGTGGCTCGAAACATTACATGCTTTGTGTCAGCCTTTTTAATTTAATAAATTTGCATTTTTGGAGCTTTGGTGTTGCCGCCTTGGTTGAATTTATATTTTGCACCACTGATGTGCACAAATGTAATATTGTATAGCTTCCTATTAAAAATTTTAATTTAAAAGATATATTTGTGAGGGGTTTACTCTTCTACACTGAGCACTGTATATATACACACACACATATGGATGCACACATGGACACGTGTGCACATATGTGCATGCATGTGTGTATGTATACAAGGTATAAGAATAAACCCCTCACAAATCTATCTTTTAAATTAACATTTTTATATGATGCACCAGCATACACACACATTTACACACACATTATTGCTTCGAATTTTTTCAAGTCTCATTGTTTTTAGTGTTTACTCTCAGGTTTGCTTGCCAACCTGAAGTATGACACTGTCTCTCACATCCAACCCACAAAATGACTTCAAGGATCAGACAGTCAGTTTATCATGTCCATCTTCAATCTCCAATATTAATGTGCCATGCAGCTGAAATCGAGTATTAGAGAGGCACACAAGCAATTTCTCATTTGACTAAGCAAAGATCTGAAAGGACTTCACCACCATCAGGAGGGAATTGTCTCTCCTGCAGCTATGCTTACATTGTTATGTTTCAATAACATTTTCTCATTTCGGATCGACTATTTGTTTATCTGGCGCTCTTCTCATCACAGTAGCTCACATGACAGCATATTTGTGCATCTAAGCTGAAATTTACCTCATGGGAAGCGTGTGTAGAGGCAATTCCTCTGTTGAAGTGTATGATTAATAATTCATGGAATTGAGAAACGAATGCTTGCGCCGTCTGGATCTGCTCACTCATGTTTGTTAACGTGGCTGAGGGGTAAATGAAACGGCAGGGCTTGGAAGACTCACGGCTGCTTATGCAAGAGGAACGTAAACGATTGAGAGTTTTGTTTTGTTTTGTTTCAGCGTCAAGGGATGATTTACGAATTTTTTGAGAAAAGTACTGTACATCACACAAGTGCACTGAAAAGAAAAGGGTGTACATCAACAGTTCACAACTGGAGGGTTGCAACTCAAAATAAGTCGCAGGACTGTTCTGTTTCCAGAGAGTAACACAATAAATGCAACTAACCATATAATTGTGCATAGTTAGGCCATCAAATTAAATAGGCTAATTTGAGCAGGACAAATGTTTTCCATAACTTTTTGACAGTATACAGGCAAACATTCACCACACTCTTGGTACAACAGAAGCCAACCTTTAAATACTTTTTATATATAATTAATCATATTTTTATAATAATAAATCATAAAAATAATAATCATAAGATATTATCTTATTACAATAGTTGACCACAACTCCTTAATGCAGAGAATTATTGTCTGCTGAGAGGAAGTCAACTGATTTAGAAAAACTTTGAATGTAAACCTGTGTCATCTGAACACTAATCATCAAATATTGTTTACAATGGATACTGTATGTGCTAATACCATTTTTTCAAGTCAGGTAATGATATTTACATTTTTTGGCACTAGCTAAAACAATTTTGATACAATAAATGTCTTTAGGCTTACTTTTCAGAGTTTAAAAATACTGGTAGAGAAAACATTTTCCAACATTTGAAAACATGCGCATTTGTACATTTTTCATTGAGAATGCATTTAGTTAAATTTTTGCTTTCAAATTTTGTTCAGAATTCATGTTTCTAATTAATATTGTTCATAGTAAATGTGGCAATAGATCATCTGTCTATTTTATACTTACTGTATAACATTTTAAATATTTAGTTTTCATTCAAGTGATGTGCTAAAAATACCAATCAGTTCTGACACTGTATTGACTTGTCGATTGTAAAACATACAGTTGAGCTAAAAAAATGTAAAGAACATGGAATAAATACAGTGAGGTCAGCCTGGTACTCAGTGGTGGAAAGAGTACTGAAAAAGTACCATTACTTGCCTAAAAATATAGTGCAAGTAAGTAACAGTATCTGTAGTAAATATTACCTAAAGTATGAGTAAAAAGTAGCCATTATAAAAGTACTCAAGAGTAGTTATTGCTTTGAGTAGTTAGTTATTGTCCAGCAGGCACACAACATCATAAGATGTTAATATCAGGTTAGATTTAGCTTGTGATGTCAGGTGAACAAAATTTAATGTCTAGCCAGCGTCTAAGGATTATCTTATTTTAATGTCCAATAACGACGTCAAATGACGTTAATGTCTGGTTGATTTTAGGTTGTGTTCTTAAACCAACATCATGTTGACGTCAAATACTGATATTTATTCGTCAGGTATGGCAACCAACATCGAACGTCTGATAGACGTCATAGTGGTAACGACCTCACAACATCAAGCTGTAACATCATTAGACATTGATATTTGGTTGATTTTTGGCCTTACGTTGAGTTCTGATGTCAACCTGATTTTCATTTCCAGACAAAATGCAACGTTCCCACAATGTTAGGGTACAACTTCGATCTGACGTCATGATGACGTCTTGTGCCTGCTGGGTGTTTAGGGCCATTTCGGTCATTATACAGTAAACATCGGCCATCTTGTCATCAGTGACATGCATCTAAACAGTCTCTGGGTCATTGCGTGTGATGATTTTGAACATCTTCTTGAGCACTTTGTGCTTCTAAACACTTTGCTGCATTTATAAATCGCCCATGTCTTGAGGTAGTTCATTATGATGCAATATACCTTCTATGTGCGATTTCATTGGACAGGAATCACAGGACTGATTTTTCTAATCCCCATAGACAGGAACTAATAAAGTAATAACTGCAGATTGAAGGAAAGTAATGGAGTAAAAGTACCAATACAGCACTAAAAATGTAAGTGAAAGTAAAAGTACACATTTTAAAACTACTTAGTAAATTACAATTGCTGAGAAAAACTACTCAATTACAGTGATTTGAGTGTTTGTAATTTGCTACTTTACACCACTGCTGGTACTTACTGTCCCCCAAAGAGCTGCATCCCCAGCAGAGCAAACACCACGATGAAGAGGAAGAGCAGGAACAGGAGACTGATGATGGACTTCATTGAGTTGAGCAGAGACACTACCAGATTCCTCAATGAGTTCCAATACCTGCCAGGGCATCCCATAATAAACTTTGATTATGATATGGTACATAATATAAATTGATATGCCTCAAGAAAATAAAATATGTTTATTTTATCCATCATAATTTAATGGTACAGTGTCAGGGACTCTTTTTATATCAAACATTTTCTGTCATTTTAATCCAGTTTCATTAACTTACATCCTGTTTTAAATGCCTTAAATGTCACTGCCATACATAGCCACTAATAAAAAATATTCCAAACCTGAAGATATCTGTATATGAACTGAAAAAGTGCTGTTAATGGACCTAAACTTAATTTCAAACTGTCAGTTATTCTGTATCAAGTATTCAATAGTGTGATTATATATATGATCCCTTTTGGACAACAGATGAACAGGTCATTTTAATCTCTTACTTGGTAACCTTGAATATTCTTAGCAAACGAAGTGCTCTCAACACACTAATGCCAAAAGAAGCTCCTGGTTTTACTGCAGCCCAGATGACCTCGAAAATGCTCCCCACAATCACCTAAACAAAACCATACAAAAACACTAGCTTTTATTTATTCTTGGACACAATGCACATTTAAATAATTTACATGTGAAGCAATAAAGTCAAAATAAGTTAACAAAGTTCATTAATCTAGCCAGAATTTTGCAGGGACATTTTTTATTATATATTTGCAGATTAAAAGACAGATTTTATAATGACTTTACTCAAAATGTATGGCATTATTTGTTTTAATATTTGTGTTTATTTCTCTTTATTTAAACTCTTTTATTTTTGATCTCAAGAAACATTGAACTTATAGGATTGAGTTGTTTATTGTTCTTTGACAACTATAAGATTACACATAGATGTTTGTTTCAGAACCTGCTGCATTTGATTGAGTTTGGTTCATTTCGGCATATGTAAACACTGCAATCGTGCTCGGATCTGTTCCAAAACAATTGGTTCGAGATTGCCTGAACGAGATGGTCTTGGCCCGGCTGAAATGAACTCTTGGGCAATGTGGCTGTAGTGAGAAAGCAATACGATACAACGAACCAGGCTATATTACAGTGTACACTGTTTAAAAAAATCCGTAAAATTTACGGAAAAATACCGGCAGCTGTGGTTGCCAGAATTTTTCCGTAAAAAATACTGAAATTTATAGAACTGTTAAAATTTACGGAAAATAACCGTATTTCATGAACCGATACAATGTTCAGATCACAAAAACGTAGCTTAGTGCATAAAAACATAAAGTCATTCAATGCATTAATGTGTTCATGTGTGTTACAACAGTACTACACAGTTACATTTAATCAAAAGAGGCAGCATAACATCAAATACTTTTAGTTCATCTTGGACTTGCACCCAGATGCTACTATCCTCCACAATGGTGACACAAAAAAAACGTTTTACAGTATTTTGCTGTTTTTTTCTTGATTTTACGGTAAAATACCGGCAGCTGTGGTTGCCAATAATCTACAGTTTTTAAAATTTTATGGTTGTAAAATCAATCTACAGAATATTTCTGTTAAAAATACATTCCACAGTCTGTATTTTTTTTCAAACACATTTAACCTCTTAAATCCCATAGCAAAATCCTCATTAGTGTCCTCACTACAGAGGGTTGAACACTCAGACAGTGATGAAGTTAATGAGATAATTAAGTGTCTAATTAAAGGAGGATTGAGAATCATTGATGAACAACTGTTAACAAGCAGAATCACTAAAGAAAATAAAACACAAAAAACACAGCCAAAACCAAAGATGAAATCAACTGAGAATAAATCTCTAAATAAAATAATAATTAATAAAATTAAACAAATTACACAATAAAAAATGTAATTTCTCAAGATCTCAGCAGAGATTGATAAACAAATCCACAAACATCAGGAGCTTCACTTATTATTGACCTTTAGCTTTATTTCTGTCACATGAACAAAAACTCTTAATGAAATTTCTGTTGCTCATTTGAAGTCACTATGATGGAGGACAGAGTCTGCTTTAGTTGGGCTCTTCAACTATTTGTTCTGACACTACTTTTTATTTTGGCTAATATAATTATTTGTGCTAATCACACTATTTGTATAGCATTAAATGCCAAAAGAAAAGAAACAATAGCAATCTGATAAGATTAACTATGATATCAAAACCACCCTCACCTGCTTGTGCACTCATTGAACATCTTGTTAGTTAAAAGTAAGAAATGAATACCACATATAAATAAAACCACTTGATCTACAGCAGCCAATAACTGTTTACCAGATCTAAATACACCATTCACAATGAGAATGTTTGATCTGTGGCAAAACTTAAAAACACACAGACATCAACAATTAGTCTTTGAATCTCAACAATGGTGACAAATAAAACATAAAAATCAAATAAAAAAATCAACCCAGAACAATACAAAACAATATACTGAAATATTACACTCCAAAAACAACAACAACAAATAAAATAAAAAGAAAGAGATTGTAAGACCTTTAAGCTACATAATATAATCATGTTGCAATGCATGCTGGGATTTTTGTACTATGCTGGCACCCAGCATGCATTGCAGCATGAATGAATTAAGCAGCTTTTTTTTTCTTTTTCTTTTTCAAAACCATGGTTGAGGTTCATATCCTGATTCTTGATGTCTGTGTGTCATAATGTGCTTCTGGAGATCTCAAGGTCTTGTGCATGAAACTACTTAAATTTTAATTTCTTATTAATTCCTCAATTGTTTGTTGAACCTCCATGGGAAACTGTAACATATCCCAAACAATATCAAATAAGACTCTTTTCTATGGCTTAACTTATTAAATACTAGAAATTACATCTGTAACAATCAAGTACACAGTTTCTTATTGCCTTTCTTGCTTTAACTGATGAGTTTCAGAAACACAGATATAACAGCCAGAGAAACACTAAGATAGAAGAATAAAGGTTCAAGAGCCCAACTAAAGCAGCCTCTGATCTCCATGATGGCGAGGTCAAATGAAATTTGTTCAATAAAAAATATAAACCTTTGTTAATTATCAAATATTCTTGCAGATATGAGAGAAATGAAGTCAAACTGTAATCAGTGAAGCTGATAATGCTGTTATTTAATGGAGTTGTTTAATTCTCTGTTTTAATTCAGTTGGTTTGGAAAGGGTGTCTTTATAGTTTTATTTCTTGTTCTTTCCTTCAGTGATTGGGCTTGTTAACAGCAGGTGTCCATCAGTGTCTGAATTCAGTCATTTGTGTTCATTCACTTGATCTAGTGGACTAAACTAATTGACTAATTTAGGGACTAGTGAATGAGAGTATGTGGTGAGATTTCAGATGCTCTGATTAGTTTCTTGAAAGCAAAGGTTAGATCTGTTACAGTTATTTTCCGTATTTTGTACATAAATGAGCCGTTAATCATTAAACAGGTTTTCACTGTAGATTGTACAGACTTTTACTGTTAAAGTTACGGATATTTTTTACAGTGTATTATGATTATGTAATAGCCATATATATGGCTATATGAAGAGAAAAATATGAGTAGGGTGAGATGTCATTCCTATTGGTAAATGTGCATTCCATGATGAATACGTAAGTGAAAGCAGGCTGAACCATTAATGAGTGCTTTTAATCCAATAGGAAAATTTACTAAGATTGCCATATTTTGTATTAGGCCTATTGTTTTGTTCGTTTCTGTACTGACACCTCGAAAGAAAGATCAACATTCATCTGCTTCATGAATCGACTGCAGTCTTGGTTCATCTGTTAATGTAAAGTCTATGCTGCACAATTCCAGCCAACAGTTTCTAAGCTCATAATTACACTGTAAAAAATTCAACTTACAAATTGTTAACTCGGTTTAAAATTCTAAGTTGGGTGGACATATTTTTGAGCTCAGTGTTGAGTTTACTCATAAAAACTATTTAACTGCATGTTTAGAACTGTTTGTTCAATGAAAATACTGACATCTGTTGAGGAGACATAACATGTTGATTACTTTACTTCCTGTGTTTACTTCCTGCACTGTCAAACATTAAAAGTTGAGTTAACTTAAAAATTTAAAGCAACCGGTTGCAAAGAAATATTAAGTTATTATACTTCAGTAGTTGAAGTTGTGCCAAATTATTATTTTTTATTAAGTTGAATCGACTTATTCCGTAAAGAATATTTGACTTAAACCAGCCTTTTCAGTCAACGTAAAAACATTATTTGGCGCTTCACTGAGTTTAGGGTTGAATAAACTCTCAGTTTCTTTTGCAGAAAGTTGATTTAAATGTTTAAGTTAACACAACTTAAAAATATTTTCGGCACAACTTCTAACACTGAAGTTGAATAACCTTAAAATTTCTTTGCAGCCAGTTGCTTTAAATTTTTAAGTGAACTCAACTTTTAATTTTTTACAGTATAATAATAGAAACCTGAATGAATAAAAAAAAATGACAGGCAATAGATTGATAGATTCAATGAAGAAATGTTTACAACCCTTAACAATTGAAGTGAGAGTATGAATGACAAAGTCTTACTTCTGATTTACATTTGGTGACAATGCCTGTGTCACCATTCAAAATCTTATTCTTATACCTTAAATCTTATCTTAAAAGTCTTATTTGCTCCTCGTCATAAATTAAAATAACATATGACAGCTGAGCAGAAATCTGGAAAAAGAACCGTGGAACTCTGACCAATGTGAGGAGAGTTTTCTTGCACCTGACTTGCTTTAACAATTTTGGTCTGATTAAAAACTTTGCTGTGTGAAAGTGAACCACACCAAAAGCAAAAAGCAACATTGTAACAATGTTAATCCTTGTTTTGGGAACAAAACAATCAATCTATCTACAGGTGGGAAAGCAACCAAAGTATGCAATGGGCTACATGCACAGCTAGTGTTTTTCAGTCAATGATAAAATTCCGGTGAAAGGTTAATGTGACTGTTTTCAATTTCATAAGGTTCCTTTTACAGCATTGATGCTGTAATGTAATTACAAAACATTCAGTTAAATAGACATAAGCATTCATTTCATTTTTCAAGCATAAAACAAGATGAAAAACCGTGTAACCGCTAGTGCCATCAGGATCAGCAGGTGAGTGCAGAAACTCTATTGAAAATACTGGGGTCAAATCATATTTTAAAGACATGGCAGGGGAAAATGGAAATTAATGCAGTGCTTCTTGTCTGGTCTGAGACCCACTTCATATCGTACATCTATCAGGCAGTGAAGATTATTGATTTTTAAAGAAATCAGACCTTAAACGTAGCAATTTTATAATGTAGATAATATTTTATATAATATATATTATATAAAAAATTTTTATAATGTAATATTTTATAATGTATTATAATATTTTATAATTTAGAGTCTGGCTGGCTGAAATTAAAAGTTTGTGTGCATATACCCCATTCATGGGTTTTCCCCAAAAGTGTAAACACTGAGCCTTATTGGCACAATGAAAACATTCATGCCGGTCTGCTCAAATCTGCCAACCTTTTAAACTTAATTTTTAAACAACATTTAAAACTATCTGTCACTTTTGAGATTGACCAACAGTAAAAATTTGGAGCTTGGCTACAGTAACAGGCAGAGTGAGGCAGAGAGTGTTTCGATTCAGAGTTGGATTTGATTACATACATGCAAGCCAAAATTCAAAGCCTAGACAACATACACAGACAGACAACATGATACAATTTTAATTAACTCTTGATGCTGTTGCTTTAACACAATGGAGATATTTGAATAAATGTTTGGTTAATAAATGTTGGGTTTTAATCAAGATGCTAAATTTCTGGAGATTCTTCTCAACTGGTGTAACAACACTTTTCTGTCAACATGCATAAATTAGTTCAATACAGAAAAGGATAAGAATGATTTTCTGAATCTTTACACGTGTATTATAAGTCAAATCCTCAGGCATTAACCTTTGTAACCGATGGCATGTTACTCACCCCAAAGTCGAAGCAGTTAAATGAAGAGTGAAAGTAAGTCCTGGGCCCGAGGCCATACATCTTCAGACTCATCTCTATTAGGAAAAGACCAAGGAACACAAACTCCGCCAAATCTGTATACACACACACACACGCACACACACACACACACACACACACACACACACACACACACACACAC
>CAIGQZ010000427.1:10441593-10482882 GCA_903798205.1 Danio tinwini | reverse complement strand
GTAACGCACACACACACACACACACACACACACACACACACACACACACACACACACACACACACACACACACACACACACACACACACATATATACTTATATGTATAACCGGCCACTTTATTAGGTATACCTGTCCAACTGCTCAGTAACGCAAATTTCTAATCAGCCAAACACATGGCTGCAACTCAATGCATTTAGGCATATAGATATGGTTGAGACAATCTGCTGCAGTTTAAACTGAGCATCAGAATGGGGAAGAAAGGTGATTTAAGTGACTTTGAACATGCCATGGTTGTTGGTGTTAGACAGGCCTGTCTGAGTATTTCAGAAACTGCTGATCTACTGAGATTTTCACACACAACCATCTCTAGGGTTTACAGAGAATGGTCAGAAAAAGAGAAATTATCCAGTGAGCGGCAGTTCTGTAGGAGCAGATGCCTTGTTGATGCCAGAGGTCAGAGGAGAATGGCCAGACTGGTTGGAGCTGATAGAAAGGTAACAGTAACTCAAATAACCACTCGTTACAACCGAGGAATGTGGAAGAGCATCTCTGAACACACAACACGTTGAACCTTGAGGCGCATGGGCTACAGCAGCAGAAGACCACACTACGTGCCACTCCTGTCAGCTAAGAACAGGAAACTGAGGCTACAATTTACACAGGCTCAACAGGCAATAGAAGATTGGAATAACGTTGCCTGGTCTGATGAGGCTCGATTTCCCCCAAAAATCCCAATTTTAATTGATGATGGTAGTGGTGCAGCTTTAAGGACACAAAATAGTTGAACTGTCTAATGCAAAATGGTTCGTTAACTACATCATGCGACATTACAGCTTCACAAGGAGATATGGTACAATCCTGTATTCTCCATGACAGCATCACTTCTCTTTCCTACTATATTTCAAATTATAGTATGAAGATTAAATTTAGCTCACAGGTCACAATAGTGGCATCTACTGCACAGAGAAATGGCCACGCATTGCCTTTGAGAGGAATATTTCACCCTGACTTGGTTATTAAATGATTCCAATTCATTTTCATAAACATTACAGCTTTCACTGCAACATGATTATAGAGAAGCAATAAGGGTGAATAAAATGCAGTGTTTGTGCCCCCTCACAACCTGCCATCTGTTACCACGCCAATTAGACGAGAGAGCGATGATGGACCACCATTCCTCTATAACAGGTGCAGAGTCTACAGAGAGGAGGTGAAAAAAGCTATAAAAGCAAAATAAAATAGGAAAAAAATGAAAGTAGGGTGGACAGAATATAATAGACTTAATCTTCTGGGAATGGAGAGTTAATGCTTGAGAATGCATTTTTCCAACTGTGCATACATTTGCAAGAGTTTGTCCAAAAGGTAGGTGTCAACATTGAATGGGCCATTATTTTAGAAAGAGAGAAAACAAAAACAACAAACTACAAATTTTTTTTGCAGCTAAATAATAGTAAACTGAAAGCCAATCAGAATCCATTCCAATATATAGGCCTCTTGGATCTGTTCTCATCGTTCTGACTGTTTTTATTAGACTGTATACAGAATTAAATTATTGTTACATCAAATTTACATTTGAAGCTTCTGTTGAGATTTTTTAAATAAGCCGTATTTTCATTACCCTAAAAATATGATATTTTTGTAATATCCTATATATTTTTATAAGTTAGAATCCCCTAAAGGTGAATATCTCAATTTGTCTGGCAAGCGAGAAGCACATTTGAAAATGTTGTTTTTGAAAGTTTGAAAGACATGACTGAAGTTATGATTTTGCAATCAGAAAGTTATGCTTTTGTTAGCAGGAAGTTGCTAAGCAAAATAGGCACACGGATGCTGAAATGTATGGCTTCAATTTAACCGTTATGGCCATTAAAGATGAAAATATTTAGAACTCTTAAGATTTGTCATTTTAATCAAATACCAAAGTTAGAATTAAATATACACACATTTAGGAAAAGTCTTTCAGAATGAACAGTGGAGGTAAAGGTGTTACAACATCCTGCCTTCTTTTAAAAAGTTTATTTTCTTTGTTTTATTTCAATACATTTGTATGTTCTAGGAATGTCGCATGCTAAGGTCACTTACTAGTTACAGCAATGCAAATGAATCAGCAAAAACTAATGCAACCAAGAAGCACATATATTTTTTTCCAACTTCTCTTGTCACTGAAGAATCTTATCTCTCTTTTGGTGCGTTAGCAAAAATATAAAAGATCATATTTTGTACATGTACTGTATTTTCATTACATTGAAAAGGCTCAGGTGTATCACTTGCTGATATGTAAGCAAATATAGCTATCCTTATATTTATATTCATTTTTATCACTGGTGTAAACATACCTTTCAAAATAAAAGCTTAATTATATTGCTATTCAAGAATAAGAAACAACATTTATGGGATGTTGTTGCTGATTTGAAGCATCCCACATCGCAAAATTTCTCTAGCCCACGAAATGAGCTTTTGCTTGGCCCACATGCCGCAGTGAATTACGGTACATGACTGGACCAAGTCTGGCATTCAGACAAGGGCCAAACATGGACCATATCTGGGTCAAGTCTCAGCCAAGTTAATAATTCATAACTGGGCCTGAACTGGGCCAGATAGGTTGGTGTGTCACGATTGCAATGAAATTGATAAACCCATGAAGCATTGCGCTTTAGGTACACTATGGGTGTACTTTTTCTCAAAGCGACCTGATTGGTAGAATTTTTTTCTTTACTCAAAAATTATTTCAATGTATTTAAAATGTGGGTCAAGAAAGGCCAAACTTACGTGGCCCACATATCAATTTTTAACATCTTGGCCAAATATTACATTTTACATCTGGCCCAAATCTTGTGTGCCGCCTTAAAGACAGTGCCACCTCTTCCAAACCTGGGCCATGTTTGGCCCACATGCTGTATGCCAGTGCCGGATAAATGCCTGCTGTGCCAGCTTTATGCCAAATCTGGGCCAGAATTCTTTGCTACCGGGGATGTTATTAAAAAGTGAGACAAGCGGTTTTCTTAGGAAATTTCATGGCCAATTTTAGTAGACACGTCTTGATCTTGGATGCCCAAAATAGCTGATGGAATAAGATAAAATGAGATATAATTAAAATAAATGTCAGTGTATTTTATTTCATATTGTACAATGAAAGTCCCCCACTGGCTTCAATTTTATGGACAAAAATATCCGATGATTCAATATATCCCATGCTAGAGGTGAAAGTCATACATGTTTGGAACAACGATAAACAGATGAGTAAATAATGACATTGTTCTAGTTTTTGGGTGAACTTTAAAAGCCAGGATTTCCTCTTATACTCTCCTCGCTGCATTGCAGTGGCAGTGTGACGGTGACAGTGAGAGAGTGTGTATTTGTTTGTGAGTGTGTGACAGACTAACTCCGCAGCAGCCTCTCTTTCTCTCTTTATCTGACACATAAACCCATAAATGCAAATACTCACACCACAAGGTATAAGCTGACTTCATTGTACTCCTGTCTCAGCATAAAAAGCAACACCTTCCAAATAAACCTGACTAGTTTGTGCATGCAGAACACACATATAGAAGCAGATGCACAGAAATGTGTTCAGTTGTTTTAGAATTACAAGTGAATTAGCTTTAAATACAACTTTCGGGCCAAAGCAAACAATCTACAATTTTGAAATTGCACAACAAAACTATTCAAATGACTCACTTAAAAGCTTTTAAACATCCTTATCAAAATCTAGATGGTGATTTTCAAAGGAGCACAGTTAATAAAATATGCACATTGATGTAACATTGTTTTGTTGTTTATGTATATTATAGTTGTACCATGACATCTGTATTTCATCAATTTAGATGACTCTCACTCACTTTCCTTTGGCTTATTCCCTCATTTAATCAGGGGTCTCTACAGTGGAATTAACCACTCTGGCATTTGTTTTTACCAGCAGGTGCCCTTCCTGTAACAACCTAGTCTCAGAGCAAAGCACCACCAATGTCAGACTTTTCTGGAAACACTTCAGCAGATCCTCAGTTGTTCTCTGACTGATTTAAATATAAAGGTCATCCAGAAGTCAAATGTGCAGCAATCTTAACCAGTCTGCCTGAAAATAAGTGATCGAATAAACAAACACTGCTGTTACATCTATGGCGGTGCACGTTTATAGACGTATGTTAAATGCAGGATTCTTAAAACTATACAAGAGACTGGTCATAATAATATTTTTAATAATTAATTCAAAGGACATCCATGAGTTATCCCTGAGGCAGTTAAATGGAATCTAAAAGAGATTTGTATCTTGACTGAATTGTTATGTTTTCTCTAAAGATTCAGATTTTAAAGTTTAGACACTTCACATCACCTGTGTTTGTGGGCAAAAATTAAAGAAGAGATGCTAATACAGCAGTTGGATATTTAGTCTCGTGTACAGTTCTGCTTGCTAGAATTTAAGCGTGGCAAGATTTTTCTAAACAGATGTGTCATTTTGGCATGCACAGCGCTGTAAATGGCAAGTAATAGCATGGTTAAATTTCTGGGTGTTTTAGTAAAATGTCTTCTGAGACTTACAGAAATGAGTGATTTACTTCATGCACAGCCATCTGTTATTGTGAGGATATATTTGAAATGGGGTGGCGCGGTGGCGCAGTGGGTAGTGTTGTTGCCTCACAGCAAGAGGTCGCTGGTTCGAGCCTCGAGTGGGTAAGTTGGCATTTCTGTGTGGAGTTTGCATGTTCTCCGGGTGCTCCGGTTTCCCCAACAAGTCCAAAGATATGCACTATAGGTGAACTGGGTAAGCTAAATTGTCCATAGTGTATGTGAGTGAGAATGTATGGGTGTTTCTCAGTGATGGCGACCGCTGATTAATAAAGGGACTAAGCCGAAAAGAAAATGAATGAATGAATATTTGTGATGATCAGTCATTCAACTGACTAAAAGCTTGATTAATAAAAGTGCAATATTCACTACATAAACACACGCTTATTGGTAGTGGCAATGAAAAAAACTTTACATTTTCTGTGATTTTGCTCGTAAAGATAAGAGTTAGATATCGTTCAAAACAGTAAAGAGTCTTTTTATTTGTGGATTCAACACAAAAAAATGCTTTTATAGAACAAAGAAAATTTGAACTTTCAGTCATCTCAGTCGGCTTGATCTTTACATAGAACTCTGTCACCAAAATATTATTTAGAATATTGATGTGTAATTGTTTAATAAATCATGTGCTGTTACATAGCCAGCTGTTTTTTTGTGGACATTTTCACACCCACAAGCATGACATGGCACAAAACGAACATGATTGGTTGATCAACCCGTCAGTCATATAGCATTGTGGGCGGTCCTTGACCATTCAAAGCAGCCAAAGCTCCCAGACCTTTAGTTGCCAGTCTGAGTTTACCCAAGACTAGCCACAATCCAACACTGAGAGTGCATTAACTCATGCAACCCCTAGTTCTAGGAAAATTCTACATTCTTCCATTGACACACACACCTTTAATGGTCAAATTACTCAATCTAATTCACCTACACCAGGGAAACTGAAATTGAATTGAATGTAATTGAATTTTTTGACAGGTTTTAGACAAGCTGTACAAAAATACAAGTATCCCATACATTTTGAAATAAAAACTGTTGAGGATAAAAACACAATAAAGCCCTGGGCTTATTTCCATTGTGGTCCTCGCTGTTAAATAAAACAAAGTATGGCTTCAAAATACAGATGATGCATAAAACAAACAGGACCTCCACATTTTAAAACAGGAACAAAATAATTCACAAATACAATTATTGCTTCATACATTTATTTTATTTTCGGCTTAGTCACTCCATTAATCAGGGGAGCACCTGGAGACGTGAGAAAACCCATACAAACACAAGGAAAACATGCAAACTCCACACAGAAAGGCATCCTGGCTCAGTTTTTAAAAAAAAATCATAAAACATATACATTTAATGTAAACAAGGTGGCTCAGTGGTTAGCACTGTATGGTACGAGTCCCGGCTTGGCATTTCTGTGTAGAGTTTGCATGTTCTCCTCGTGTTGCCGTAGGTTTCCTCCGGCTGCTCCGGTTTCTCCCACAGTCCAAAGACATGCACTATAGGTGAATTAAATAAACTTAATTGGCAGTAGTGTATAAGTGTAAATGAGTGTGTATGGCTGTTTTCCAGTACTTGGTTGCAGCTTGAAGGGCATTTGCTGTGTAAAACATATGCTGGATAAGTTGGTGGTTCATTCCGCTGTGATGACCCCTGATGAATAAAGGGACTAAGCAGAATGAAAATGAATGAGTGAATATACAGTATCTTTTCTTAATGTACCTGAAATGTTTCATTCAATGATCCTGCCTCTCTAAAACCATCCTTTCTGTCTATTCTTTCAATCTACTTTGATCTGATTGGTCAGACGACACAGTCTGCTGTGGCTGGTCCACTGCTAACAATCTGCCAGAAACAAAACATTCATTCAATCATTTGAAGAAACATCTTCTTTAGCTTATCTGAATATATTACACAACACTCTGACCTTCAAATCTTTTACAAACAATACTTGAAAAGTAATATTTAAAATAAGCATATTGGGCACTTTTCAAATCTTTCATCAGTAGTACATTTGTCAATTTATAATTCATGGTGTCTACAATGTCATAAAACATCAACAATTTGACAATACACAATTTTTAAATGAATGATGTATCAGTAAACTAATGGTCTCTGATATTTGCATTCCCTAATAGTGCTGTTCATACTATCAGGGTCAAAAAGCCATTATGAGGAGAGAATGATCAAGATAAAAAGGCTTTGATTTGGCTTGCTGGACCCCTGCTGCCCAATGACCCACTGAGAGGATGACACGACTGCCCACCTCTCCTCCAACCCCAAACGGGGGCAGTCCTCTCGTCTCCCCATGAGGCGTCACAATGGCCCTCTGCTTTGAAGGTTGTGTGGTCAGACAGGTGAACTATCCTTCCGGCCCCCGCACACATACCCACAACCATGGCAACCAGTGCATCACACTGACCCAAATAAACAACAAAGCTGCCCACAGGATGTAATATATGCTGTGACACCACAATTTGATCAGTCTAAAAGTATATTATTATTATTATTATTATTATTAATCATAATAATAATACATATATTTTATATAGCACATTTAAAGTTAATTTCTCAAAAAGCTTTACATAAAAAGATATGAAAGATATGTTAAATACACAACAAAAGATATAAAATAAACAACAAAAAATAAGGGGAAGACATTTAAAAATTTCTGGAGAATTTGCCTTCCCAATGTCAACTGGTAATGAATTCCACAGTTTTGGAGCATATAGTGAGAAAAAGCCCTGTCACCCCTTGATCAGAGACAAGTTTTAGGAACAACTAAAAGACCACACAGAGAAGATTGTACAGTTCTGCTAGGGGTTTTAAAGATCAATTAGATACTACACTTTTTTAAAAATCTGTACAATTTCTAGATAAAAAATGCTTGTGTTTTCCAGATTTTAACCGTTAAAAATATGGTAAGAACATAAAAAATGTATACATTTGACATGTATTTCATAAATTTTTGGTCATACACCAAAGTACTAACATCTACACAACATAACTTTGTAACACAGACAAACACACAACCATAAACATGTATGGATAATAAAGTCATATAATGAACCAATCCTCATCCCACAAGCTGAGAAACATACTGACAGTACTAATACATACAATGCAAGGTGATTACTACTACTCAACTAAACACCTTTATAGTAGAACAATTATTTATTATTTATCAACATTAGATAATAATACATAAAAATAATAATGTCAACAAAAATGCATGAAGTGTCATGCAGGGAATTCGGGGTAAGTGAGCCATTCGCGATCAGCTACCAAGCAAACAAATCACGTCGGAAAAGCTGTCCAGACAGAGGTAAGCAGTCTTACCATTACCATTTTTCACAGTTTAAATGTTTTACAGAGTACAAAGCAAGATGTAAAAGTATGTTTTAAATAGCATTTTGATAATTACACAACAATTTCTAATGCAAGAATTCACAAATCTACAAAAATCTAGTAGCACAACTGTTTATAAATATAAGAAATATTTCTTGAGCAACACATAAGCATGCTAGAATGGTTTCTGAAGGACTGTCACGCTGGCAAGAGAAACAGACAAAAAAAAATCAGCTGTCAACAAGCAAATGAACATTTTAAATATTGATTTTTTTTTTTTTTTGCAAAAAAATGCATTCTTTGAGAAAAGAAAAGAAAACCTTCCTGACCAAATACTTCTGAAATGCATTGTAGTTTATTGTTGTTATGATCACCAGCAATCTAGTGATCATTGTTAAATATGCACCTTCACCTGGACTACAATTCCGTCACTTAACAAACTAAATTCCATCATGCACTTCCTACATACCGGTTCCTGTTTCACTTTGATTACACGCTCACACACAGACGTAGGATCATTATGGACTGATTCCATGAACTTTAAATACAGCGCACATACACATACACATACACACACACATCTTTGCGGAGTCTTGTTTATTTGTTTGTGAACATTACGACACATTTTCCGTGCTTTGCCATGTTAGAACCTTGCTTTGTTGCTTTGTTTAATTAGGTTGTCTGCTGCCTGCCTTTTGACCATCCGCCTGTTGTATGACCACGACTCTGGATTTGCCTGTATACATCTGTTTGCCCCTGTGTTGACCATTGCTTGCCTGACCATTCTATCTTGTAATAAACTGCACATGGGTCCTCAACCTCGTTGTCCAGCATCCTTCACATAACAATAATTAACTTGAATGAAGGCAACTTTATGATCTCAAATAATAGTACTGTATATGCAGTTTTTGTCATTTTAAAAACACAAAATGTACACTGCAGGAACACTAGCATGAGAAACAGACAAAAAAAAATCAGCTGTCAACACACGAAAGAACAACATTTTTAATATTGCTTATTTTTGGGTAAAAAAAAAAGGCACTCTTTGAGGGAATTAAAGAACTATGACCTTCCCAACCAAATACTTCAGAAACACATTGTAGTTTATAATTGATATGAATAAAGGCAACTATATTATAAAATAATAGTACTGTACATGCATTATTTTGTCATTTTAAAAACACTAAATTTACACTGCAGGAACTTTGTAAAAATTACAGTAAAAGTACAGAATGGGAATAGAATGATAAAAACTGACTGGGACCAACCTGATCATAAAAATTTGTAGTTTAAGTTTAAAGTAAAAAAAAAAATGACACTGTAGTAGAAGGGAGCTATATTTTGTCTATTGTACAAAAACAGATCAGAAAACAAAAACAAAAATAGTGCTATCAGTAATAGTTCGGCTATTCTAATTTCTACACTATACAGTGCTCAGCATATATAAGTGCACCCCTCACAAATCTTTCTTAAAAATTATATTTGAAATAAAACAAAATGTTATCATCCTATAAAATATTTTTATAGGATGCTATACAGGAGTTTGCATGTTCTCCCTGCGTTCACGTGGGTTTCCTCAGGGTGCTCCGGTTTCCCCCACAGTCCAAAGACATGCGGTACAGGTGAATCGGGTAGGTTAAATTGTCTATAGTGTATGAATGTGAATGAGTGTGTATGGATGTTTCCCAGAGATGGGTTGCAGCTGGAAGGGCATCCGCTGCGTAGAACATGTGCTGAATAAGGTAACGGTTCATTCTGCTGTGGCGACCCCAGATTAATAAAGGGACTAAGGCAAAAAGAAAATAAATGAATGAATGAGGATGCTATACAGTTTTTTTTTATTTGTGCATACATTAGATTAGTCAGTACTGAAGCCAAATCTGGAGCATATATAACAAAATAACTTACAATAACGGTCCAGAAACTAGTACACCCAAATGTATATGTTATAGAAAAATAAATACAAATTTAAAAAAGAGGAAAATTCAAGATAAGCAAAAAAAATTTTGAAAAATGTTGAAATTTTGTAGTTTGTAATTTTTTCAATATTTTAATTGAATTTAATTGTATTATATTTTTAATTTCTTAATATGTTTGGTGACTAAAATATTATTTTAATAACTATATCTGTTTAATAAATCTGTTTGTTTAAATGCACCAAAATACATTGTCTATATTCACTTAGAAATGGATAAAATATTCATTTTCAAAGCGGGGGGTACTCAATTATGCTGAGCACTATACATATTATTTCTTAATTAATATATTATTTTAAATGAACTATGAATTTAATAAAGGCTTACTTTGTTAAACTGTATAGATTTTTTTCACTAAAAATCTTAATTTAACAAAGGAGAGATAAAGATCATAAAATTAGATATCAGATTAGGTTCAATAATTTGTTAATGTGGAGAATGTCAAAAATCTTTCCCTTTACAATCTCATCTTATACAGCTGCTTTTCAGAGATGTATAGTAAGGAAGTAGAACTACTTCACTACTGTATTTAAGTACTAAAAGGTTGTCTCTGTACTCTACTGGAGTATTGTTTTTTTCTCCTACTTCTACTTTTACTTCAGTAGATTACATTTTCGATGAGCTTAATACCTTTACTCCAGTAGATTTTTTATGTGTTAATAGTTACTCGTTACAATTATAAAAATGTTACGAATCAATCATTTATTAATCAGACGATCAAAGAAGAGAGAGCATTGTTTTAGACATGAAAAACCCAGAAATTCCACCTTCAACTCCTTCACTTTCAACTGTTCATGGCGATGAGGAAAAAGACCACCCGTGACCCTATTTAGAACCAATGTTTGCATTTGTCAGAGTGAAAGACAGTTCATATAGAATGAAGTGCATATTATATCGTCGGATTTGAAGAAACATGTCAAGTTAAAGATAATATAATACACAAAACAGCAGTTTGAGCTATCCATAAGAGCTAGATAAGTTAACTACAGTTAGCTACCCGCGGTTCATATCATGCTGCAATGTTCACATAACGTTAACTGTCTATCATAAAGGCTGTCATGCTGAATGGTGTTTGACCCATCATATATATATATATATATATATATATATATATATACCATGGTTCTTTTTGTTCTGCTTAATTCTGTGCCCCAAAAAAGATATTTAAAATAAACAAAACAAAGTCTTTTGACTGCTTTTTAAAAAATAACTACACAACGCAATACTTGTACTTTTACTTTCAGTACTAAATTTTTAAATAAACTACTTGCAATACTTAAGTACAAAAAATCTTGAATACTTTAGTACTTCCACTTAAGTATTGTGCTTAAAGAGCACTTCAACTTCTACTCAAGTCACTTTTTTGATAGAGCACTTGTACTTTTACTTAAGTCTGGGTCTCTAGTACTTTATACATCTCTGCTGCTTTTAAACCACAAAGAGAAGGACATGGCAAAAGAAGACTGTGACATGTCTTTATGTAACTTTATTTTAGCCTAATTAGATCTGCTCCTGAGCTCCCATCATCCTCCGCGGCCCGTGGTGTGTAGACATTTCACACTTCAGGAGTTTGTAAAAAGCCTTTGGAAGTGTGATAATTTGGGGGCTGTGCAGCTCTCTTGAATGCACAGTACTCTTGAACCATGAGGACAGATACACTGTTAATGAACTTAAAGCAGATAGAGTCTCTGTACAAAATATCCTGTCACTTCTATACACACAGACCTTAAACGTGCTGTGTACATGAACATCTACTGGCAGTAGTAACCGTTAAAAAAAAAAACTTTTTTATGCAAATCCTCTCAAGATGGGTGTCTCTGAGGACCTGTTTCACCTTTAAAGCTAAAAACAGCTTTAAATGAATAAATTTCACACTGCGAGAGTGGAGAATGATAATATTACTTGAAGGACGATGAGAGAGCATGAAAATTTGGAAAGAAAGACAAAAACAGAAGCAAATTCATCAGCATTTAAAGCAGAAAGCTTTACTCACACTGATTGACTATTTACAGGAGCGAAAGATAAAGTCTCCTTTGAACGATTTGAAAAATATCCTATAGCAATCTCAAGCGTCTTCACCAGAATCTCACAAACATCTCAATAAATTCTCAAAAAAAAAGTGAGCAATCACATCTCCCACTGAAATAATACAAACTCCAGCATGTAGGCCTGGGACGTTAAGCTTATTATTATTTTTTTTGCTTAAAGTTTAGGAACTTTATTATTAGTGTTCTTGGTGGTGTAATCCGTCTTGTGTTCCGAACTTCCATGTTTCGTTGCCTGTCAACTCTATGTGCATGCTCTATAACAAACATTGTACTCGAGTCCATTTCCTGTATTTTTGGAATCCAGGCCTCCAAAAACGAACACGTATCGCCTCCTTCTTCCCATTCAGGCAAACTTACTAGCTTCAACTAACATCCATACACACTCATTCACACACATACACTACGGACAATTTAGCCTACTTGATTCACCTGTACTGCATGTGTTTGGACTGTGGGGGAAACCAGAGCACCCAGAGGAAACCCACGCGAACGCAGGGAGAACATGCAAACTCCACACAGAAACGCCAACTGACCTAACCGAATCTTTCAGGTGTGTATTAACACAATGACCATTTAAGAGGTAAAGTTTAAACAAAATTGTGTCATGCAACAAGACAATGATCCCAAGCACATCAGCAGATCTACAACCGCTGAACTAAAAAAATAAGGGTGTTGCAATAGTCCAGTCAAAGTCCAAATTTCATCCAATGCTGTGGCAAGAACTTTGAAAAAAAAAAAAACTTCAAAACTTCTCCAGAATTATCTGAGAGTTTGATTATTACTTACAAATTATTACTTTTATATATTTTAAGTAATTACTAGGGATGCTGTGATACTCTGTATTACCCAGGCTCTTTCTGAAAACGTATCGCTATATACATTTCTGGAGAACGCCAAATACGTCTCAGGAGCTACGTTTTCACAAATCCACCATAGGCCGCCATGTATGCTTTTTGAGATCTCAAATTTCTCTAGCGAGTGCTATTCACGCCTGCTGTTCTCACATAAATCCACCAGAGGCCCCTGTCGACTGACTGACTGACTGACTGAACCCCAAACCCAACCAATAATGCTATCAAAATCACAGACCCACCCACCCACTGCCATAAACACTGTTTTAAAAAACAATCCAGAAAAAGAAAAGCCCTCGCCTGACGTTTACCATGTTTTCAGATTTTACCACATTCTCACCCTGTTATTTACTTCTGTTCTTACCTGCTTTCTGGAACCGTTCTTCGCCAGACTCGAACCCCGTCGTCATTGTCATATCCTCTCTGAGTCTCAAGTCTGCCGACGTACACAACGAGCTAACTGGACAAACTGGTAACAGCGGGAAAGCCATCCATATGGAGGTAAGTGGTCAGCTGGTAAGGAGCGGCGCCATACTGCACTGTAACATTCATTTTAAGGATGAAATGCTCCAGAAACATATATGGGGCTACGTTTTCAGAACAAGACTGTGTTGTCAGTATGATATTAAACCTTTTGGTTTGACCTTCATGGTTTAATACGCATATAGATACTGCAGGTTTTTTTCTATTATTTTTATTTAACAGACTTTTTTAATAAACATATCATATATAATAAAACCAGAACAAAATGAAAACTGTGACCTAAAAAAAACAAAACAATCGAAACCATGAGATGGCATTTATATCTTGGCTTTTTTTGTTCAATAAATACATTGTGTATGAATGTGCTTTATAAATAAGCTTGCCTTGCCTTGCCTTGATATGCAATGTCACATTGTTCATCTGATGTTTTATCTTCCAAAATTTAAGACCTGGCAAGGACCATATAGTTGTTGTGGTTGTTGTTGTTTTTGTATTTTTTCCTGATGTGAAAAAAAACCTTGTGATTCAACAGGGGGTCCTAACTTAACTGCATCCACTGAAGTGTCATTGTGTGCTGTGACTCCTATGAAAACAGCAGCTTTATTAAAACTCACAAAAAGTGAGAATTTAGCTCACAAACTTTCGCCATATGTTTGCGGCCAGAGATAAAACATGAAGACAAAGACTTTCCCACAGCCAGCTCTCCCGTCATTCTCTGATTACTGTACTCCACAGAGACAAACACCAGCATCAGCACACCAGAATGAGCCTCTGTCAACTAAAGCCTTAAAAGCAGAAATGTCAAAGCATGTTAGAGATCCTCTAAAGAAGCAACAGCAAGTACCTAATGCCACACGACAGCAACAAAGACATGATGAGCCATTCAGTGAAATAGTGAACATTAGATTGAGAACTTCCAGGAAATCATAAACTCAAATCCCACCAGCCGCTACACAGATCACCACAAAACATTCATCCACAGACCTTCCATTAAACCAGTGTTTGTGTTAGTGAGAGAGAGAGACCATGAGGGGAAAATAAAGATGCTTTAGTCTAAGTGTTTGTTATTTGTTTTGTACAGAGCGTATGTGGATCTTTTGGCTCGATCACGATCGATGGAGGAAAAACCTAATTGTGACCAACACTGCATTGGCAAAATAAAGCTGTCTAATCAAATTGGTCTGCTCTACTGCACTTAACATTGCTTTTACTCTGGGTATGCACAAGCTGTAGGTGAACTGATTTCAAGTTGCTGAACAGGAATCATTTTATGGGGCCTTCAATTGTTTAGGAAAGGCCATCTATTTCGGAAGAGCCCGCCAACTATGTTGTATCCCTTTAAGATGTGTATTCTTAAAGAAGTGCTGTTTGTTTGCTTGTAGTTTAAATTGAAATGGTTTGGCTCCAAATCATTTAATGCATGTTAGTAGATCATTAATTTAAATGCACATGAGGTTCTGAGACAAGAGTAGAATTCTAATATAAAGGATTTCTTTCAAAACCATGAATTGAAATTTGAATTGAATAACCAAGTGCAAATAACAGAAAAACAGACAATGCAATTGTTATCTACAGACTAATTACAATGCAAAGAAATTCAGTATAACAAAATAATTTCATTCATCATTAATTTTCTTTTCGGCTTAGTCCCTTTATTATTCAGTGGTCGCCACAGCGGAATGAACCGCCAACATATCCAGCATATGTTTTTACGCAGCGGATGCCCTTCCAACTGCAACTCATAACTTGGAAACATCCATACACACTCATTCCCACACATACACTATGGACAATTTAGCTTACCTAATTCACCTATACCACATGTCTTTGGACTTGTGAGGGAAATCTGAGCACCCGGAGGAAACTCACGCGAACACAGGGAGAACATGCAAACTCCACACAGATTCGCCAACTGACCCAGCCGAGGCTCGAACCAGCGACCTTATTGCTGTGAGGCGAATGTGCTACCCACTGTGCCACCATGTAGCCCACCTAATAATTTCACTAGTTCAAAATACAGTAATGATATATAACAACCTATAAAAACTGTCTTGTTAAAAAAATATTACTATTAATTCTGTTTATTGTAAATTATTGTGGCTTGAGGAAACTTTTGATATCACTTTATTTTAATGGTCTCTTTAAAGCATTTGTTGAATTTAAGTTGCATTGCATCTAAATGCCAACTACTTTTCATTAAATTAAACACTCGCTGCATCGGGCCCGTGGCTCTCACCTCCGCTCACACTCGTCAGCGCTACCAAGCCGACCAATCACAGTGCTTGCGCTGCGCGTATGCGTTACATTGAAGGCCAATTTATACTTCTGCGTCAAGCGCACGTGTATGCTACGGGGCAGCCTACGCGTGGACGCATAGCCCCTCGCCATAACCGTCGGCAACGTTGACGCGCACCTCTCAAAAAATGTAACGCGTACGCGTATCGCAAGCTCTGTGATTGGTCAGCTTGGTAGTGCTGACGAGTGTGAGCGGAGGTGAGAGCCGCGCGCCCAATGCAGCGAGTGTTTACAAGTGTGAAGTCCTGTGAAGGAGCTCCGGATGAAGACTGTTGTTTTGTGTTTATGTTATAATTAAAGTTGTTGCACGTCCGCCGGTTCCTGCCTCAAAATGAGCGAATTTGAGCCACTTGTACATTAAGCAAGTGTTCAGAAAAAACAGAACACCAGCGAAGAAGCTCGACACAGAGAAACATAAACACCTACTGCCAGCTAGCGTTTCGCAAGTGTATTGCAGAAAAAACTGAAACAGCGCGCAGAAGTATAAATGCACAGCTACGTGCAAGGCATAAGCCGTGGGTTACGGCAATCACTTGACGCAGAAGTATAAACCAGGCTTTATTAAGAGGTGCGCATCAACATTGCCGAGGGTTACGGCAAGGGGCTATGCGTCCACACGTAGGCTGCGCCGTAGCATACGCGTGCACTTGACGCAGAAGTATAAATCGGTCTTTAGGGTTAGAGTTAGTGTAAGTTAACACGTACTTGCAAAGTTTCCTAAAGTCAGTTAAATGTCTGTTGAAGAAGCAGTATCAGCAGGTATTAGGCAGACAGTCTACTAATACTCAAAGTAATTGGCATGTACTTGCAGTGCAGCTTTTACGCAACAAAATGTGCAATAGGGACCATCAAAATAAAGTCTTTCCAAACTTTTTCTTCAGAGACCAAGTTTATTATCTTATGTCAGTTATGGACACCAAACTCAGTCAGTCCTTTAGTTTGCTCTATTTGAGTTTTGTTTTAGACATTCAAAAAGAGTGTTTTCTTTGAGCAGGTAAAAATTTAAGGTACAGTTCATATATCTGACTGCTTGTATTATGGGACAAAATTGTATTACAAATAACATGGAAATATTTCTATAGATTTTAATAAAAAATTTCTAGTGTTGTGAAGAAAAAAATATAATTGTGTATGGGAAGCATCATTAATGCACCGTGAAGCACAGAGATATCAAACTGAACCGAATTGATGACATGATAATCCTAACTAAAACGAACTGTGAGACCAGTGTAGTTCACACCTCTATAAAAAGTTTATGCTAATACATGCCTGATTTAAATTGTTACCAGCTTTATTTTATCAAATGTGTTAAAACAATGTTAAAACTTAAAATGTAAGGAATATGATAAACATGTATTTATTTATTGATTTCACAGCTTTGTAAGCTATAAGTTAAAAACTTTGAGGGAAATACTTCAAATATATTAGGGATGCGTGTTTATTTGAAGTTAATTCAAGATTGCAATTCAGCAAAAGCTGCTATTCTCATGCACATCTTGTCAGGGAAGCACGGCTCTATGACAAGTTGTAAATCTGCTCAAAAGGCCAGAGGGCGTTCTTATGCAGAAGCTGCAATTATTCTGCAAACAAGTGCGACGGTCGGGAAATAAACAGAGCAAAAGATTTAACTGCTTTCATTGATTCAATGTGACTAATAAACAGAACTATTTAATCATCTCACAGAATGACATACCTCAAACACTCGACTGAAGTTAAGGAGTCAGTTAGGGGTAAAAGCACGTTATTAAATGTGAAATTTTCATGTGCTTTCAAATCAGCAGCAGCACAGAGCCATAGATCACTGAGAAGCTACACAACAGGTGTCAAATCAAAGAACAATGCTTACCAATTTCAGGATTGCAGCAATTGAATCTTCGTTTTTTTTTTCAGTAGCTTTTTTAGTAAATAGTGGTTTTGTGTATTAAATGATTCTCCATCTGAAAGCAGCTGCTGGACTTTTACAACTGATTACAGTGTTTTACAAAAATAAGCATTAACATATCGACCTAGCCCTAAAACGTATAAGGTTACAAAGCTGTTTAAACATCCAGACTTTACTATCTAGTTTTCAAAAAAAATATACTACACCTTAAATCAATCAATCTCACTCAATTAGTCAGTCAGTCAATCAATACATGGATGAATGTATTGATAAATGTGTTTTCCACCATCTTAACACAGACTCTTATAATGTCATCTTACATGTGTACAATTGAGAGTTCCAGAAAATCCCTCCGCACTTTTAACTAATTTGATGACTCTGATTTCAGACTTACCCTGACAGCACACCCAGAACCAAGTTGAGCATGAAGAAGGAGCCAATGATGATGAGTGGGATGAAGTAGAGCCAGTTCCAGGTGTTCCCTGAGGCATCGTTGGCCTGTAATGAGACAGAAGTAATGAGAGCAGAAACTGAGAAGCAGTCGAGGTACAGAGAGAATTAAACATCAATATGAGAACCTAGAAGAACCTGGAGGAGATTGAATCTCCACAGGGTTCCAACAGACCATCCGTCACTGACAGCCCATGTAAAAATCTCTTTAGCACATTTCACAATAGCACCGAAAAGCATAACTGACATTGCCAAAATCTTTTTTTGATCTTCAATATAATGTGATATGTAGAATCTAAAATTTGTGATAAGCTGTGTGTGCTTTAAATGAAATTAATTCTACATTATATTAGGTTTTATTTTGTTTTTATTATTTGTTTTGCATTGATAATTTCAGATATGGCTATATAATCATTTATAAATCTTAGTTATTTATTCAGTCATCCACTTATTTGATTAATATTTTTAAATCATTTATGTTAATCGTTAATAAGTTATTGATTTGATTTCTTTATTTTATATATTTCTTATTACTTGTTCTGCTTTTACATAGTTTAGTCATATAGTGATGGTGTTTCATGAAATGTTCTTCTCCACTGATATGAGATATGAGGGTAGGTTGCTAATTCAAGGTTTTGTGGCCTGATGTATAATAACATTTGTTATATTTGTGCTGTTCAACCAAAGCATAATTTTGAGTTTCACAACACTTTATTACAAAAATATTAATACATTATCTAAACAATTAACTCACAAAAAAAGAGAGAAAAAAAAGAGGAAGAGACATAATAAACCAAAATGGAAGCAAAAACTAACTAATTTTTATAAACCTTGTCCAGATACTTGGAGAAACTGACATTTCCTGACTTGATCTGGTGTACGGGGCTGGATCTTATTTACCTGGCATGGAGAGTGGGATCTAATAGATATAAACTGAATTTTATAGTGCATTTGGATAAAATATAATTAACTAAATACAAGCACAGATCACAGAACAAAGACACAAATGGAATAAACAGTGCTTTATGGATTTCTGAGTCTAACAGTATTTAGGTACAGATATAGAATGCTCAAATAAACTGCATAGTCTTCACTATAAAAATACAATTCAATTTATCTTTGTCAGAACTACAAGCATTATAATTTTGTTATTGAATGCTTGTAACCCATAACACATAAACAAATAAAAATGTGCATTGTCCTTTATCAATGTATTGTGGGTAAAATCTGCAATAAATCCACAAATCACATGCATACTGAAGTGTGATTCAAGGTTAAATATGAACCCTACTTGACTTTTGACTATTGTGGACTGTTATCCTATTATGTACTCTAAATCTAAAGGTTTGAAAAAATTGTTGAAAAACATTTTTTAAGGTTTTCACTCTTGTTCCAGCCTGAAATCACCACATAAGTTAGAAAATTTTGACTTTTTTATTAACTCTTTATTTCTAATTCTAACTTTTTAGGAAAGATTGTTCAAAAAGTAATCAGTCCAAAACAACAAACAAAATATGTCTAAGCTTTCTTTCACACTTCGTTCAATTGTCTGGACCGAATCCAAGCTCGACTGTCCCCTCTTTTTTCCTTGCGAACACCGGTACGCTTGCGTCATCAAGCTGCTGTTTTGTGCACAGCTGTTGCTAGGTGATGGCCACGAAAGCAAAGTGGCAAAATGGACACATACGCATAACATAGTCGTTCTGCTTTTACTGTGGCTTTTGGTTTTGTTACCAAAACCAAAATACAGAGAGCGACTTGCATCTATCTGCCGCAAAAAAAAACTAACAAAAAAAAATAAAATCTTGCAACGTCTGCAGAAGTCATTTTTGGTGGAGACAAGTAAACTTTATCACTGTTTGGACTGGGTCAGTCCCGCTTGTTGCCAAGGTAGGTGATACAAAGACATACACATACAAATGACCATTATGAAAACTAAAGTTTGTTGTACAGTTGGCGGTTCACTTCCGTTATTTGGTACGATTGCATTCATATCAGAAGTGAATCATACCAGAATTTGCACAAACCATACCCCAGACCATCTCTTTCAGGCAGAATCGGGTACGGTTTGTGGGTGCGCACCCGAGTTCAAAAAACAGCGTTTACACTAGCTAAACGTACCTGGGTGCGGATCAAAAGTGCTAGTGTGAAAGCACCCTAAATGTTGGTATGAACAAACTAACTTACCTGAATAAAATAAATAAATAAATAAATAAATAAACAAACAACTCACTCCCTATCTAACCCAGAACAACAAACACGAGCCAAAAGAAAATGGCATCCAACCCTATACAGCTTCCACAAATTAAAAACACAACAACAAAAGACTGAACAGTATTATCTTCATATCGAGTAAAGCTAGAAAGATGTCATATATGTCCTAAGACATAACATGGACACGCACATTGCAGTATCAATGCTAAAATTACATATTGTACATCAACATCTATACAACCCTTCTTATTGTCCAATTAATTGCGTTTGGTGAGATACCATGGTCTTTTTTAGGTTAAAAAAGACGTGAAATGCAATTTACTGGCCGCTCCTTTGTAAAGACTAGTAAGTGACAGAGTTTCACCAACATATACAACACAGAGCTGTCCAAAAAGCATTTATGAGGCATGCAATGAAAAGATTTCTCCTAGCTGGCCACAAAGCATTTATGAGGCATGCAATGAAAAGATTTCTCCTAGTGGCCATTTACTCGCAAATTGCTCTCACATGTTGTCTGTAATTGTTATGGGATGGTGGAGAATGCTGATTCAGCACACACATACAGATCCTCTCTTACACAGCTGTTTCTACAGCAAGTGGCTCAACGTGTCTACCTCTGTCCCTTTATCTCTCTCGCTTTAGCTTTAAAATTGCTTTTCTGGCAAGAGCAGCAAAGCAGTAGGTGCCAAAATTCCACTGCTGCATCCTTTCCTCCTCTGAGTATTTAATTTATTACAGCGCTGAGGGGAATTCGTCTGACTGACTTTTTCTTAATTGTAATTTATTTATTACTGTAGAAGTCTATATTGGTTATTGTTTCATGCATCTGGATGAAAGATGACAGCACAAGAGTATCTTTTTAGCCAAATCGTTTTTGTTTTAAAATGAACAGACTCTGAACTGAGTCCAGGGTGGAGTGCGTTGCCAGATATTGCCATCCTTTAGGTTTTTGAAAGGAATGCTAGCCATTCATCTTTAAAAACTGGACGAGCACCATCTGACATGAGTGGGAAAATGAATATGGCACTAAAACAGTCTCATTTTGAGGAACATGAAAGAGTGGTGAATCGCCTACATTTTCTCTAAAGCCTGAAAATCGTTCTGACATACTAAATGATTATGTGTTCTGTAGCTGAAATATAACATTGGCTCAGTAGCCATGTTTTCGAAAGGCAATGGATCACAGGTTTGTGGTCCCTTGGGTGATATATGGATTGGAGGAATACAGACTTTACCATGTTATCACAGTAATGACAAGTGCCAATTAATCTGAGACAATTATCTGGTACTTCCACATCTTTCATACAGAAGGATATTAATATATCTGAGATAAGAATATATCTGCTCTTAAAATGCAAAGTAATGTGCAAACCTTAAAGGTACTGTATGTAAGTTTTTGGCTCTTCTAAAGCATTAAAATACAATTAGATATTTAAGAAACATGCTAAGTGAACATACCTGTTTATCTGAAAAACAATGCTGAAGTCAGTTATTCTGCTTTGAAAATGTTTTTTTTTTTTTTCCGTGCCGGAACGCTGTCTATGTTTATGTTATTTTAACCTGCACAATGCCAGTTTAGCCAATTATATTCCAGCACTCCGGGTTACCTTGGTGGAAAACCGCGTTCATTCATTCATTCATTCATTCAGAAAGGCTCTAAAAGCATGCTTCTGTGACCAAAATGCGACCTCCGGTAAACAGTAGACTCCAAAATGAAACAGATTCAGTTCCACGTGAGGTTATTAATTAGCAAATAATATAAATATTACGAACGTAAACACTAGGTGAGCAGGTTACATTGTAACCACATGTCCTAACAACACGCTTCATGACGAGATACGCAGTGATAATCAATTTGGCTGTTTGCACCAGACAAAACACGACAGAAATTTAAATACAGCCATTCAGAAGCACAGAATATGCACTCACTCATGAAATGGTAAGGTTTATAATGTATTTAATACACATTAGCTCTCTAACATTATTAAATGTAGATGCTGTATTACGTGTGTAGTTCTACAGTTCAATTTCAATTGGTTAATTGTATTTTCAAGATCTGAGGTCAACTATCTGCTGCTGTTTTCAGTAGTATGGCAATAAATGTCATGTAAAATGCAAACTCACATTGTTAGCATTTAGCACTAAATAAAGCACATGAGGTTTACCTGAGGTGATCATTGTCATAGTTTTAATATATCAATTTGAGGTGATTGTTTTGACAAAAACTCCTTTTAATATGGAAAATATTACATTACTGCATCTCAAATCCGCTGACGTACATGGCAAGCTAACTAGACAAACTTGTAACAGCGGGAAAGCCGTCCATATGGAGGTAAACAGTCAGCTGGTAAATGTGAAAAGGAATAGCATCATACCACCCTGTAGCGTTCGTTTTAAAGAGGAAATGCAGCCATACGTACTTCTGGCTACATAATTTGCGATCTCCAGAAATGTATATAGAACTACGTTTTCAGAATGAGCCTATGTTGCAATGACAGGTACAACCAACGTGGCTCGAATGACAGATGTGTGACAACATTTTTGCATTTTGAAGAAAATGTTGACTATTTATTTCCTCCAACAATGCATTGTACTCTTTTTTTTTTTACGTAAACACACCATTGATTTGGCACAAAAGAATGCCTTATGATGATTAAAAAAAAACTTTATTTTTGTGCAAAATGTTTTTTCAGAACTCTTTAATTGATTCATTTAACATTTATTAGGATTATAATAGTATAAACTAAAATACATAAATGTAAAATTTGTTATGCTTGGAGTAATCCTATAAATAGCTTAGCAACATGCTAACATCAGCTTATCTCAATTATTTTAACTCAATTGGTGTGTTCTTACTTTTGCCCTAATGTGTGTAGATGGTTTCAGACCAATCAGTTGTGAGGTTTAATAACTGTTTATTATGCTCCTTTTCAAGACTGTTGTACATAAGCAGCAGGAAGTTAGGCAAATCACCAGGTTTTGCAACAGAGCTGCTTATAAGTCTACAGAGAATTGAAGGGAACAGAGAATGAGAAAGAACGGATACTAGCTTCTAATTTTCCATTGACGTATAGTTCTAGTGTCCGGAATAATCAGATTATCTCTATGAGAGCCAAGGTCTGGATGGCGAAATGTTGCACCATTCATCTGTCATTAGATCTCTCATTAAGGACCCCAGAGGACCGAAAGGCCAGCTTGCAGAAGAACACTCAAGAAGGATGCCATTTTTATGAAGGAGAGCAACAATCCAGCAGCCATCAGACTGTTATGCCAGCCTCAAACTACACAGGATTTTTGATCAGTCTGGTATGTTTGACTCAATTGTTATACTGTATCATTGTGCACAAAACACATCAAGCTAAATAAGCTAAACCAAATCGCTTCCTGAACAATCATAACTGAATTACAGAAACAAATTCCAAATAAATAATGGCTACAAAAGCATGTTTTGAACTGGTTGTGTTGGCTTAAGTACAGCACAATATTGGCTGATTTATGTACAAGTATTAGCGGTGTAATGGTATACAGTATGTATTTATCCTGAATACATATACCTATGCATAAATATACATTTACATATTTAGTTAGCACAGATGGCAAAAGTACACACATCCTTTACTCAAGTAGAAGTACAGACACTCATGTTTAAAACGACTCTGTTAAAAGTTGAAGTACTGACTACAATTTTGTACTCAAGTAAAAGTAAAGAAGTACGGCCTGAAATATGTACTTAAGTATTCATTACTATACCTGTTTTAGTTTCATGGTGGTAAATACACCGCACATCATTTATACATTTATACAAATCAACTTACATTTCTAATTTCTTCAGCAGCAAATTAGCCAAGCAACATCACTCTACAATATTGTCCAACAACACTGCTCAAAAAGTTGTGTATCATCTCCTGGACACAAAACGTAACTATATGGCTGTTAAAAACAACAGCTGGTTCATTTACAGTACTCTAAAACGTTATTCTATAAGCTGCCTTTATTTTTATAATTAATTTAACACTTCAATCAACTTAATTTTATCCAAAACATTTATTCATTCATTAATTTTCTTTTTGGCTTAGTCCCTTTATTAATCCGGGGTCACCACAGCGGATTGAACCGCCAACTTATCCAGCATGATTTTACGCAGCGGATGCCCTTCCAGCCGCAATTATCCAAAACATATTTCAGTTTTTTTTTCTTTTGATAAAATTAAAAAAACCTAATAATTATTATTAACAATTATTATTAATGCAAAAATTATTTTATTTTAGCTGCTTTATTTTCTTCAGACAGCAACACTCTTGCAGCTCATATGATTTCACTGTTTGTTTGTTTTTTGTTTTGTTTTGTATTGTAAATATTTTATTTAACAGGCAAAGTCATTTATGCTGTTAATACATTTTTGCATCATCTTTTTTTAAATCGCATCTTATTACCCAGTATTTTAACATCACTGATTCTCTCTGTCCCATTCCTTTTCATCATTCTTGTCATTCCCATGGTAAGCTTAATAAACAAACCTACTTACAGTGCGTGTTTAGAAGTTGAAAAAGCCGCACAGCGCAGGTACACGATCACAAGAAATATTGGCGGCCAAATTTTGCAATGACAAGAAATAATATAGATTGTGCCACCAAACACACGAAAATTAAAGAAACGAGCACGATTAAAAAATGTAAGGAGCAGAAATTACAGATATTAGTGTAAAAATGTAATGAGTAAGTAAAAAGTCAGAAAAAAATAGAGAGGTAAAGTATTGATAACAGAAAAATCTACTTAAGTACAGTAACAAAGTATTTGTACTTTGTTACCATTTCTGTTAGTTAGGCAGAAAAGACCACAGCAGTGGAGCATTAGCCATTCACATAGAATACTGTGTAACTGTGAGTCTTTGTGTCTGAAAACACAAGATGCAGCTCTCAGAAGTGATTCTGCCATGTTGCCATTGTCATGCCAACTTGGTACACAGAAACTTGCAACCTTTGCCACGCCTTTAAGTTCTTCTGATTGGTCCACTGCTGTGTAACTGACAATAATGTTTGCTTCTGAAAACACAAGGGCTGTTTCTCAATATGTGTTCTAGTCTGTACTTGCGCTCTTGTGTCCTGACTTGTGCACACTGGTGAAGCACAGGTATCCCAGAAGGCATTGCTGCCTAACCAGTAAAAGCTAATGACAGATGAGAAAACCCACACGACTTCAAAAATACAAAAATGTCAAAATAAAGTTTTAAGAGTTTTTCAGGTGAGAATGTAGTTGTTTTAAACTCGAATCGTCAGTTTTTTCACAAACATAGCACGTTTTTGGTGATGTGCCTCAGCTTATGCGGACTTTGACCCCCAGCCTGTCAGCGGGGGCTTCGTCATCCCCTACCCCGCCGAGAGCAGCTTTAATTCGGCCAGTCCATCTTGGATGTACCGCTGGATTTCATCTCTCTATTGTAGTTAAAACATGATATTTAATACATCTTGTGCATATCTAACGGACAGTTTTTGGTCTTTTAAATCTATTATTTTTTTTCTCAGGTGTATTATTTAGGCAGTGTTATTTTGTTACATTTTATAATTGTCTTTAATTATGTTACTGTGTTGTACGATGCTTGTCTTTGTTTACCAAATTGCTTAATGTTATCTTTATTTCTTATTGTTTACATTTTGTATTTTATACTTGTATAATGTCCATTGTAGTTTATCTGATAATCAAAGACACAAGTCTGTGTATAATAACACATTATACTTCACATTTATAGTGATTTATGTTGACATTTTCTTAAATCAAACATATTGATTTATTATATCAATATATTATTAATTATAAGGCTGTGCTTTATATAATTAAATAATTTTATTGTTGATGTATAGTGAACCGATGAATCCATGGTGAGGTAAGTGACGCTATTAAGTACACTTCCGTTCCATTTGAAGAAGTACCCGACCTGTGTCTTCCCGTCCTCTGTAGTTCGATCTTCCAAGTCTGAACTTGGCAAGTCAGAACTTCCAAGTCCTCAAGTTCAAATTTTGCGTACTTGGTATTGAGAAACAGCCAAGATGCAGCTCTCAGAAGTGGTTCCGCCCTGTTGCCATTGTCATGCCAACTTGGTACACAGAAGCTCGCAACAATTGCTCTGCCTTTGAGTCCTTCTGATTGGTCCACTGCTGTATAAATGACATTAATGAGTGCTGCTGTGACTAAAAGTTGTTTTACTGTATCTTGAAATGCCATCTAAACTAACTAACTTGGCACTCATGTAGTACGAGTTGCTGCAGAAGACACAAGTGGTCATGCACATCTGTCAATGTTTGTTAAAATCAAGTTTTGCAAAAAAAAAAAAAAATCTGACTTTTTACATTGACAAAAATTCAAATTTAGAACAAAGCATAGACCAACCTGAAAATGACCCACAACAAAACTGAAATGTAGCCCGATTCAAAGCAGAGAATTTGTAATTCGGCTCCAGATAGGACAAATCTATGCCAGGCCTAAATCCACACAACACAAAAGTTGATGCAGAGCTTTGTAAAAACAAGACAAACATTCTGTCTCAAGTCAAATTTACTACACAAAGTATCTATTTTCACTTCCCAAAAGATGAACGGCTACTACGCTTATGTTAATCTGTTTATTATCCTGAGGTCTCCAAAATCCTAGACCTGGCCATATCCTGAGCAGATGATGTGGAGTGGAGAGCATGAGACTGATTCCTGATAGATCCCAGTGAAAATGGGTCTCCGCATTTATCCTCTGGGCCAACCTGAACACCCACCGGTGATCACACCTGCAGCTTCTCAAAAATGGACGTCCAACATTCTCCAGCCTCCATCGCCTAGACTCCAGCTCTGCACAGGAAGTTTGGTCAGAGGAAAAATGGTCATGCCAAACTGAGCCTGGTTTCTCTCTAGGTTTTTTTCCTTCACTTGTCAATTGGTGAAATTTTGTTCCTCAACACTGACTCGCATGGTTTGGGACTTGTGGAGCTGCGCGTCAATGGATTTGCTCTTCAAAGTTTATACTTTCAGCAGTGAAAATTAAACCACACTAAACTGAACTTTAACTCTGAAAACTGGACTGACACAGTTTCAATTTCAATTCACTAGAACTTCTAAGTGAAGCTGCTTTGACACAATCTACATTGTTAAAGCGCTAGAGAAATAAAGATGATTTGAATTGAATGAAATCTACAAAAGAATTTCACAAAACACTAAAAACAAACACTTATAATGAGTCATTAGGTGAAGCTGCTTACTGTATTTACTAACATAAACAAACCATTAGTAATAATTTTATTACGGTACTTATTTATATATGTTTGCTAACATTAGTTAATGTTATTTAAGGTCACACATACCAGGAGACTGAATGCAGTATGAATGAAGGGCTTTATTTTATAGGTGTTTGGTCTTCCAGTAAACCACATGGCCAGCCAGGACTTTGCTCACTCCTTTAGATCCAAACGCTATCCATCTTTGCTCCCTGTGGAGCTATTTTTAAACATTTAACAGCAGATTGATCAATAGGGCTAACAATACTGAATGCCAGGGAACATGGTCACCATATACCACACCGATCACCCCTGTCAGCTGGGGGACTGCACAGTGTCACACGGCCACCAGGGACACTCCACTGTTTAGAGACATATAAAGATACTTATACAACACAGTCTGGAAATAAATAAGACAATGTCACACAAACAGAGTCAAAGAGCATTACAGAAAGAAAAAGCAATACTGCGATTGGATTCAAACCAGACATCTAGTGAAACAAAAGCCTGCAGGATTATACTAGCCTACTCATTAAATGCAGTTTACACTAGCCTATTCATAAAATGAATAGTTTAATACAAAAAAGATTTGATATGATATTCTTCTGGCATGTTAATAAAAAAAACATGAATGGAAAAAAATCCCCTGCATTCCTCATGAATCTCAGCATGTCAAGTGAAATGCAAAGTTCATTATATAATTTTCAGGTGAATAATGAATAATAATACAAATACTAGTAGATTCACAGCACAAAGTCTTATGATTGAGTTTTAAAAAAATCAATTAGCAGTTGCTTGTAGCTAATGATTGCCTGTGTTTTAAGTTATTTTTATGCTTTTGAAAGGCATTGTAGGACCTTTATATCTGCTCTGTCAACTGTTTTAATGTATCTCTACTGTTTGACTTTTAATTATACGTTTAGCTAAATCACGTAGTGTGTATTTATAGAGCGCATTTATTGTGTATGGCCATCCACCCAAAGTGCAGCCACAGGACAACAGCGCCTAGTGAGCTTACCACACACTAGCAATTGGTGGAGTGGAAAAACAAAGCCCATTCGGTGGATAGGGAGGATTGGGAGGCCATGATGGTTAAAGGCTGATGGAGGGAATTTGGGTGGAACTTGAGTTACACCCTTACTCTTTACAAGAAGTGCCATGGTAGGGTGCTTTCACACTTGGTTCAATTGTCTGGACCGTACCCAAGTTCGATTGTCCCCCCTTGCCACCTTCTCGGTTGGTTTGTGTTCACACTGTCTTTTTTCCTTCTGAACCCCAGTACGCTTGCGTCATCGAGCTGCTGTTTTGTTTACGGCTGTTGCTAGGTGACGGTCACAAAAGCAAAGCGACAAAATGGAGACTTCCGCACATCGCGGTCGATTTGCTTTTGCTGAATCATTTAGTTTTGGATATACAGAAAGCGACTCGCATCCATCTGCCGCAAAAATATTCTAAACATTCAGAACATCACACAGTGTCTGCAGAAGCTGTTTTTGGATGAGACAAGCAGACATCACTGTGTATCACTGTGCTTGGCTCAGTCCCGCTTGTCACCAAGGTACAATACGTGGAGCATGCACACACACAAGAATAAACGTTATGAAAATGATAGTTTGTTGTACCGTTGGCAACCGTACCAGAGTTCGCATGAACCGTACTCCAGACCACCTCTTTCAGGCGGACTCAGGTACGGTTCACGGGTGCACACCCGAGTTCAGAAGACACATTCACACTAGCTAAATGTACCGTACTATAACGTCAAACGAACCCAGGTGCGGACCAAAATTGCTAGTGTGAAAGCACCCTTAATGACCACAGAGAGCCAGGACCTCGGTTTAACATCTCATCCAAAAGATGACACTTACTGCCAGTAGTGTCGCCTTCACTTTACTGGGGCTTTAGGACTCACACAGACTGCAGGTTGAGCACCCCCTGCTGGCCTTACTAACACCATTTCCAACAGCAACCTTGTTTTCCCATGTGGTCTCCTATCTAGGTACTGACCAGGGTTAGCTTCTAGGTACTGACCCCCTGTTTAGCTTCGGTGACTAACCAGTCTTGGGCTGCAGGGTGATATGGTAGTAGTTAGAAACAATATAGTGTATAAAAATACACTAAAAATAAGTCCATGAATTAACAGAAAAATTACTGGCATGTACTTATTAGATTGTTTCCCCTATAGTTTGCATGACCAAACCAGAAAATATATATGACCCTGGACCACAAAACCAGTCTTAAAGGTATTTTTTTAATTGAGCTGAATAAATGCTTTCTGAGCGGTGCAGTGGCGCAGTGGGTAAAGTCGTTGCCTCACAGCAAGAAGGCCGCTGGTTCGAGCCTCGGTTGGATCAGTTGGAATTTCTGTGCGGAGTTTGCATGTTCTCCCCGTGCTCGTGTGGGTTTTCTCTGGGTGCTCTGGTTTCCCCCACATGCCCAAAGACATGCGGTATAGGTAAATTGGGTAAGCTAAATTGTCTGTAGTGTATGTGTGTGAATGAGAGTGTATGGGTGTTTCCCAGTGATGGGTTGCAGCTGGAAGAGCATCCGCTGCGTAAATCAAATGCTGGATAAGTTGGCGGTTCATTCAGCTGTGGCGACTGCTGATTATTAAAGGGAGTAAGCTGAAAAGAAAATGAATGAATGAATGAAATATGCTTTCCACTGATGTGTTTGGATAGGACATTATTTGATCAAGATACAACTATTTGAACATCTAAAATTTGAGTATTTAAAAAAAATCTAAATGCTGAGAAAACTACCTATTAATATTGTACATCAAGTTTTTAGAAATGCACATTACTTAAAATATATCATTTGTATATATGTACAGTAGGAAATGTAAAGAATATTCTCATGGAACATGACTTTTTTACTTAATATTGTAATGTTTTTTTGGCAAAAAAGAAAAAAACTAATTTTGACTCATACAATGTATTTTTGGCTAAAGCTACTACCAGTTTTGTATCATTGGGTTGCATTTATTGTTTGAATTTACTAAAAGTGTTAAAAAAAGGTAACTTGTGATCAGTAGTTGTCAATATAATGCAATATGAAGGCATATAATAGGAAAACGTCAAAGAATCACAAACTACAGTGTAAAAAACTGCAAAAATGCATATGAATTGTGTAATAGTTACTGTGTCCACACCTTTTCGTCACTAATTAATCACTTTCTTAGACAAAAGAAGGTGTTGTGCTGACCCTTAGAAAGCAGATTTTAAAAATATATACAATTTTAAGGATACACTAAATACAAAATGTAGTTAAAATGAAACAAATAGTTGATAAAAAAAAAGATCCTTTAGCATACGAATTCATGAATCCAGTCCCAGATCTAAAATTGTAGTGTGTGAAATTAACATAAGTGGTTATGAAATAACCAGAGAGTTCTGAAAAATTAATTGCACATGCCACAAAAATAACTAGACGTCTGAGTTGAGTATTCCAGAGATCTTGCCTATTTTTTTCTGGGTACTCTTGCAAATGAGCTCAGCACTGATTGGAAGCTATCAAAGCTCTATTAGAAATGAGAAAATTAGGAACCGAGGGGAAGCATATTGATCTCTGGAGAGAAACCACTGATTTGATACATATATCCTGCTTTTCAGCCTCAAATTGGCAGTGAGGAGATGACCGATGTTTGCATTTACGATTGCACTCAAAAGAGTTAATGACAACTTGTTGTCCCAGAAAAAGAACCAGCAAAAAAGCAGTCTGACCATGCAGGCTCATAGAAAAAATATGGCTCTAAATAAAGTACATTTTTGCAAATCTTAACTATTAAACCTATACATACAATACAATCCCCTGCAGTTTTTTGCAATTGAATTGAAAAAAAACTAACCTATCATTCTACTTCATGCAAATTATGATTATGGTGTAGATTACCAACAAGATTTACTTTGCAACCATCTTGCACAATATTATATTATGACCTCAAAACACCATAAGACTTACATCACATATATAATCGCCATACTGTATGTATAAGGGCTTATGCTTTGTCAAAATATCTTTAAAATGCATAAAACAAGGTAAAACAGCATAGTAGCTGTAACGCTTTTGCTAAGATGTAGATACAATGTTATAGTCCTTCTTTGTACACTTAAAAAAAAGATTTCTGCAAAATTATTGCAAACAATTTATATAGGCTGAATTTAAACAAACATATTACATTTCGTAATGTTCAACTTAATTTGTTTGCTTAAATTCAGCCCAAATAGTTTACAACCAATCACCTTAAAAAAAATTTTTGCAAATCCAATGAATCTTTTTTTTTCAGTGTGATGTGCATGTATGACCCAAAAAATGTTAAATACTAATAATAACCACGTCGTAATTATTTCCTTTAAACAAAACTAAACACTTGTTTTATTGCCATTTGAAGAACATTTTATTATGAAACTGTCACAAAATGTGCAAAATATAGTGTATCTTATTTTTGCCAAAGCAATTTTCATGTAATATCTGCCCAGTAAAAAACAAGTAGATAGTCTGTTTGTAAAATATTTAAAAAGACCATTTTAATTTGGCGAAATATGAATTGATATGACTTTTGCATTCTGTATTCTCATTATCCTCTCTTTCCTGTTAATTTTTCCATGCATCTCTTTTTCTCCATTGTGGTTAAAGAGCTGCCAGGGAATTGTCGCTAGTGAAGATGTGAACAAGGAGATGAGATATATGTTGAGTGTACCATTAGAATTCTCCCTAGAGACTCGCCTTGACCTCCCCATCAAGCGCAAGTCATCAATTCATCCAAAGAGCAGCTCTTCTACACAGCAAGACAAAAATATTACGCTTTCTCATTCTACGCTTTTACAGCGCCATGTGTTTATGTTCATGCCTCATTGTTTTTAGGATTGTGATGATGTACGGCAATCCAGTCATTTTATGCATCTGCCTTAGAAACTAGTCAAGAGCGTAGTTCAACCACTTGATCTGGAGTGGTTTTCAACTGGATTAGCTATGACACCCACATTTTACCTAGTCAATATGCCCCAACCATTTTTTTTTTTACTTTGCTTTGTTTCATAAAAATAGTAAAATGTATACACACACTAAAATATTTGTATTTTTACAAGTTGACTGACAGTCTAAATAAAAAAGTTGGGTAATTAAAAAAGTTTTCATATGAACTCATGCAATTTCATTCATATGAAAACATGATTTAAGGGTGGCATGTTGGCTCAGTGGTTAGCACTGTCGTCTCACAGCAAGAGGGTCGCTGGTTTGAATCACAGTTGGGCCATTCTGCATTTCTATGTGGAGTTTGCATGTTCTCCAAATGTTCGGGTGGGTTTCCTCCGTGTGCTCCTGTCTCCACCACAGTCCAAAGACATGCACTATAGGTGAATTGGGCAAACAAAATTGGTCGTAGTGTGGGAGATGGTGTGTGTTTCCCAGTACACTCCAAAATATATATATATTTAACTTGTTCAAACTACTTAATTAAAATGAGCTGAAACAACACAATTTTTGAGATTTCATTGGGACAACTTTTTTTTATGTTCAATTCACATAAATTTGTTAAAAGTGTTAACATAATCAGTTTGTGTTGAGACAACATGAATCAATTGTGTGGAACCCTGCATTTTTTACAGTGTAATGGGTTGCAGCTGGAAGGGCATCCGCTGCGTAAAACATATGCCGGAATAGTTGGCAGTTCATTCAGCTGTGGTGACCGCTGATAAATAAGGGACTAAGCTAAAGGAAAACATGAGTTTTAAAAAGAGGCATGACCCTAAACCCTACATCTACCCCTCATTGGGGGATGATCAAAATCATACAAAAATGTAGGAATGAGATCAAACAAATGAATACAAATCAGCCACTAAATCAAAAACCTACAAATTGCTGGGAGACTACATTAAAAACGGACACAACCCATGGCTTTAAGGGGAACATGTTTTGTTTCATATATGTATATGAACCTATATGTCTGACAAAGGCATTAACAGCTTTCACGCACATCTTTCAACACTGAAAAGTAAAAAAACACTCCGCAACCCACCAAGAAGGCTTCCTCAAGTTAAGAAACACTGCTTTAAAGAAATAATTCAGTGAGAAAGTAAAATTCAGTTTTTTGATTTTGTTTCGTGGAATGTCCCAAAAATTTCCCTTTTGATTTACAATTTATCTTTCAAAAATCGCTAATAAGACAGCATGAATACAGCACAGTTAATTACAATCAAATCTGACATCCTCAATGACCACAAATTTTTCATATTAACCACATATTTCCATTTGAACCAGATATTTTCCATATGAAGCATATGAACACTGCTATGTATCTAATTTTGATAAAACAAATCTACAAATCAAGAAGAAAATTTATTGCACATTCAATGTAAGTAATATTGCACATACCAACAGAAATGAGGCACACACCCACCAATGAGGCTCTCACACAACAAGTATTAAGCTTCCAAATTAAATGAGCTCTCATTTTCTCAGTGTGCGCATTTGTGCACGTGTGTCCACGTGATCAATGTTGAAATATGAATAAAAACTTAAATCTGGTCATCTCCAGAAGACTCTGAGTTTCTTTTATGCTGAAATATTTCATTATAAGTATATTAATATGTGCTTCAGAGATCTTACGAGTTTGGAACAACATGAGTGTGAGTAAAAGATGACTGAATTTGTATATCTGAATGCACTATTCCTTAAACAAAATGTATTCATTCATTTTCCTTTGGCTTAGTCTCTTTATTCATCTGGAGTCGCCACAGCAGAATGAACTGCCAAATTATCCAGCATATGTTTTACACAGCGGATACCCTTCCAGCTGCAACCCAGTACTAAGAAAAACCTATACACTCTCACATTCACACACATACACTATAATTTAGCTTAGCCAATTCACCTATACTACATGTATTTGGACTGTTGGGGAAACCCACGCAGAGGAAACCCACACGAACTTGGGAAGAACATGAAAACTCCACACAGAAATGTCAACTGACCCAGCCGAGGCTTGAACCAGCAACCTCCTTGCTGTGAGGCGACAGTGCTAACCACTGAGCCACCATGTCGCTCACAAAAACATATTATTTTCTTTATATTTTTGAACACTGTAATTTTTTTTTTGCAAACTCTATTACCTAATGAAAAATGCATACAAATAAGCACATAGCCATAAAAAGTCAAGGACTTCAGCATTCAACATGCTCAGTGAATATTCACAGCACCACATATCAGGCTATTCCTGGTCAATTTATAACACAAAGGTGTTGAACTGAGGAAATATCTGAAAGGTCGCAGTGAAAAGAAGCATTTCCAAAAGAACAGGAAAGGTAGCAGCTGAGTCATAATAAATTATATTTTTTTTTAAAAGAAAAGAAAAAGGAAGCACATTCCCCCTTACTTTACCAAACCATCAAAGACAGCACAGAGCCCCAGCACACTGGCCTCCTCCATTAGCCTAGTGCAGTATCATGTTGCAGTAGCCTTTAGCTAACCGCAGGACCATTAGCCTCTATCCGTCTATCTTATCCCTGTCATTCTGAATCCTGCTTACCACTTCAAGACCAGAGATGTTTGCTTTATCATTCAATTAAACCGATGCATGTGCTGCCCGTAACATCTGACGAGAAAGCTGAGCACACAAAGCAGATCTGGGGTTACATTTAATTTTGATGGTCCACTTTAGGCATTCTGTTGACTACTGGAAAAGCAGTTTCGCACATACAAGGCAACTAGCTCTTATTAGAGTATCAGTAGAGCATTTGTAGACAGGGCTGGAGAGGAAATAAATAAATGTAATGGTGTTATATACCAAAAATACTAAATATAAGTAACTGTATTTCTGTTATAATTACATTTTAAATAAAATCATATTACAGTTACAATTCATAAAGAATTTTAGATTTTTTATGTATTTTCTTCATTTATTATTTAAGCAAATGTAATTACCATTTAAAAAGAAAAAAAAAACTTTGTAGTCTGTTCATAGCTGTTTAAAAATGGATGACTCAGAAATCATTCATGGAATGCATTGATTTCTGAGTCATCCATATACTTGTACATGTGTGATGACAATAAAGTTGAATCTAATCTAATCTAATCTAGTTTCACTTATAAATGTATAGAAGGACATCTCTGTACATTGTACTCTTTGGCTACCTGCAACAAAACGTTTACCAGTATCAAATGATTCAACTTCAAATCTGAAAAAGCATGAGGTAGTTCTTGATCTTTGAAACATTTATCCAGTAGCTCGTGTTCTCTAATGTGATACATTTAAGATTTCTAAGAATTAAAAAATATATATATACAGAATATTTTTTTTTCATTCAGTTAACAGATTCTGATGAATCATACATGAAATTCAAGTTTATAAACTGAAATGATAGCTTTGTGTGTTTTACAGATGAACTAACAATTCATTTGAAATGCTTGTGCGGTAATTTAAGTTTATGATCTGAATCATCTTGAACATATGTTTCTTTTGAGTCATTATAAAATCCCTTCATGATACAAATCTATTGTTTTGTCTTATATGTAAAACTGTGGCAGTTGTTTTGGCTACTTTGGCTACGTTTGGTGTTTGAATTTATTTTAAAGTTTGGAATACAGTAAAAAACAGAATGAAATACCACAATTCTAAAGTATTTAGATTAAATTACTAAACGTGAGTAATCTAATGAAATACATACTGATTACTTTTTATAACGTGTACACTCACTGGCCACTTTATTAGGTAATATATGCTCGTTAATGCAATTTGAGCTTCGTGTCAAGGCCACAGCCTACCTGAGTATTGTTGCTGACCATGTCCATCCCTTTATGACCACAGTGTACCCATCTTCTGATGGCTACTTCCAGCAGGATAATGCACAATGTCATGAAGTGCGAATCATCTCAGACTCGTTTCTTGAACATGACAATGAGTTCACTGAACTCAACTGGCCTCGACAGTCACCAGATCTCAATCCAATAGAGCACCTTTGGGATGTGGTAGAACTGGAGATTTGCATCATTGATGTGCAGTCAACAAATCTGCAGCAACTGCGTGATGCTATCATGTCAATATGGACCGAAATCTCGGAGGAATATTTCCAGTACCTTGTTGAATTTATGCCATGAAGGATTAAGGCAGTTCTGAATGCAAAAGTTGGTCCAACCAGGTACTAGTAAGGTGTACCTAATAAAGTGGCGGGTGAGTGTATTTTGTAATCTGTAGTGAAAGGCATTTCAAAGTACATTTTATTAAGGTTTTTGCTTAAAATGCATAAAAAAACGATGTCATGTACATTCGTTGCAAAGTTACAATACTCACATTTAGCCTGATGTCTGAAATTCAAACCATGAAGGCAAAAAAATACCTGTATATGTTTCTTTTTAAATTAATATCACAAAATAGGGTTAATATAGTCAATATAACAAAAGCAATGATTGCAACATTACCTAAGTGATGTTTTTGTCATAAACATCAAATGTAATACTGAGTAAAATCAGTGTTTTAATACCAAAACATCAGTTTTCAGCTGAAAATCGTGTCACGTAAACATAACCTCAATCTTGCGACTGCGAGACAGCAAAAGGCCATCAAACTAAAAGACTTCAAAGTAATTTCAATAAACGAGACTCCTTCTCAACATCTCAATCAAAAACATCCCACATTTGTTAGCCTTTGTGACACTTCCTAAACATCTTTTAGTCATATTACCTGGCTTGTCAGACACACACTCACATTCTCTTTGTCCATGATGGATAGCAGACCACTCGCAGATTCTATATATCCTCCAGATCCACAGGGCTAAATTCACACTAATGGCTTTATAGGACACCATGATTAATCATGATATTTTTGGTCTTGGTGAGAGGAAGGAAAGACACTAGGTAATTAAAAAACCAGACATAGAGATTATTCATGCTGGTGTAAGGAAGATGAACCAGAGCCCCCCTATAGATCAGAAAAGAAGCAAGCATTTAATTCACTGCTTACCTGACAAAGACAACTATAAACACTCTATAAAAGGAACATTACAATGTAGGCAAATGCATTGAATAATAAAACCATTCTTTGAACAAACATACAAATGTTGTTATTTAGTTTTTCAAAGAGCTCACTGTTGCTGCTTTTGTTTGCTAGAAAATGCAATAAAAACAAAAATATTGTATTTAAATAAATAGAAAACTGCTTTTTTTATTTTAAAATATTTTAAAGATGTCATTTATTTCAGCCAAAGCTTAATTTTCAGAATTTCCTGTAATGTAGACTAACCATGTTCCGTACACTTTTTGCTATTCAGCGCACTCAAATGACCACTCCTCCGTCATTGAAAGCCAAATAAGTATGTTTTTGTGATCATCCTTTGGGTGAATGCCTATTGAACAATCCGAATTTTGATTGATGTCTTTTGGATCAGTAGTTTTTGAGAGAAGACGGTAAAAAAGTATGGCCTACATATGTATACGGAAGATGATAGGTATTAACGATGTTCCGTACACGATTAAAATAGTGTTCTGTACAGGGTGCATAACTTCAAATCACCTGCAAAACATTGGACATTGTTTTAAGTCTTATTAAAAACCAGCATCAGAATATACTATTATTGTGTTTAAGTTGAAGTTCATGTTATATTTAATAACTTTTTATTAATGTTTGAAATGATATAACTTTACATTTAAATTTTTTTTTATCATTTTTGGGTGACGCAGTGGTGCAGTAGGTAGTGCTATCGATTCACAGCAAGAAGGTCGCTGGTTCGAGCCTCGGCTGGGTCAGTTGGCGTTTCAGTGTGGAGTTTGCATGTTCTCCCTGCGTTTGCGAGGGTTTTCTCCGGGTGAAAATGAGTGAATGTTTTTTTTTATTACAGCATGACAATTTAAAATATTAAAACATTAAATTCATTCAAATTAATGCTAACCTGACTGACCTTTTATTAATATAAACATCATCACTGCACAAAGATTATCCAAACAGCGTTGGTATCCTGTCTCACAGGCTCTCTCTGTCAGAGAGTTGCGCCATGTGATTAACACCCACAACTGAAGTTTAAAAATCCCCATTTCAAAGCATTTATTCAACAAAAGATCATGTATTTAACAATTTGTGATAATAAAATATTCATTTCATAAAGACTGTAATCCTGTGTGATGCATAAATTAAAAGCAAATGCATATTGTCGTTGCTCTAAATGTCTCCCTTCCAAAGTGACACTGGTCTCTTTAGCTAGCCCACTGTCTATTTTCAAGCGCATTAGGTGGATGTAGTAAGCTTACTGAATTTTCTTGAAAACATATGGTAGGAGGGTCTCTGTTATGCTTGGGGCTGAAAGAGTGACAAATAAAGATTACACAGATATATAGCTTGTCTACAACCTATAAGTATTTATTCAGAGATTGGCATTCAAAAAGGTAATCTGTACGGAACACTGTTGTGTACGGAACATGGTTAGCCTACGTTACTCGTTAGTGTTATTTTTTGTTATTCCAAATTAATATAATAGGTAAGGGATAATCAACTGATTGTCGTGCATTAAAGACTTTTTAGATTTACAATGCTAAGGCAAAGAACAGCCCAATATAAAGCAGAAAATTTTAAATCCTTTAATGCATGATTAGCTATTGATTATGTGCTTATTACGTAGATGTTTTCCAAGTTCATAGATATGATAAAACTAGTATTGTTTCTTGCAGCACAATATTTGACCAAATTTTTGTAAGTTGTATGTTAGATCTACTGCTTTGAATCAGTCATAGGCAGACTAAGAGAAACAGAAAGAGAGAAAAAGATTGTGTGTGGGCAAGTACATAAATGACACGGGCATATCTAATAGCTCATAGTAACATGTGTTAGCTACCATTTCATAAATAAGTACTGTATATTGGAGAGTTGGTCGATCTGCATCAGCTCCATGGTGAAGCACACATTGGTGTCCTCAAGATGACGTCCATGTGATCTATATCAATGTTTCCCAACCCTGTTTCTGGAGGCACATCAATAGAACATATTTTGGATGTCTCCCTTATCTGACCCATTCATTTGGAGACTCTTCTAACGTGCTGCTGAGTTGATTCAGGTGTGTTTGATTAGGAAGAGGTTGAAAATGTGGAAAATCCTTCAGAAACAGGGTTGGGAAACACTGATCTATATAAGCTGTCTCTGATCCTGTATCATTTTTTGAAAGAGCCGCTGTTTTTTGTGGTATCATCAATTCCAGATTTACCGTTACTACTGCTTAATGTCTCATAAAAAAAGCATCACCTCATCTAGATGTCACTCAGACACTTGCTATGCTAGGAATAAGAAGTGGACCAGACTTTAAATGGGAATCAAAAGTCTGGATGTATTGGGCATTGGCAGTGTCTAACCTGGATGTCTGGCATTGATTCTGAGTAACTGTAGCAGCGAAGAGCTACTTCTGAGAACAGAGGGTTCAAAGCAGGTCAGCATCACCAGCAGAAAGACATCAGAGACTAAAGCACAGCATGCGTTTCATATGACATTCAGCTGATGATTCGGGAAGAGCAGTGCAGATACTGTGCTAAAAACTAAAGCAATTACTGCAACTGGCAGCTTATGGCCATTCATTGTCTTAAACTACTTAATGGTTCAGGGCTGTGATTGTTATTTATTCATTCAGTCATTCATTTTTCTTCAGCTTAGTCCCTTTATTCATCAGAGGTTGCCACAGCGGAATAAACCGTCAACTTACCCAGCATGTTTTACACAGCAGATACCCTTCCAGCTGCAACCCAGTACTGGGAAACACTCATACACTCTCTCATTCACACTCATACACTACAGACAATTTAGCTTACCCAATTCACCAACAGTATAGTGCGTTTGTTTGGACTGTGGGAAACAGGAGCACCCTGAGGAAACCCACAAGAACACGGGAGTATATGCAAACTCCACACAGAAATGCCTACTGACCCAGCCAGGTCTCAAACCAGCGACCTTCTTGTTGTGAGGCAACAGTGCTAACCGCTGAGGCACCGTGTCGCCCGCTCTGATTGTTAATTCTAGATTAATCACTACAGTAATATTATTTTGCTACAGTTTTTTGACATTTTGGTTCAGGAAATCAATTTCTTTTAGACAGATGTAAATGTTTTTTCAGTAATATCAACACAACCTTTCTTGGATCTGCCATGCCATTATTTGAATAAAGCTCTCATACAAAAAAGCAGACTGCACATTGAGATGTCACTCACATAGTCTCTACCTGTCTAAGTTAGAAAGTCCAAGTGATTTATTTCATGTTGACATTTTTCTTTTGAAACGGAATGTTTTCCCAGAAGAGAAAGACTTTAAATAAGATTTTAAATGCATGTTGAAATATATTATTCAAAAAGGATTGGGTTGGAAGGGTTTATTATATATCTTGGGAAAGAACTGTCTTATGCAAGGGCAAATTTTTAGCTCCAACCCTAATAAAACACAAGCTAATCAAGCTCTTACTAGGACTCTATCCAAAATCCTTCCCCTATACCATTAAATAGTGCACTATTTGAGAAAGCATCCATTTGTAGTGGTGTCTAAAACCACAGTGCACATTCTGAAGAGTTGTTGCTAGAAGGAATGCAGCTGTGGTTGGAAGTTAACAAGGATTATTAATATTATTTATTAAATCACTTTTTAATTGTATTTTATTTTATGGCTACCCCCACCTCAATCTAAAACTTACCCCTCACAGTAATGTAAAAATATTAATTATTGTTGTACAGTGTCATAAAGATAATGCTACATATCCATAGCTGTATCCCTTCTAGACTTTACCATTCTGAAGCTCACTTAATCAATCTCAGAATTCACTCCAATAACCAGTTTTGATTTCAGTTATATGCCTGGGTTACTTACACTTTTATTTTGACTGAACAGTAGAGAATGAATAAATATATACAATTTAAAGACAAACAGACAGACAGACAAATTATGGATGGATGGATGGATGGATGGATGGATG
>CAIGQZ010000427.1:10423111-10433991 GCA_903798205.1 Danio tinwini | reverse complement strand
ATCTATCTATCTATCTATCTATCTATCTATCTATCTATCTATCTATCATCTATCTATCTATCTATTCCACACATCCTGTCTGCAAATGTTTGAATGTTTTACTCTGTTAGTATATGAGCAAGTGCCTTGCCCTGGAGAATAATCCATTCGTTTGTCGTGTCCATGTAGAGTTATTCCATAAAAGATGTATATGTATGTATAGGAAAACATATGCACATGACTGCAGACCTGTAACCAGGGGGGGGGGGGGGGGGGGGGGGGGGCAGGGGGTTCGAAAGACCCACCCCTCAATGACAAAGGTCCAGAATTGGTCCCATACATGAGCTCATTTGTCCTATTTTGACTGCTATGCCATAATAAATTGTGAAAAAAAAAACATTGAAAAAGGCTTTAGGAACAAGCAGAATCATCTTTTGACCGTCACATCAGCTAATCAGTTTTGGCCAATACAAAGATTATTTATCATGAGTCCAACATTTGGCTGTTCAACAAAACACACAATCAGATGTAAATGATGTCATCTTTTACTGCTGTATTGTTTTTAAATAGAGAAAAGATTTTGCAAGTAACTTTTATTCTAAATCTTGGACCTTATTCTTTAACAAAATGGCCAACAAATAGGTGTAAAGCACCAAAAACAGCCCATATTGAAATGAATTTAAATACTAATTTGGCTATTGTAATACATTTTTTGATTACAAGAGAGGTTAGACAAATCAAGAAGCTCTTTTATTATTATTATGTAATATTTTTTTTATTCAAATGGCCCAATTCTGTCTGAGGAAAGTTAAATGTGATGGCCAGTTTGTTATTTGCCTAATAAATGATAATAGGCTACAGTTTTTTATTTTAAACCATTAACAGATCCCTTTTTTGTAATGATGTATGATGTAATGTACATATATTTTAGAATTAGTATTTATTCTTTTTCTTTAGAAAATATTTTGGTCCATTTAAACATGTGGTCATGATGACCATCCAACAAGCTAAATCCAGCTAAAAATAGTGTTTAAAATATCACTAAAATGCAGTATTTACATCTCATAAATAAATAGAAAATGGGGCGAATAACTGCAAAGAGGTCCACATTTTGAGTTTACCCCTTACAGCAGGCTGGCTATGGTCCTGTACTGTATTATCTGCTCTACAGTTGTCACCATTTGAAATGAATAAAAAAGGCTTTTTTTTAAGACAAGATGTTGTTTTAGGATAACTTTGAGGAAAGATTTTGATCCATTTTAAATGTTGACTACTGTACTGTATGTGTAAGTGTTGATGTGTATCAAGTCACTCAGAAAGACACTCTTCTTTGGTCTCTTATGTTTTCAAAAGATAACTTTCTCCTCTTTTTCAGGCAGAAATCTCTTATGTCATTCAGAGCTTGTTGCTCGAGTCATGAGCAAGGTCGAATCATTATGGAGCTGCACCCAAAACACATTAAAGTTTTATCCACTGCCTTCAGGGCATTGCTCAGTCTTCAGAAGATCTGAGAGGCTACTGCACTAATTATAGGCCGAGGGAAGTCACCTAGACGGCACCGAGTACTATTTTAAAGTTAGTGCTGTATCTCCATTTACTCCGCGTATTTTCAGACCCTCTGCCCCACATTAGACAAAGAGCCATGCAAACAGAGTGGGAAAAAGCCTGACCGGGACACCTTTCACAGCTAACTGAAAGAGACTGTCAAAACAGTACATAGCCTACAGAAGGTAAACAAGACCTACATTAAATATTCCTCAACTATAGTATTTTGTTTCATTTGAGTGTATTCACTCCAATAGTTTGGTTGGTTTGGACCAAAAAAAAAATCATAAATACAACAAATAAAATGTTAATTGTTAAATGTATTGTTAAATGCTAATTAGAAAATGTTTTTAAAATGTTTTTTCAGAAATAAAATAATCAGAAAAGAAGAAATATAAGAAAAAAAATGACAGAAAAACAGAGAAACACATAGAAAACTTTTCAATGCAAGCAAAATATTTTTGCTGTTTTTACAAAGAACAAATTATTGAAATCGTCCAGTAGACAGCTATAACATACAATCTTAAACATCTCAAGCTAGTAACATCTTCACCAGCAGGCATAAAAACACACAAGCCCTTTCTGGGAGAGTAGCTACTTAATGGAGCAGAAGAGATCAGCAGTTGTACTGCATCGCTTATGTCCCAGCACAGGAACAATCAACCATTAAAAAAACAATACAAGCAATGAAGGCAAGACTCTTCCAACTACCTGTATGCCAACAGAACAACTAGAAGAATAAATCAAGATCAAGGCTTCTAATGCTGTCAAATTTTGTTGTTGCAATAGTTCCTGAAGCTTATATCACAATATTATAACAATATATGACATAAGCTGTCATAAAAGTAACTTTACATATACAGTATAACAAAAAAGTGCTTTATTGTATATACATATTCAGAGTAAACAATTAAATAATATTAATAATAATAATTGCAAATGTATGCATTAAGGTTCGATTAGTAAATGTTAGTTACATATTAAAATCAACAGAGAGAAATAACCATATTTATTACAATTATTTTGATTATGAGTTTAGATAAATTAACTATTTTTAACAATTGGAGACATACACTCACCGGTACACCTTACTAGTACAGGGTTGGACCACCCTTTGCCTTCAGAACTGCTTTAATCCTTCATAGATTCAACAAGTACTGGAAATATTACTCAGAGATTTTGGTCCATATTGACATGATAGCATTATGCAGTTGCAGCAGATTTGTCAGCTGCACATCCAATGATGATGTGTCTTCTGTTCCACCACATCCCAAAGATGCTCTATTGGATTGAGATCTGGTGACTGTGGAGGCCATTTGAGCACAGTGAACTTGTCATTTTAAAGAAACCAGTCTGAGAAGATTCATGCTTTATGATATTCAGGGCAATAGAGGCAACCTAGACACAAACTAATGGGCCAAAAAGTGTGGCAAGAAAATATCCCCCAGACCATTACACCACCAGCAGCCTGAAACGTAGATACAAGGCAGGATTAATCCATGCTTTTATGCTGTTGATGCCAAATTCTAACTCTACCATCTGAATAATATTTTTGAATAATGCATTTGAATAATAAATTTGAATGTTTAAATTGTTTAATTTATACATTGATAAATAAAATTATATTTTTTAATAATAAATTTGTTTTACTGCCGGTTTGAGAAAAAATGTGAGGATCTATGTGAGGATCTTGTTTGTTGACTTCAGCTCAGCTTTTAACACTATCATCCCAAAACTTCTCCTGCCCAAATTAACTGAGCTCTCCGTGCTCACCTCTGTCTATCAATGGATCAACAGCTTCCTAACGGAAAGGCAGCAGCTGGTGAAGCTGGGAAAATTCTCATCCAGTACCCGCACAATCAGCACTGGTGCCCCCCCCTGGGGTGTGTCCACTCCCCACTGCTCTTCTCCCTGTACACAATTGATTGCACTTCAAAAGACTCCTCTGTCAAGCTTCTGAAATTTTCAGACAACACCACATTTATCGGCCTCATTCAGTGACGAATCTGCTTACAGATAAGAGGTTGAGGAGCTGGCTGTCTGGTGCAGTCACAATAACCTGGAGCTCAACACACTCAAAACAGTGGAGATGATAGTGGACTTCAGGAGAAACCCCCCTGCTCTCCCCCCACTGAGCATCATGGACAGCATTGTGGCAGCAGTGGAGTCATTCAGGTTCCTGGGCACCACCATCTCTCAGAACCTGAAGTAGGACACTCACATTGACTCCATTGTCAAAAAAGCTCAACAGAGGCTGTACTTTCTTCGTCAGCTGAGGAAGTTCAACATCCCAAAGGAGCTACTGAAACATTTTTACACATCCATCATTGAATCAGTCATCTGCACTTCAATAACTGTCTGGTTTAGCTCAGCTTCTAAATCTGACCTCCGAATACTACGTTGAATAGTTCGGACTGCTGAGTGAATCATTGGTGAATCATCCCTACTCTCCAAGAACTGTACTTATCCAGAGCGAGCAGAAGGGCTGCTAAAATCACTCTGGACTGCTCACACCCAGCACACTGCCTCTTTGAACTGTTATTAACTGGTTGACGCTACAGAGCACTGCGCACCAGAACAGCCCGACACAGAAACAGTTTTTTCCCTCAGGCAATCCATCTCATGAACACTTGATGATAATAATTGTGGACCCAACATCCCTACCTGCTATACACTTTTTATACACACATACACTGATTTAACAACACACTTTACATGCCAATTTGCACATAACAGTTGCACATATTATGCTGTATATGGTAATATAGCTGTACATACACTCGTCAATTTGTATATTTGCATTCACTACTTACTTCTATTTTTTAAATTTATTTATTATTTGTTGCTTGTCCTGTCTTTGTAATTCTGTTGCACTGTAGAAGCTCTGTCATGAAAACAAATTCCTCGTATGTGTGAACATGCCTGGCAATAAAGCTCTTTCTGATTCTGATTCTGAATGTCGCAGCAGAAAATGAGACTCATCAGACCAGGCAACGTTCTTCCAATCTTCTATTGTCCAATTTTTGGTGAGCCTGTGCAAATTGTAGCCTCAGTTTCCTGTTCTTAGCTGACAGGAGTGGCACCAGGTTTGGTGTTCTGCTGCTGTAGCCCATCCGCCTCAAGGTTCGATGTGTTGTGCGTTCAGAGATGCTCTTCTGCATTCCTTGGTTGTGGCATAAACAAGGCATTTGCTCTGACAGAATTGCAGCTCACTGGATATTCTCTTTTTTTCGGACCATTCTCTGTAAACCCTAGAGATGGTTGTGCATGAAAATCTCAGTAGATCAGCAGTTTCTGAAATACTCAGACTAGTCTTTCTGGCACCAACAACCATGCCACTTTCAAAGTCACTTAAATCACCTTTCGTCCCCATTCTGATGCTCGGTTTGAACTGCAGCAGATCGTCTTGACCATGTCTACATGTCTAAATGCATTGAGTTGATACCATGTGATTGGCTGATTAGAAATTTGCGTTAACGAGCAGTTGGACCTAATAAAGTGGCCAGTGAGTGTATTTGATAATGTAAACAAACAAAGTCATATAAATAGTAATGAAAAGCATTTTCTATCAATATCTTGTGCATGTTGTAGGCCAGATTAGCAGGAGAAAATATTAATGTCTGAAAATAAAACCACTGCCAATACAACATCTGAATATTCCTAAAGACACAAAAAATTAACATTTAATAATAAATTATTATTCACAGTAATTTGAAGTGCCTGTGACATCAGTTTCATTGAATATCGGCACAAGTCTAGTTCCAAGAGCAGAAACTTGGCTTCTTTTTTACTTAAACCAACTGTGCCAACATCTATATAGCCAGCATCCTCTATAAAACAAGCATTTATACACAAATTAGCCAAGCAGAGGGGTCAAAGTCATCCTGGCTTTAGCAGAGCAAAGATGTCATTCATTAATCTAGACTGAACGTTGACTGGCAGGTTATTACTCCAGCCAATAGAAAGCTGTGAGGTGGCTTCTCGCTGTTTGCTTAGGCCAAACAATACAAAAGCTCTGCCATTAGAGACAAAAGATCTGACAGAACGAGGTCTCAGACACCAGAGGAAAGTTCAGATTCAAGTCAGAACTTCACCAATTTTGTCAGACTAATGAGTGACACAAAAATACAAGACGGTTCTAACAGTTATCACAGATTATCACCGAAAAAAAGCATTGTACGCTAAAAAAAAAAGCCAAGAGCAGCATATTTTGCATATTGGTTTCAGAGAATTGGCACCGTACATGTTTTATAATTCATCAGACTTCAGAGAGGAATAAATAATGCATTTGCTCAGTGCTACTTTGCCGTAAACAGATGGAATCTAGGTATGTGCTGTGGAAGTGAGAAATAATTTTTTAATTTTGTGACAATTTCCACGCACAGTACAATGCAAACACTTAAATCTGTGTTTTTCATTGAGCCCTTCTGCAAAGGCTGTAGCTGGGACGTATTATTGCTTTCTTGCACAAGTAATGAAGTGATTTGAGGGGTACGGGGCATGGAAAAACAATGGCAACGCTTATGAAGATGGAAATTTACCATGAAATTCTTGGAATAATAGAAAAAGACTTTTCATTTGCTGAATACAGTCACTGATCTGAGTGTGCTTTCTCTCTCATGCATTCTCGGCGGTCAGAGATCAGACCTCTCAGCATCACAACAAAAATAAAAACAATAACTCCTCTGTAATGACCCTCCAGATCCCTCTGTGCAGATGAGCTATCAATTCCCCTGTAAGGCAGATTACATTGGATAAGGAAAAGATCAGTGGAATCATTATACCGGTTGATGAATATATAGAGGAATTCTGTTGCATTCTTAAAGAGATAGATCACAAAAAAAATGTTTAATTACTGGTAAGTTTAAAAAAGACAATAGTTACTGGCACTTTAAGAGATATATATTTATTTATTTATTTATGACTCTTAAAGTGCCAGTAACTATTGTCTTTTTTAAAGTGCCAGTAACTGTTGTCACTTTAAGAGTCTATATATATATATATGCACAGGCAACACAAAAATAAAATTTTTAATTGCAAAGTGCCTTTAAGGCAAGTCATTTCACTTGGCAGCCATCTTTGAAATGCCTCTCAAGCAGTATGCTCGGGCATTCTGTCTGAACGAAGAAACATCAAATTCTCCAAAATTTGCATTATATCCTAGAACATCTGGACAAATCAGGGAACTACGCAAGGATACTGTTTGTGGACTTCGGTTCTGCCTTTAACACCATCGTCCCATCACTGCTCGAGAACAAACTGACCCAGCTGTCTGTCCCTAGCTCTGTCTGTCAATGGATCACCAGCTTTCTGACAGATAGACAACAGCTAGTCAGAATGGGCAAAATCACATCCGACAGCCACACCATCAGCACTGGTGCCCCCCAGGGATGTGTTCTCTCCCCACTGCTCTTCTCCCAGTACACAAACGACTGCACTGCAAAAGACCCCTCCATTAAGCTCTTGAAGTTTGCGGATGACACTACTGTTATCGGCCTCATCCGGAACGGTGACGAGTCTGCATACAGACAGGAGGTGGAGCGGCTGGCTTTATGGTGCAGATACAACAACCTGGAGCTGAACACGCTCAAAACAGTGGAGATGATAGTGGACTTTAGGAGAAACCCCCCTGCACTCCCCCCACTCACCATCATGAACAGCACTGTGGCTGCAGTAGAGTCATTCAGGTTCCTGGGCACCACCATCTCTCAGGATCTGAAGTGGGACATTCACATAGACTCCATTGTAAAGAAAGCCCAGCAGAGACTGTACTTCCTTCGTCAGCTGAGAAAGTTCAACCTGCCACAGGAGCTGCTCGTACAGTTCTACTCAGCTGTCATCCAATCCATCCTCTGCACTTCAATCACCGTCTGGTTCAGCTCAGCTGCCAAAACCGACCTCCGTAGACTACAGCGAATAGTCCGGACTGCTGAACGAATCACTGGCACTACCCTTCCCACACTTCAAGAACTGTACTCTTCCAGAGTGAGTAAAAGGGCTCGTAAAATCACTCTAGACGCCTCACACCCAGCACACCACCTGTTCGAATTGTTACCGTCTGGTCGGCGCTACAGAGCACCAAGCACAAAAACAGATAGACACAGGAAAAGTTTCTTTCCTCAGGCCATCTACCTCATGAACAGTTAAATATTCCCCTACTGTGCAATAAACGTGCAATACTTTCTCATACGCACTTGTACACAGCACCTTATAACCTGTATATTTACAACATATCTGTACATACATTCAACATCCAGATCTTTTTGACTAACTGCATCTCTGTTTAATGTTTATTGCCTTTTCTTTTCTTGTATTTAATTTTGTGTTGTCACTCGTCACTTTATGTACACTGAAAGCTTCTGTTGCCAAAACAAATTCCTTGTGTGTGTAAAGCACACTTGGCAATAAAACTGATTCTGATTCTGAAAACTGTTTGCAAAGCTTACGATGACATTACATGTTTGGAACCACCAATAAGGTTAAACAACAACTGTCTCATAAGTTTTATTTTTAAACGTCCAAATCAAACAAAATCGGCATATGAAATGACAGCGACTCTTTCTTTACAAGTTTGTGGGTGTTTGAGTAGTTTGTTTCATACAGATTACAAAACCAAAAAACGTTTGTTTTCAAATGCACTTGGTTTAAAAGTGCAGATTTCAAACTTTATGTGGATATTTTTCTTATGCCTGTGAAGCAAGTACTCACTGGGATTCCAGTGTGTTTGTTGACCATAAAATTATAGTAAAAACACATGTCTGGTCCGAGTTCTCCCCTGGAGAAACGTCAGTCTATATCGATTGCTGATTGGCTCCTGTACTAGTAGGTAGGGTTTCAGTCGACATATTAGGTGCGTTCGACTTCATGCAGCGCTGCGCACATCGATTGAAATCTGTCTTAAAGCGGTGCATGCCGGTTCGAAATTTTGGCCGGATTGATGCTGCGCCAACGTCATGTGACTGTCACATGTGGCATCAAAGTACCGCGATAGCGCTCCCGAGATCAGACGACTGACTCAGCCCGCGCAGCATCTGAAGAGGGCCTGCTGGAGCTAAGATGACGACACCAATATAACACAATTGGCCAAGTTCACCGCATGACAACAACCATGTGTGTTTCGCATATATTATTGGACAAATTCCGTCTCACAAATTTCAAAACAAACAATTAACTCTTCATACCATCTCTATCTTGTACACATGATGCTTATTCAAAGACTACAAATATTTTACTACAGTATCATCTTTTGTTTAATAATTTGTTCATAAAGACTAGATTGTTTGCACAGGTTTATTCTGCCTTTTTTATACAGACTACTGTATTCAGCTACATAAATGATTTAAATGATATATTTTAGTAAATAATCTAAATATTAACTCAAATAACTCTTACAGACTTGTAATAAAATAATCCTCATTGATCCTAAGGTTTCCTTATCAAATTAAGTTATTTAAAAATATATAATATAAAAATATATAATTCTAAAATATTTTATTTCCTGTTGAGCTATTTATGCAGAAATGTACATTGATGTACCTGCTCTTTCTGGGAAATGTCTACTTAAAGTGTAGCTCATTCATTTTGGTCATTTTGTTAAATATTTTTGGATTAAAGTGCATTTTTAAAAATGCTTTCATTATCCAAAATATTCCTATTCATGGGTATTTATTTCCTTTTTATGTGCCCTCTGGTTTCCCCCTTATTTCTTATGTGTTTGTTATGTAGGCTACTTAAATTTAATTCATAATTCCCTTATTGTTTAAAAATGAACTATAGTTTGTAGAGACTGTATTTTGTTTTATTTGTACTTTAAATCTTTTGTTGTTATTTCAATAAATAAATCATCATGCCATGTGATCGGTCATCATGACTGCCGCAACTTTGAACCCCAAAGCGTCCGGCTTGACGGCTCCGTTTTTAACTCCATCCCCGCCTGCGCTCGACTAATCTCGTTGATCACCGGCTGCAGCTGTGCTTTATGTTGAACGCACCTATTGACTGTTACACTTTTCCCTGTTCAAAACTATACGAGTGACATGTGTCACGTGTGACATCTTGTGTATTCTATCGTCTTTGGTAATAGTCATATGAGAGGGGCTTGGCAAATCATGAAATGATACACAATAGTGCAGAAGACAAATCAGAGAGGTGTTATTAAAAGCCTCCATTTTCAAAAGTTTGTTTCAGTCCATCTATTCTGAAATGCACCAATGTTTCCAAACTAAAACAAGGTTTTCACTATTATGAAAACAATTTCTTTTCAGAGGACAAAAATATATCTACAAAGATTTTTCTTGTTAAGTATTTCTCATAAAGCATGTCAGGATTTTCTATGTTAATTTTATTGGTTTAAGTCAGTTTCATAGAGTTTTAAAAAGTACTTATGGCGAATTTTTATTTTTACAGTTTTTCTCAGTGGCTTTGGTGCATTTCTTACAACACTATTTACATTTGCACAAAAGTTAATGCATTTCTCAAAACAATTAGTCATTTGTGCACATCATAGTAGCAGTTTCTCATTCCTTTCAGCAAATTGTGAATGCTTTTAGACAATTGCTTTCATAAAACTCTCTGCTGTTTGTAACATTATCATTTGCTTATGTCAGTCAAAATTAACTAAACTTGTGGATGCTGAATAGTCATTCAATATAAAACTAACAGTCCTCATTTCATTACTTGAGTAATTACATACAAAAATGTTGAACTAGCTGTCAAAATCTGTCAAGCTCATTTTATTTAAAAACTTTTTTTTTCTGAAAATGTCTTCTAAATTGAACAATTTCATGAATGATTTACAGACCTGTGTATGTTGTAGGTTCAGTTACAATATGTACTGCAATATTGTTTACAGTTGTGCACAGCTCTACCCAAAGGAAGTTTATGTTTGTTGTAAATAAGGGTGTATTTATTTTTTTGCACAATGCTGTGAATAAATTAGAATTGCAAAGAGCATCTGCAGTAAAAATGTGAAACTTACTTAACCAGTGTCTTGTACTCAAATACCTCACTAAATGCAGCGATGTTTAACTTTACTGTAGCTTTCAAATGGCTGTGCAAATAGTATATGTGGCGAGGGGGCGTGGCCGAGAGCCGTGGGAGCGAAACAAGGCCCGCCACAGATGAGATGCACCTGTGGCGCGCACCTGCCTTCAATCCCACGGAAGAAGCTCTGGACTATAAGAGGAGGAACGATGGCAGAGGACAGAGAGAGAGGACCGGGCCCGGACATGTTTTACTTTTGCTTTCAGTTTGACGGCAGTCTCCGTGAGGAGCTGCCGTCCTTTTGTTTTGATTTAGACGGCAGTCTCCGTGAGGAGCTGCCGTCCCCTTTTATTAATAAATATTTATTTGAAGTT
>CAIGQZ010000427.1:10396420-10413111 GCA_903798205.1 Danio tinwini | reverse complement strand
TATATTTATATATATATATAATTTTTTTTTTTTTTGGGGGAGCAATGTTTGCAATGTTACTATCCTTTATGTACTTTATTATTTAACAAAATAATTTTGCTCAGTACTATTTTGCTTGTCATACTAAAATACAGTGAGAGAAGACATGCACAGAAGACAACAGAAACACACTTACTGCTTTCAAAAGAGTGACAAATATGAACAAATATGCCGTCTGACATGAAATTGTGACAGTAATGTTCTTTTTTTATTTTACACCAATTCCCCCAAATGTGATCATTTCACTTCTCATGTACACTTTGCTTGAAAGCATATATTTTTTTCAAAAATATTTGACAATATTCAGATTTTCCACATAAATGAAATATGCAGCTCTGAACAGAAATGATTGCAGCACTCACTTATATTGCTTATTTGTACAGGATGCATCTGGTTAAGACAAAATCTAACAATAAAATATGATGCCCTGGCATGCAAGTCTCATTTGTGTGAAAATAGTTTATTGGATACTGAACGGGAGATCAATTGTAACTCCTAATAGAGGCCATTTTTACGATGCTATCTCTGCTTGTAGTGTAAAATATGCAGGGTTCCACACAATTCATTCATGTTGTGCCAAAAAAATCTATTAAATAAACGTAACTAATTTAAGTAAATTGAACATAAAATAAAACATAAAACATGAAAGTTTCCCCATAAAAAATCTCCCGAATTGTGTTGTTTCAGCTCATTTTAAACCAGTAGTTTAAACAAGCAGCAAAAATCATTTGTTTGAGTGTAAGAGAGATTTAAATAACCAATAAAAAAAAGATTGTTGATCCTGCTTTCCCTAAAATGACTTTTTCAGTCAACTCAATAGAAAGTGATCCACAGCTTTTTATATCAGTGTATTTGTTTGTTTTGCTATGGAGAATAGCTAAATCACAAAGGCCGTATATATGACTCTAATGGCTCAAGCCAATGCAAACAATAGCCGTGCTACTACATCTCTGTGTGTAAACAGACAATCCCTCTATTAAACCCATGTGACTGGAGAGTGAATGTCATGGAATAGACTTCAAATTATAACCCTGTTCAAAGAGACTGAAGAGGACTGACCCAAACGAACAGGCTCTTATTTGCATTTCTTTATGAGACAGAGCCGCTTTCAAATATTTGACTGGGCAGCCGCTCGCTGTTTAGGATTCAATGACAGACAATTTCTCCAACTGTTCCCACAAACTAGCAGATTTCAGAGCGAATATTGAGTCTGGAGGTTCATTTTACATGCACACACACATACACACACACACACACGGTTACACAAGAGCAAACAGACACAGTGAGGTGAGCCGAGGACAGCTGAAAACAGAGGAGACTACAGAAATAATTACTCCCTGGATGTATGACTTGGGTCATGGTGTTATTTAACCTAGCCTGACTTCTTTACATCACTATGGGTGGATGGTGAGGTATCACTGGGGATAAGAAAAAAAAGTGCTTTTACATCTGTCTGTGTGATTTTAGAGGCCAAGGCCTTGCATCAATGAATAATTACAGGGGCTTTATCATTAACACTAAATATTCCCTGTCTGCAACAGAAGCTCTGCAGCATAACAATCTTAAAAATCCCTGAAATCACTTCTGTCCTGGGTTAATGTACTGTCTTAAAAAAGAAAAAGCTTTATCTGCTAAAAGTTCTTTTGAGAAAGACGCTTACTCATAGATACACAGCTCTAGATTTAGCTCCAAAGCTAAATAAATAAAAAGTCAAACTGATGAAACTCCAATTATGATTTCACATTTTCGCACATTTCATGAAAATAATTACACCAAAAGGTAACACTTTACAATAACAGTACATGAATAATGTTGTGATAATATGTAACATAAACATCATTGTGAATTAATGATGGATTAAGGCACATGCTAATCATGAACTAACTTCAACAGTCACATGAGTTCATACGTGGATAATGGCTACTTTAATTACTTGTTAGTTCATGTTGTTAGTTAGTGTATTAAGCTCAATGTAACCAACATGATCTCATGACCTGTTAATGTATAATTATGTCATGACTTTACTTTGAGGGGCACATCACCATTAACTCATCTTTAACTATTCATCAACTCCTGTGTTTAAACTGTTCTTGTTGATGTTGACAGAACATTTTTCTATTATTATTCAGTGTAAACGCACTAGACGGGCGTGCATAAGGAGTTCATGAGTAGTTAAGAATATGTTAATGATGATGTGCCCCTCCCAGTACATTAACATATCATGAGGTCATGATGGTTAATTAGGTATAAACTATATGTGGTAAATAATGCATTAATAACAAACAATCATGTATTAAAAAGTAATTAAGGTAGCTGTTGTAGTTAAAGTTCATTCATGATTAGTGCATACATTAACTTATCATTAGTTCATAATAAAGTAATGTTTAGTTTACATATTAACACATCATTATTCATGTACTGTTCTTGTAAAGTGTTACCCACCAAAAAATATAATGAATGAAAAACTGGGATGCACTAAAATGTGTACAAGAATATGATTAGTTAAAATTATTACATCTATTTTCATATTTAAATAACATGATTCAATCTCATTTGTGCCTGTGTCTTAAATAAATGCCATGTTTATCTATAATGCATCTATAATGCTTTAGCTTGTTGACAAAAAGGCTAAAGTACTAAATATAAAATGGAAAACTGAACATTAAATGTGCTGTTAAAGGGTCTGCAGGATTCATGTTCTTATGCTTCTCGAGATTGATTAATGTTAATGAAGATAATTTACACAAAAATAGGTTGTTTATTTAAAATAGATATATATTTTAAAGGTGGCGACGCAGTGGCACAGTAGGTAGTGCTGTCGCCTCACAGCAAGAAGGTCGCTGGGTCACAGGTTCGAGCCTTGGCTGGGTCAGTTGGTCAGTTGCTCCGGTTTCCCCCACAGTCCAAAGACATGCGGTACAGGTGAATTGGGTAGACTAAATTGTCCGTAGTGTATGAGTGTTAATGAGTGTGTGTGAATGTTTCCCAGAGATGGGTTGCGGCTGGAAGGGCATCCGCTGAGTAAAACACATGCTGGATAAGTTGGCTTTTCATTCCGCTGTGGTGACCCCAGATTAATAAAGGGACTAAGGTTTTTAACCCCTTTTTCAGATAATCTGAAAGGCTTTAATTCATGGGATATTTGTTTTTTGGGTTGTCAGTAAATAGCATATGAAAAAGTATAAATGTACTTGGCTATTACATGTGAGTAGCTTTGAAAACATTATATGAAACCTGTCATTTATACACAAACTGTTCACTTGTGATTCACGATAAAGCTTCTGTCAGACTGAATACAGTTGACTGCTTCATATATTATAAAAAAGCTTTTTTTGAACTCGACATTGGCTTGTTTACAACTTAACCTTCAAGCAAATGCTTCAAACAAACATATAATCCTCTAACATGATCTGAGACACCATTAAAATTCAACTTGTTTTGATAGTACAAAAACCTCTTGGATGTCAAAAGATCAAAACAAATTTAATTTCTCAAGTCATGACCCCTTAAAACAGACTTCAAGACATTAACGATACAATTTCAAAAAGCTAGCAATGACAAAAAAACACACCAAGCACAGAAAAACGTGCATTCTCTGCATGCATTTACCATAAGGAATTTTAACTAGTCCAAATAGCATTTATTAAGCACCCAAGCAAGATTACGTAACATAAGGAGAGCCTTCTGTTTGTGCAATCTTGAGTTATGTTCAGTTTCATCACTTTTGCTTTTATTCTTGTGAACCGAATATCTAATCAGATGCATCTGACTAGAGCCAATCTAGAACACCAGTTTGACATACACTTTCCAATAGTCCAACATTGGCTGACCATCAGATTATGTCACTGCCTTTAAAGTCTGTGTGAAATCAAACTTTACACAGCTAATTTTACTAGCACATGTTGTTCAACTTTAGGTGTATAATAAATCTGTGCAAGTAAATCCACTGGGAAAAAAGTGTTGTTTTGCTAAACTTTTGACTATTTGATTCTGCATTTTGAGTAGCGGTCCTTCTCAGTTGACGTCAGTTTGAAGGCTTCAACTACAATATGCCTAACAACACCCCCTCTTACCATTAGTTGGCTAATGAATGATGTAAAAAAGAAATCCCCACCCTCTGCTCAATATTCTATTTAATTGGAAATACATCAACATAATGAAATAAAATTCTCAACAACTCCCATTTTACTTTGACTATAACAAACTGTATGCTAATTTCTAGCCCTTATTTACAGGGAACTTCTGATATTGATCTGTAAATAAACAGGAGCATGTGTTTTTTAGGGGGGTTCACCTTTATTGGGATAGGACAGTGGAGATTTTACAGACAGGAGCAGAGATAAGGGAAGGATTGGTAAAGGATCTCGAGCCGGGAATCAAACTCGGGTCACCGTGAGCACCTTGGTGCTATGGGTTGACGCGCTATCCACTAGCCACAAACAGAAGCGCATGTTTATCTGATTATCCAACACTTTATCTAAGGCATAATCCAAAGGTCTTTTCTCACATTCAAAAAAACAAACAAAAGATTTATCCTCATAATACCCTACGAACCAGCATAACTCTTCATTAAAAAATAAACAAACATATACAATAATTTTCTTTAACAAAATCTGCCACTGAGGCACATTCTGTAAAGAAATGGTAAACAAACAAAAAACAGAACATACTTGGCCATTTCTACTAGAGTATAAAACTGGCTTTACTCCTGCGATTAAGAGGTTAGCTGTGAAAATAACAAAGGGACACCTGCTTGAGATGCTAGTAGCAGTGCAGATTCCACAGAGAGACCGAGAGCCAGAGAGAGTGTGAAAGAGCGATACTAATTGGTCGGTGTTTAATCTAAACCCCTCCCTCCCTCTAAACTCAACACCCTGCTCTCACTCATAACACACTGACACTTGTCAGACTGAAGCCCCCACAGTGTCTCAGTGATGTGCCTCAACAGGAGGCAGCGACAGCATGTCTATAAGCCTCTCAGGCTCTCAGGCAAAACCTCAAAGGTTTTCACAGGCAAACCCTGCTGAACAAAACAGTGTGTTTCGCACAGCTGCTGAATCACAGAGGTAATGACATGTTTATTGATATCTAATTTCACAAAAGACTGAATGCACATACGCTGAAGCTGCTGTATATTACTCAGAAATGCTTAAAGGGATAGTAGCATTGTGTTGTAAATGCTATATTATATACGGCATCATACACTTTGAAAACATTAGTAATCTAAGTTTAGTAATCATTAGTCTAAGTGAATGACAACATCCAGGGGAGGTTTAAATCTGAAAGTGCACCGTGTTTAAAACTATTGATTCTTTAATGAAATAGTCGACTCAGAGTCAAATAAATTAATTGTGTTGGGTTCAGATCTTTTGCTTGAATGTGTCAACGTCAATACGGTACATCACCAACATGAAGTGCCTGATCCGGTAAAACGTGAACGTGCCTCTCCCTTCAGACTCTAGCGGAGCACGATGGATAACGGGACTGTTCATGACACAAAGATGATGACCTAAGCTGCAATGCGGGATTTGTCGGCCGTTTGTTATAAAAGGAAGGAGCAGCAAAGACTACTAATGTATGGGACTTTGTCAGACTTGACAGGGACTTTGTCAGTAACTGTTACAGTTTATATGGACCAGTTTCTTCTTCCTCCGGATCATAACATGTGAGTGTAAGTAAAATTGTCGCCTTGTTTTCTGTAGTGTACAAAATATGTATTTAATAGTGTGTTATAATGTGCAATCGCTCTGTGCGGCTTGTAATCACTTATCTATTATAGATCAGTGCTTGTACTGTATCTTTCAGGTTAAGTCTTTATGGGGGTTTTCACATATTGCGTCCAAAACCATGTTGAAAACGCGACGCGCGCTTCTTCTTTTACCGATTTAAATGCGTTTTGTGCTTGCAATCTCTTGCCATTGTCATTACTATTGCCACCATCAGCTGTTACTACACACACGCCGTGATCAATTTTTTTATTTTGGTGGCCGTTTCTCTGTCTCGCACTGAACCCAGTCGACCAATCACAACAGACTGAGTCATTGGACCAATCAGCGCAGATTAGCCTCATGCAAAGGAGGGGTTTGGGAACAAATGAATCTCTGAACAAATCATATAGGAGTGTTTGGCATAATTAGTAAAAAATAAATGCATATTATAAGACAAGAAAAAGTTTTTTTGACCTTGCATGCATATCAGCCTGTTGTTGGAGACAGCCAAAACCAAAATATTACCTTTTATAATGCATAATAGGGGCTCTTTAACAATAATTACAAATGACAGTTGTATTGCTTATGAGTCACTTATTTAAAATGTATCCTGTTGATTTCTTCTTATTAAGAAGCATGTTTCCAATTCTCTACTTCATGCAAATCATCAAGTTTTGAAACAGAAACTTACTTAAATAAACAAAAATGGGTAAACATATTTAAATGAAAACAAACATTGTCAGCTTATTAAACATAATTGTGTTAAGAGCTTGCATAAAAACAATCATTGGTTATTGTTCTTAAAACAAGAATAAACAGTGTCATTTGTTACTGGTTAAGTTTTTGTGTCATTAATAAATAAATATGGGTAATTGTCTTATTAAAATTTAACTATGAATTCTGAAAATAATAAATATTTCACTTAATTAATAGCGAATTTATGCTTAAGCTAAGCATATTATTAGCAAATTACATTGTTGTGGTAAATCAAATGCCAGTTATGATACTGAGAGTTGATTTTAATTGAAATTTGTTAACATGACAACATTAGCATCTACTTTGAGCATCATCATAAATGAAAAAATAGTAGGAGAAAAGCTTCAAAGCATTCAGCTTCAAACTCAACTCCACAGCTTCTGGCCTTGTCTATGTGCTAAAACATGCACAGATCTCACTCTATGCCCTCAAACGGAAAAAAAAACACAACATGATACCGACGGCAAAGAAAATTCACGATGCGATCAATCACAAATGATCTCATCAACTTGTTTTAAACACTGACAAGTCAAAGCATCAGACACCTTCCTGTCCTCATCAATTAATGACATTAGCAAGTTTAGGACAGACAGCGACGTCCTGTCTCTCGCTTCAAGCTAATGACTTCAGTCACCCACAGGAGCCCACTAGAATTGACAGGTAAAGGTCCTCTGTGGCAACCACAGAAACCTAATCTACTCCAAGAGAATCGAGAGAGGAGAAATCAGGATATTGCTTTAAAAGGCGCAACTACTGCAAAATCTATTTCTTCAACAGGAAGGTGGAATAGACACAGTGTAGGCTGTTTCTCAATGCAGTGAAAGGGATCAATACGCACAACATCTTTACCACATGCACTTGGGTACATGAAAGAGCCAGAACTACATAGAAGAAAAGAATGGAAAAAGAAGAGCTCCAATAATAGAAATATTAACATTTTTTTTCAAGGGTGCATGACTCAATTATTCCCAGACTGCAGCGATCAAAGAGGACAGAGCAAAAAGCAAAAGCTCTGGACAGATGGTGCTTAAAACTAGTGTTTGTTTCCTGACGTTGTGTTAGAAGCAGCAGGATATTCCATACCACCTACACAGCTATCAACAGATGGAGGAGTGAGATATAAATTAAGCACATATATTTCATGAAAAGCAGGCAATTCTAGACTCAAGGGTCTCAAACTACTGACTAGCTTCATATGGACTTTAAAGCATTCTAAAGCACCAAACTACTAAATGTGTCCCATTTTGTTATTTTAAAGGTTCCTAAATTTGCTTTAGGAGGTATCAACCACTAGTTCCAACCACTAATAATTGTTACCCCATTAATTAATACTTTTAAACATTAGAAGAAAGAGCTGATCAGCCCAAAACTCTATCTTGAGGGTCAGAGTATAAGTTGTTTGTGGGAAACAAATGAAGATCATTTTCTGCCATTATGCAGGAAATTTATTATAAATCTCCATAGATCAGTTACAGTCTTTGAGGACTTGTTTTGGCATCTCACGGTCAACTATTTTTTAAAAGATATAATAACTTTGTTTACTGTGCACTTTGACCTTTAAAACCACCAAAAAACTACATCACAAATTGCAAACGTTTAACTTTAAGAAACACAAACAAAGCTTAAAAATTGCACTTCATTGAATCTGCATTAGTCAAATGGTTGAGGGGTCAGGCATCACGAGTCAAACCTCTCAGAAAATTCCCAGTTTAATTTATGGAATGCTCTTCCAGTTAACAAACACAGCAAATTTAGAGTACCTAAAATCCTCCTGGGAGAAAGACCTAGGTGTAGAAATTACTGATGAACAATGGAAGATAGCCCTTGAACAGATCCACAGATCATCGGTATGTGCAAGACATGGCCTCATACAATTTAAAGTAATACATCGTTTACATTGGTTTAAGCAAATCCTTAAGGTAAGATACTTAAGTATCTAAGATACGTAAGATATTTCCGGAAGTGGACTCCGCATGTGATCGATGTGGACTAGAGCCAGCCCAAAATGATCATCTTACTAGGAAAATATTTTTCTAACATTCTCAAATAAGTCGATAGATCCAGATCCCTTTATTGCAGTTCTAGGCATTACTGATTTTGAGATAGCTTAAAAACTATACAGAACAAAATATAGTTCCATTTGTCAGTCTAATAGCACCAGTGGTGTAGTCGGGGCCATACACATGTATACTCCATATGCTGACTTTTTTCCAGGAGCTGTTTGGGTATTACAACTTCTGAGGATTAGTAATTGTGTATACCTTTGGTATCCTAACTTGTTTTGCTGATTAGACTTCCTTAATTTACATGTATTCGCATCCCCTTTAACTGTATACCAAATGTTTTTTTAACTTGCATCTTAATTTTGTTGCAATTGGTGTATTTTATATTGCGCCATTCCCACCCCCGACAACCGCAGCAGCTATGAGAAGATTTTGTGAGAGTTTTTCAAAGACGATGACATGTCAACTGAATAATGTATTACTGAAACATTCAGGTAAAATTATGAAACAGCATTGTGTCGCATTAACCCCCATCTTTCTATTTAGCTTCCCTAAAAGTTTTGCAATTTGCTCATGAACTGTACATTACTAAATTATCGTCTCAGTCCTCTTTATATGATGTATGATATGTAAACGGCAACAGACTTCAGCTCCTCTGTTTTCAACTCGTTTTTCATTTAATCAGCAAACCACAGCTGTGCATAGCGAGAGCACAAGGTGTATGTTTATCAATAGATTGTTTTAATATCTGCTTATTTGCAGTTCTTTGCTATAGAAACACTTGTATTCCACTTGTAGTTTTTTTATTTAATTTTTTTCATTAAAATTTACAGTTTATGCTAGCAATTACAATACCTAATATAGCTGTCTTGAAATGTGATTTTTTTTGTACAGTAAAATAAATAAATGCAAATATAAAATAAAATTTTAAATATCATTTTACAAGTCCTCGAGTTAAATAGTTGGGTTTCTTCCAAGTTTTACAACAGCTAAATATATTCAGCCAATCTCCGGGTCTGCTGGGGGAACTATTAGCTAAGCATAAATCCTTGAACAGGATTATACTATTAGCATCATTTTAAAATAAACAAATTTTTTTAAATAGTTTTTTAAAGGATAGTTCATAAAAAAAATGAAAAATGTCATCTTTTACTCAACTTTTATTTGTTCCAAACCGGTTAGACTTTTTTTCTTTTGTTACACACAAAAGAAAATATTTTAAATAAAGCTGGAATCCTGTAACCACTGACTTATTTAGTTTTTTTTTCTTCTGTGGAAGTCAAAAGTTACAGATAACTGATGTTAAATATATATTGCTAATGAATCAAAAAACATTGACTTTTGACGTTTCTTTGCCTACTTTTATTTTAAATTTGGGTTGGGTGAATAATAGTACACCACCTTTTTTTTTAAAACTACATCACTGACTAGCACTGAGGTAAATATTACTAAACTGTAAAGAGAAAGCTGCTCCTACATATATACATCTAATGATGTAATTAAATATTTGTAACTGGTGATCAAATCTGGCAACCTTTCATAGATTATTTAAAAAAAAAATTCTACAGGAAACTTAAATTGAAGAGGATCAGACTAATTTAGATTAAAACTAAAGGTCATCACTTTCTTTTTATTTTATTTAAGGGTTTTTTTAGGTATTCTCTTTTTTATTAGTATTGACTTATTGTATTTATCTATTATTATTTTACTTTCTTATGTATTGTTTGTATTTGGTATCTTTTATTGCCAATTGTGTAAATGTTTGTAGGTCAGAATTTGTAAGTCATTGTGTTTGAATGTTTAAAAAACGATAAAGAAAGTTATAATAATAGAAAATTCCCAGTTTACAAGCTTATAAGTTCATGAGTTATATGAAAACATGAATGCTTTCTACTATTCAAAATCTCATAACTACAGTAATCTGATGGGCTGTGAATGCACCTTATCGTTGAATCACTGATTACGCCCACCTGTGTCTCATTTAGTCACTCATTACACTCATTATTTGAGCCTTCCTGGAGCTCATCTAGTAGAGCAAGGCTTTCAGTTCAACTCCCAGGGAAAGCAAGACAATTTGAGTATCGTCAATGCAATACAAGTCGCTTTGGATAAAAGTGTCAGCCAAACACATAAATGTTATTTTTCTCTTGTGTTTAAAGCCATGTGTTTCACTTCAGCTTATTATTATGCTAGGTTTCATTGATTCTGCTGTTTCTCCTGCATTCTCCTTGTTCTTTAGTTTTTTGTTTTGTTTAGCTCTAAGCTTGTTGAGTCAGACCAACTACTGTGACAGATCCTGCCTTAACTCTTCTAAACACACACAGCCAATGCTGACTTGGGTGAAATGTATATAGATTCGATTCTAAATATGAATAAATAAATAAAAATAATCTATGTGTGTTCTATTTTAGATTTTTTTAAATATATTATTACATTTTAATATTTCTACTACAATTGAACAAAAAAAGTCTTATACCTCATTCACACTGAGCAGTACAGTTCAATACAATTTCATATTGGTTACCCTGATCACGCTTGAGTTTCCACAGCCAACAGTTCCATTATTTTGTACACTGTCAAAAAATTACAATAAAATCAGTTAGTCCTGACAGCATATGTTTTTAGGTCATTGTAACTTACTATTAGACTAAGTTAATCATGTTCTAACTTAATCTTATATGTTATGCAAGCTGTTTTAGGTTTGTTTAACATAATATAACTTCAATGGACTCATAAGGTTAATTTTTTAAGGGGTTAAGGGATTTTTTTTACAGTGCAAAAATGGTATACACCAGAAAGTTGCTATCAATGTCCTTCTTGCTTACAAAAGAAAGTAATACAGGCCATTCGCATATTGAGTCTTTTGCATGCGCAAGTTCATTATTTCAAATGTAGATGTGTGGCAAGTGCACACAAACATAAAAGGCAGTGTCATGCATCACGCTTAACATACAATTAGTCATGAAATGTGAACGGCCCTGTAAACAACAATGGAGGACACACAGCAGATCCTGTTCTTGCTTCTTGAAATGTGATTGTTTTTCACAAGACAAAAACAGGTTTTGTTTGAGCATACGTCATTGCTGTGTGACGCCATTGTATTATTATGATATCAGGTTTAAGCTATGTATTTAAAAAATCTTAAGCTTTCCTGTATTGTCAGTCTAGCTCAAGCGGCAACTTCCCAGTCTCCCTCATGAAGACAGTACGGAAGTGACTGAAACTGCAATTCATCGACTCACCTTGAGGGGCTGGCTCCAGGAACTCCAGATGTTCACTGACTGCAATACTAAATTGGCCAATTTTACAGCTGATAAAAACATGTTTACAGCCTGGTACAAAAGATGGTTTTAGGTCAAATAGCTAATATTACCCTTCATAACAACTGTGAGGGGGGTGATTTTTTTTATAACTCAACCGTTTCATTTATATTTAGTTATATTAGGTCTGCATAATTAAGGGCATGGCCACCTAAGTGACAGCTAGGTCTCGCTGGTCGCCGTCTCATCACCTTGGTTTGCGGCCCGAAGTTAACAAGTATTATTTATGTTATTTATGAAATTTCCGATTTATTGTATTTTATTAACGTCTACCCCCACCCCAACCCTAAACCCAACCGTCACAGAAGCAAAAAAACAGTAGTTGTACAGAGTATTATTTATCTTATCTATTAAATTACCCAATAAATTGTATTTTTTTAACCCCTACCCCCAGCCCAACCCTAACCCCAACTGTCACAGTACTGTAAAAATATGAATTATTGTTATACAGTGTCATAAAAAAAATGCCGCTATATTAATGTGCATATAGCACTTCTGGCTGGACGCATATCCAATCTAGACTTTACCCATCACCTCAGCTGATTCCGGCTGATCGTATTTTTGTTTTGTTTTATGTGGCTTTACACAGTCAATTATCAGATAATATGGCATGCTGTGTGCACTTAATTGTGCTCACAAACCATTTAAGTTGCCTCCATTTCACAGGTGAGTGAAATTCTTATATACTTATCATATCTGTAAATGTGTTTGTTTTATTTAAGATCATTTATCATTTATAATTTTCTTTAGAACTTGAATGCACTCCAGAATCTGACAGATTGATTAGCTGTAGGCTATAAAACTGTTGTCTGAAAGTTGTCATACAGTTTTATGCCTGGATTTCATAAATAGCCTTGCATTTACTAACACAGACTATATTTGAAGTGTTTGGAAGTTTCACATTTTCCTCCTGTAGAAAAACATCAAAGGTACAATGCGTAGTGGCTCAATGTATTACAACATAGTTTTTTAAAAAGACTAAACACTGTATTGATGTAGTCAGGGGCGGACTGGCCATCTGGCAGACCGGGCAGTTTCCCGCTGGGCCGACGTACTTTTTCGGCCGGGCTGATCATCGTTTTATGATCTGATCGGCCCATAAAACGCTTAGCAGCCTATCTTTTTTTTCTGTCTAATTAATTGACAATGCTGTGATCTGTGACGCTCTAAAAGTAAGATGCTTTTTTTTCGGACAGACCGGCCCATGTGACATAATCTGCAGCCCATTGGTTCTTTTCTTTATTGACATTGGGCTGACCCAATCACAAACTCCTATTGTGGGCTCTGTGTAAGCGTGCAACATCGGTGTGTCATTTGTTAAAATAGTAAAGAGTGAGAGGCGGGAGAAAAAACGGAAGGGAGGCACAGAGAAATTGCAGGAAACACACTGGAGTTTCATTTAGCGGTTCTGAAAAGTTCTCTGTCCATACTACATGGCTAAAAACGTACATCATGTGACCACACACACACTCTGTCGTGAGCTGCAGCCTGTAGGCCAGCGGATGCTTTGAGCATAAAACCCCAGGTGAGTGTATAGTGCATGTCGGACAGTTCATGAAAAATCTACTGCTAGATCTCATCTCACTATAGTTGTTAAACGTGATATTGAATTCATCTTGTTGTCTCTATCTTACGACTCTTCGGTCTTTTGAATTATTTGTTCTCAGGTAACGTGTTTTGGCTGAGTGCAAAGATAAATTAATATATTAATTAATGTAACCACGTACACTGATTCTGCACATTGACAGACTGCTTGCCTTCATTGTATAAATTTGTTGTACGTTATACTTTCATAATGGCTATTATTGATTATTAAAACTGATATTCAGCAAAAGAGAGGGGGTAAAGTTCGTATTTTTCAATGAAAATGAAAGGAGGCAGTTATGTTATAGGCCCTGTTTTGTTATAAATATGCATAGAGTGAAGATGACGGTCATATAAATATGTAGCTACACGAGGCCATTTGGTGTCTGTTAATCATAATATCAGAATGACATAAATTTCCTTATATTATGTTTTCATTTTTAAGATGGTGAAACAGCAAGCAGGGGGTGAATGAGGTTATAAAGTACACTGTTCCCTTTGAAGATTTATCCATGCGTCAGCAGGCAGTTTTTTGTTATGTTTATTATTTAATATGGGCTGAGTAATAAAGCTAAATTGACTGTGTGTATGAGTGTGTGCGTGTGTGTGCGCGTATGCGTGCGTGTGTGCGTGCGTGCGTGCGTGCATGTGTTTTCCGATACTGGGTTTTGGCTGGAAGGGCATCTGCTGCATAAAACATATGCTGGAATAGTTGGCAGTTCATTCTGCTGTGGCAACCCCTGATAAATATGGAACTAAGCTGAATAGTGTATTTTTAGAACCTAACAAAAATCTTTATGGACAGTATACAGAAATTAAATTGAGATTAATGTCTGTATTTCAAGAGTTCCCACTTAGATATGCTTAGCATTTAAGCAGGTTTGGCATGCTGTCCCGGGAGAGAACCCTGAGCTCGGAGATACTTGAGCTCAAGGCTCCCCCCGGTCAATAAGCATATCAGGGAATCCGAGATCAGGTAGGTCTCGAGAGCTCCCTCTAGAAAATGGAGGAGAAGGAGGAGATGGGGTGGAAGGGGGGATTCTTCCAAAACGAAGATAGAGCACTAGGGAGAAAATGATCCATATATAGTAAGCTTGGATCGTTCTGATTGGATTATTACTGATTACAGATGAGAAGCCAGACGTGCTCAATCATATCACGTGCTCCTCTCGAAATTGGTTTGTGAAACTTCACTTATTTATTTATTTCATATATATGGCCTTTGTGTTTTTATAAAATAAAAGTTTATAAACATATTGAATATGCACAGATGGGTAGCATTTGATTGTATGTAGTGGGCTGCTCTGGCCCAAAATGCCAGGGCAGATTTTTTGCCCCAGTCCAGCCCTGGATGTACAGGGAGTGCAGAATTATTAGGCAAGTTGTATTTTTGAGGATTCATTTTATTATTGAACAACAACCATGTTCTCAATGAACCCAAAAAACTCATTAATATCAAAGCTGAATATTTTTGGAAGTAGTTTTTAGTTTGTTTTTAGTTTTAGCTATTTTAGGAGGATATCTGTGTCTGCAGGTGACTATTACTGTGCATAATTATTAGGCAACTTAACATAAAACAAATATATACCCATTTCAAATACTTATTTTCACCAGTGAAATCAATATAACATCTCAACATTCACAAATATACATTTCTGACATTTAAAAACAAAACAAAAACAAATCAGTGATCAATATAGCCACCTTTCTTTGCAAGGACACTCAAAAGCCTGCCATCCATGGATACTGTCAGTGTTTTGATGTGTTCACCATCAACATTGCGTGCAGCAGCAACCACAGCCTCCCAGACACTGTTCAGAGAGGTGTACGGTTTTCCCTCCTTGTAAATCTCACATTTGATGTTGGACCACAGGTTCTCTATAGGGTTCAGATCAGGTGAACAAGGAGGCCATGTCATTAGTTTTTCTTCTTTTAGACCCTTTCTTGCCAGCCACGCTGTGGAGTACTTAGACGCGTGTGATTGAGCATTGTCCTGCATGAAAATCATGTTCTTGAAGGATGCAGACTTCTTCCTGTACCACTGCTTGAAGAAGATGTCTTCCAGAAACTGGCAGTAGGACTGGGAGTTGAGCTTGACTCCATGCTCAACCCGAAAAGGCTCCACAAGCTCATCTTTGATGATACCAGCCCAAACCAGTACTCCACCTCCACCTTGCTGGCGTCTGAGTCGGACTGGAGCTCTCTGCCCTTTACCAATCCAGCCACGGGACCATCCATATGGCCCATCAAAACTCACTCTCATTTCATCAGTCCATAAAACCTTAGAAAAATCAGTCTTGAGATATTTCTTGGCCCAGTCTTGATGTTTCAGCTTTTGTGTCTTGTTCAGTGGTGGTCGTTTTTCAGCCTTTCTTACCTTGGCCATGTCTCTGAGTATTGCACACCTTGTGCTTTTGGGCACTCCAGTGATGTTGCAGTTCTGAAATATGGCAAAACTGGTGGCAAGTGGCATCTTGGCAGATGCATGCTTGACTTTTCTCAGTTCATGGGCAGTTATTTTGCTCCTTGGTTTTTCCACATGCTTCTTGCGACCCTGTTGACTATTTTGAATGAAACGCTTGATTGTTCAATTGGCAATTTTAAGAGTGCTGCATACCTCTCTCTGCAAGATATCTCACTATTTTTGACTTTTCGGAGCCTGTCAAGTCCCTCTTTTGACCCATTTTGCCAAATGAAAGGAAGTTGCCTAACAATTATGCACACCTGATATAGGGTGCTGATGTCATTAGACCACACCCCTTCTCATTACAGGGATGCACATCACCTAATATGCTTAATTGGTAGTAGGCTTTCGAGCCTACACAGCTTAGAGTAAGACAACATGCATAAAGAGGATGATGTGGTCAAAATACTAATTTGCCTAATAATTCTGCACTCCCTGTAGTATACATCCAAGCACATGTGGTCAGAACATAAACGAGTCGCAGGTAATGAATTATTAAACGTTTCACCCAAAGAAAAGCCTGTTTAAGCAAAATGCTAGCAGGCATCTGTAGCTCTGCTCACGCCCACCTCTTTGCTCTTTTTTGGTAACCCCATTCGGTGCGATGACGCGCAAACAAAATGTCGACGGCTGGCCATGCCTACTTGTAGCTTCATTTGGGCTCTTCAGAAACCTATGGGCGAGGTCACAGATACTGCGTCCATATCTTTTACAGTCTATGGTCTAGCTCCATGCTTTTAGTACCGTACTGTTATGTATGGTATGGTATGGTATGGTATGGTATGGTATGGTATGGTATGGTATGGTATGGTATGGT
>CAIGQZ010000427.1:10380759-10391135 GCA_903798205.1 Danio tinwini | reverse complement strand
AAAAAATACTTGAGTATAGGCTAGTATTTGAGTTTTTGAAGAAAAAAACTTTTTATTTTCCTGATAAATAAATAAATATATATATATATTAGCTAAGCATAAATCATTGAATAGGATTAGGCTATTAGCATCTCGCTTTAAAATGAACCAATTTGTTTAAATATTTTTCCTTTTTTAATGGATAGTTCATTCAAAAAAAGTAAAATTGTCATCCTTTACTCAACCTTTACTTGTTCCGAACCGGTTTGTCATTTTTTTTATTTTGTTTAACACAAAAGAAGATATTTTGAAGAAAGCTGGACACCTGTAACCATTAACTTCCTTAGTATTAGTTTTTTCTTTCAATAGTTACAGGTAACTTATGTAAAAAAAAAAAAAAAATTAATAAATAAAAAAATATATATATAGTTTCGTCGTTTCTTTGCCTACTTTTAAAATTTGTGTTGAGTGGGTAATAGTACACCACTTTTTTTAGGACTACACCACTGCATACATGTACTTATTGAACATGTCCATGAAAAGGTGCGGCTTGTCATACACATCACTTAGGGAGCCACTGATCTAAACCCCTTCCTAAACCCAACCAACAGTTTTTTTTTTTTTTCAAAAGTAGACGTAACATAAAAAGTGCACTGCAATCAAGTAGCTTTACCTTGATTTTACAATGGTTTTATCTCTTTTGTGAAACTTTCATACTTTACTGTAGAAAGTGAGCTACTGAGCAAACTGACCATACCACCATAGCAAATATTAGACATTGAAATGCACAAATATAATCCTTTATTCTTCAATAATGTGCCCCTGTCGATATCATTATTGTGAAAAGGAACAAAAGTTGTTGGCGTAGTTCTGCTACATAGTATTCACTTTATCTAGAAACCGCAGGCAAGCATATGTTTAAGCATGTCTTTGTGGTTTCACAAAAATGTAAGCTGAATTTCCAACAAGCCTTTGTTGGGTTTTTAATAAAATCATGAACACAAGTGTTTGCACTGGTATATTATTATATCAATGTTCTGATTAAAAGCTGTTACTGTGTGGCACATCTGTGCTCATTTCCCTAAGTTTACAGGTAGAGTGAACTCAACTTTCTGTGTATATACATCACATACTTTTGAAATCCCATTTTTACCTATAGAGGTCACTGATCATAAAGCACTTCCTATTCTGTCATCATGGAAAATTCTAAGGCATCATTGAATGTTTCTGTCATGATTGATATGATATTACATCCTAGTGATCACCAGCACTTTTCAAAGCAAAGTTACCCCACTGACTTGTAAACAATGAAATCATTATTGACCTCAGTTCAGTCTACAGTCTACAGTCCACAATTTACTCACCCTTTACTTTCTACACACCTGTTAGAGTTGATTTCTTCTGTTGAACACAAAAGAAATTATACTAAAGAATGCTAAAAACAAATAACCATTGACTTCCATGGCGCTTGTTTTTCCTACTATGGATGTCAATGGTTACCGCATTACAACATTCTTCAAAATATCTTCTTTTGTGCTTAACAGAAAAAAGTAACTTAAAAAGGTTTTGGAACCACTTGAGCGTAAGTAATAAATGAGTAAATTTTTATTTATGGGTGAACTATCCCTTTCATAAGCAACATGACAATATTTCCAATGAATAATTACGGACATGTTAAAATATTAGTGTATGAAACACAATCAGAAAATAACCTGCTGGAAAAAACACAGTGAACTCAAAAGAACAAAGGAAAAAGGTGGATATTTACCACTATCTGTTAGTTTAAGCTTCAGCAGTCAGTCATTGAGTATCACTTTAAAACTTTACCACAACTTACCCCGTCAATACGACAACAAAATCCATAACATTCCAGCCATTGCGGAGGTAGGAGCCTTTATGAAAAGCAAAACCTAGAGCGATGATCTTGATCCCAGCCTCGAAGCAAAATATTCCGATGAAGTAGGGTTCAGTGTCATCCTGTGGAGATATGGAGAGAAGTTTTTAGTGTAAAATAAGACACAGGATTCAAGCCAACATAAAAACCAAGTATGAAGAGAAACGTAAATCTCTCATTGGCAACCCCACTGAATGTTTTACAGTTTTCATTAAACTGTTCTTCTAGTGAACATTAAAGCAGCACAATACAGTAATATACAACATATTTCATGAGGAGACTAAATAGACTATGAAAGCAGCTCAGTGTATTCAAAGCAAATACCAACCAAAACATGAGCACCTAAAACTGCAGTCTGCAAGTCAATGACATCTTTAATACTATAATATAACATGTTAATACTATATCTTAATGAATAAGAGAGTACGAAACAAATGAAAGCAGAATATGTAAGAGCTCATGTTTGGCTGTAAAATCCAACATAAAGTATTATGATACACAACACAGAATGCTAACTAAAGACTTTTGTGTACAATTCACTCATAAGATCACAATCCTGTTTTATTATATACATTGAAATGCCAATCAAATGTCAAGCATCAACACAGATCGGTGGATCAATGCGGGATGGCAGTTAAGGATCCACTGCTGATGGATAGGAGCTCGCTAAAAGTCGAAGTGTCTGCTAAATGAATAATGTAAAGGTAAGGGGTACAAAATGTTGATCTATAGTAATGACTACAACTTAAAAAGAAAATATGTTGGCGCCAACAGCCAAGTCGCAGACCTTTCCTGATCCCATGCCCCCTCTCAAACTTTAATGCCTGTGAACATACTGTCTTGTCATAATAAAAGCAAAAATTAGCAGATTTTTTTAAAGAAAAAAAAGGTATGAAGCAGGGGCGATGCTAGACATAAAGCTTTACTGGGGCACGCCCCCCTCCCTCAAAAAAAAAAAAAAATTAAAATTATATATATATATAAATAAATAAAAGTATTGTTGTTATTATACAACTATTATTCTAAATAAATAACAGAAATTCTAAATGTAACTGGAAAATAACGTAAAAACACACCTGGAGTGATAAGCTAAGATCATTTAAAAAAACCTTTTGCATGAAAAATAATTTCATTTAAATGAAATTCTATAGACAATTCTATAGAATACAAAAAATATGTTGTATTATCTGTTGTCTTAGGCTTGACACATGGCAGAGAATTAGGTTTATTAAGTTTTACCTCCTTGACTCATCATCCCTTTTTCATTTCATAAAAAAATCTATCAGTAGGCATGCTTAGTAAGATTGCCATCAAATTATTAAAACTTTAGTTTTGTCGACTTGCGAAACTCATTGCGTGCTGACTCCTTCTCATAAAAGGTTCTTACGCCGCTTTCACAATGCATGAGCGCGTGGCCCAGTAAATTGGGTCTATTGACGCCCTGGTATGAAAAAAATTAAAGTTTTAAAAAAAAAAAAAGAGTAAAAGTAGGGCTCTGTAATTTCAATCAATGTGGGTGAATAAAGAAATTAGTCACAAAAAAAATTAATTTATATCATGGAATGTGTCAGAATTTGCAAAAGCTGGTCTGTACACCTTATTAAATCACAGTATGGATAAGTGTCTGTGAATAACAAACTTTAAACCAATGGCCTCAAACTCTGGACCAAGGGCCACAGCTCTGCATAGTTAAGCTCCAACTCACACCTAGTAGTCTCTAGTAGTGTTAAACCTCTTGATTAGTTGAACAGCTGTGTTTGATTAGGGTTGAAGCAAAACTGTGCAGAGCTGCGGCCCACCAGGAATCGAGTTTGAGACCTATGCCTTAAACAGATTATTTAAATATGAAGTCAGAGCGTTCTGTGTTCTGTAAGAGTGAATAGCAATTTTGTTTACTACACACGATGATTGTTTTTTCAGCTTCTGTTGAATGATTTTATGAGGACATTTGAATATAATTTGAATATAATTTTCAGAGCTTTAAACAAACCCTTTAATGCTTCATGAAAAACTACCATGTCACAAATGTCTTTAAAGCAACCCTTTCAATACAATACAATTTTAAAGGCAATAAATGATGTATAACTGAGTTCCTTATAAATGTACACATTTTTAAATTCATTAAAGTCCCATTGTAACTGTGAAATGTTAAATTGCAATAATAATAATAATTATAATATTAATAATAATTCAAACTGAAAAAAAAGAAATTCAGAAAAACTGCATCTGAATAAAAAGAAATCAGATTTCTTTTTAATAGTACTGATAAAAATGTAGTTTTAATAAACAATAGACCTTAGTCAGCTTCTTATTTAATTTTTATGTAATGGCCAAGAGAGCTTAATATGCTGCAAATTAAGAAAATGCATGCAATTACAAATTAAACACCAGCAAATTAAGAAAAGATCTTCATTCGTTTGACAGCGCACATGCTGCAAATCCTCACAATGCATACACATTTAAAAAAAAATGCACTGCATTTTCACACAACGCAAACAAATTACGAAAACTTGCTGCATTTTTTCACAACACTTGCAAAAACAACAGAACACAATGGAAAAGTTTCAAGGGGACCCTAAAACGTGACTGATGCTGCTGTGTGGTGACTATTGCTCAAAGAAGTTGTAGGTGATCTTTGAAAGGTGAGTTTTTTGTTTGTTTATTTAATATTCAGATTCCAGTGTCTTTTGTATTTTATTAGCTTAAATAACCATAACCTAAATAGCTGGGTCAGTCATGTTTTAGGGTCCCCTTGAAACATTTCTGTTGTGTTCCGTGCTATTTGAAAGTGTAGTGAGAAAATGTAGGCATTTTATTCATTTGTTTGCGTTGTGAGAAAATGCAGCATGTTTTTTTTGTGTGTTTGAGTTATGAGGATTTGCAGCATGCGTGTTGTCAAATGGATGAAGATCTTTTCTCAATTTGCTGGCATTTTTTGCAATTCCATGTGTTTTATTAAACTGCAGCGTGTTAATCTCTCTCGGCCACCGTATTTTTACTTAATAAAACAAAACAGTCAGGGATATTAATAGTACATTTGGATCAATTAATTGTACTGCTGTTTAACAACATACCAACTGATCCGCTGACAAAAATGTCTTTCCAAAAAGCACTTTCAGTAAATACATAAAACACTTCTAAAAGTTTTGAGTAGATAATTTGTGATCTAGTAACTTTATAAAATGCCTGCTTTTGTAAAGACTTGAAGTCTGTCACATCACTATCTTAAAAACACTTATATGTAAAAGTGCAGAGTATTTAAGGAGGAAAAAGTTCAACTTACCAGCCGTTTTGACATGGGTGTCTTGTCTAACGCTGGTAAATGCTGTTCTAAGCCCAACACAATGCAATTTGCTATGATGGTGGCGAGAATCATGTACTCAAATGGAGTGATGTCGTTAAGGAAAGAACCCATGAGATACAAAAAGACAGAATTAAATCACAGCAATCATCAAGCATTTTTTGGAAGATATTACAAAATCAATATATATAAAGAACAAATAACTTAAATTAAGTGCTAATATTCTCCTAAAGATGCATGAGAATCACTGACTCTTATTTTTCTAATATTTACAATTCTCTATAACTCCAATATCACTTTTTTTATTAAGGAGAATGACTGATAAAAGCGGTCTGACTTTATCTCAGGTATATTATGTCTCAGTCTGGAGCTGTGTGGCCTGCGTCACTGCTGGTTAGTGGCAAGGAGGATAATTATTTCCCGTGGCACTCCTCTAAACACATCTGCGTCAGACTAGTAGACTCATTGCAGTCTGCACATCAGGACAACATCCATGTAATGGGGAATTTCGTTAATTATACTCCCATGGAGCTTTAAATTGAAGTGAAACTTGAGAACTGGGACAGGCCAAAATAAACAAACACATAAATAATACTCTTTCTTTTAGAGCCAATGAAGCATTTTAGATTTATTTGTTCAATTTATACTCATTTATATAAAAGTACAGTAGTATTTACCCTCCATTATGCTTTAAACTGATTTCAAGTTTTTAGTTTTATCAAAACTTGATTGATTTCACATGTGGAGTTAAAAGGTTATGAAACTTATTGTGTCTCGTATTTCAAAAAGACAGCCATCAGCAATGATTTGTTTGAAACTATTCATTGCTTGTTTGTGTGAGGAGTTGAAAATCACATAAATAAGAACTGACTTATTCATTTTCCTTCGGCTTTGTCCCTTACTTATCAGAGGTCACCACAGTGAAACGAACCACCAAGAACTGACTTATTTATTCAGTATTTGATAGGCTTAAATGAATAGTTCAACCAAAAAGTAACATTTGCTGGTAATTTACTCACGCTTGGGTCATTTAAGCTATAGGTGTTCCGTTTTTTTTATTTATTATTATTAGTAGTAGCACTAGAAGATGCTTTTTTAGCTGAAACTGTAGTCTTTGGTGACTCAAAATGCAGTTCAACTTTTAAAAAAACATACAAAGGTAAAACTAAATAGATACCTGTGGCTCCTGATGATACATTGAGGTCTTATAAAGTGGAACAAGAAACTTTTACTTTCGTTAAAGCACTCAAAATGTATAGCATGTCCTAAGCCTATGGATAAAGGGTAATAAAGTTGTACATACTGTTATGTTTTTTGCACAGATTAATCATTTTAATTTATAAGACTTAAAATGTACCATCAGAAACATATGTGCTAATTTTTCTTTTTCTATACGTTTTTTTTTTTTTGCTTGCTTGCTTGTTTTTCACTCTTAAAGTGCCACTGGCTTGCCAAATTCAAAGACATGGGACGATAACCGTTTTCAAGGTTTACCGCGCTTTGGAAAAGTCAAGGTTTTAATACTGTCAAAATATTCAGTTATACAGAATGTTAACAGTATCTCCAGGAGAAAAGATATCCAAATACGCCACTTTAAATTGTAAGAAAATCTGTGTTTTTAAAACTAATTAAGACAGAAGTCAATGATTCTTTTTTATTATTCAGCCTGGCACGTTTACTGCTCCAAAATATTTTGAATGTTTCCCAAAATAAAATATATTGTGTTCAAAGGGGGAAAAATTGTAATTTTTACTCACACATTTAAAAAGAATATACTTTAAAGCAGTAATGACAATACCGTGAAACCGTCATAATTTTTATCAAGGTTATCATATCGTCAGTATTTTATACCGGCCCATGCCTACATATTTGCCAAAACGAATCAGAGCATTGTGAGATGGTGCCTTGTTCGTTCGTTTAACGTTAAGTAAACATAATCGAGATGGTCTTTCTAATCTCAATTCTCTTGTGGCAAAACTGGGCGTTTTATGTTCAGTCCCTCAATAGTCTTCCATTACTTCCGCATTTCCCAGGACGTAGGCGTTTCAGTACCACGGAGAGCGACTAGAGCAGCCCTGAAACGTTTCCACGTGAAAGGGAAATACTTCACTTAGAGACGCCATTTAGATTTTAAATAATCCAAGATTTGAGCACCACCGGTCGGCCCTCTGGAATGATATTAGCGCCCATAACTTTAAAGCACTAACCTGTTCCGCTTAAATAGCTCAGACTATTACTTTATCGCTTTCTGACAGTATCCTACGATATAAGCTCCGAATGCTCTGATATCATAGCGTCCAGACTATCTCAGTTACTTTATGACTGGTATTCCCGTGGGCAAGTCTCCGGAGACTGCACAGCAATTTAGGCAGCCTAATACAAGAGCTGTTTCGGTTGCCATGAGCGACAGAGAGGCTCGTTTCCTCGCTGAAAAGAATCAATACCGCAGTGACTGAATGTGAAAGGGACAAAACACAATCAAATCTCGAAAATGGCTATTTTACGTCACGAGACGAACATTATACATCGCAAACTAAGCAAAACACGAATATGCATCAAAAAACGACTGATTCCTCTTGCAATGATGTTTGCTCCATCAGCGAGACAACACCCTGCATGCTGGATGTCAATTAAAAGAGTGACTGTAACAGATTCAACATTAACACAATTGCTTGTGTATGCTGAATAAACACAAACCCTCTATTTGCGTCAAACTTTTGCAATCTTAACTAGCTTGAAAGCTGACATTGCTCTGTTTACAGTCACGTCAGACTATTTTTTCCCCTTCTTACAAGTGCTTGTGGTTTGCGTAAAGGATATGGCCACTCTGTTATTTTCTTTGCATATTTCCGAATGATATTATCTTCGCTGAAGATGAACAGGGACCGGTTGACCGTAAGACAGTTCTGTTTGACCGGTATCGGGTTGTATATAGCCATTGTCCTGGCTCTTTGGGCCATTGTTTGCTTGTACACTCTCGGTCCGCCCGGGGGGCCTGGTTGCCGGGTGGCCCCTCTGCCTGACCCCGCTGGAGAGCCACCACCGCCTCCATACCGAGTCGGGAGATCGTCTTCGAAGCGAGCCATTCTAGAAACGCGCAGATTTGACTATAGAAATCCAAATTGACATCAGACAGAGAGTAAAGAAGAAGCATCACAACGCGCGGTGTAGTCCCAGCCACGAGTTCGTCTCATCCGTCCAGCTCTGGCGTCCAGGAGAGCTGCTTCAGCCGCCACATGCACACGCAGAGAGTTGCTTAAAGTACGCCTGCCATTCAGAGCACATCTACACGCATCTCTGGTACGAGCCGACCGCCGGTTAAAGTTTATCGCTCCACGTTGCACAATCCATCAAAAAGCGAGCGCGAAGGATCATTCTCAAACCTCGCTCGAAGGATTCAGATAACCAGCCATGTCTAGAGTAAGTCCAGTCAATGAAGGTGCCTGTGTAAACTGTGTTGCGACTGAATGGAGTCAAGCACACAGATTGTAAGATCCTGTATCCGTGCGCGCGATGCTCCTACAGATGCTTCGATGTTTTCCACGGGTCTGGGATCTCTGACTAATGAATACGCGCGCGGTTCGTCGTTGTCCTGTTTATATTGTTGAAATTAATAGACACAAACGATATCAACAGCCTTTTTACTAAACCGTAGTGTGGCGATGAAATTTTAACCAATTTCTGCAGCCGCTGCTTCTTCTAAATCACATCACGTGACTGTAAAGCAGCCTGTCAGAGGCTCCACCTGTACCGCTACAGTATCCATGGCACTGGGGCAAGAGGGGAAAATACAGCATGTTCCCTTGCAGACCCCAGCAGCGCGCTCAGTTGTGCACTTTATAGCAAGTTAGCGAGAATACGGCACATGTTGTGAGGGCTTGGTGCGTCTGCAATGATTTTACACAGCTGTCGACAAATAACAAACAAACACTTTTGATTTGAGCAGGGCGGAACCATCGGGTGGCGGGGTAAATCAGGACATCATCCCGTAAACGACGCCTTTCGAAGGGTCTTCAGACTTTTCCCCACATTTAAAATAAAACTTTAATAGAGCTGTGTCGTGTGTGGTTGTAAAACCCGAAATAAAATTAACGTTTCTCTGCGACGAGGGCTCTTGGGAATTTCTAATGAGATTTTAAAATGGAGGTTTCGATTTGAGTCAATTATGGACTGCGTTTGGCTTTGTGCGAAGATTCTTTTACGTTTTTTCTACTAAATAAAATGAATAAGCTGCCTAAATCAGACTTATTTTTGGCAGTATCACTGCCGAGGTTGTTGTTTGTTATTTATGTGGTAGCTACTTGTAAAAAACCTCTTCAAATTAAATTACCAGACTTGCTCAAAAAAGATAAGGAGAGGGAGAAGTTTCGGTGAAATTCAATGTTGACGAATATGCTGACGCACATATTGACGTAGTGACAAACAGCTGTTGTTTTGGGAACTTTTTAATTCGATTTCAGAATATCACAATACTTCCGTTGTTTGCATACAGCCTACTTAAGAAGTTCATCGTTATTGGTTAGATTTGTGTAGTCCTAATCGTTTTTAAGTCTCCTAATCCTAATTTATCAAAAATGCAATAAAAAGCTGATTTTTGCACCGCTTTAATTTTTTTGGGATTCTTTTATTAATTTTAAGAATAAAAACTGGATTTAAAGCAGAAATATTTTACAGAAGACAAGTGTTTGCATTGGCCCTTATAACCAATTTATTATTTAGCATTAATTTCTAATGCTAAATAATCTATGCATCTAATTTATGCATATACAAAATACATATTAAAGTAAAAGAAATACAGTATAATATGAAGCTGCATATACAGTAGCTATATAATAGCCAATACAGTATGATTGTAGGCTATGTGGTAAACAAAAATAAATTCTGTATTTATGATTTTTTGTTTTGTTTGAGTGAAACAAAAAAATATAACAGACAATATTTCTTCTAAATTTAAAATAAAAATATTATTTACTGCACAAAATAACAATTACATAACATACCATGTTCTTATGCATATTAACTTGAATTTTTAGAAAACACAATACCATTAACTTTAAAGGAAAGCAATAGTTAGAGGAATAACCATGATTTTTTCCATCACAATAGATCACAATTGTCATTTTGTGAAAAAAACAGCTCCCAATGACATTATTTTATTCTAAAATTGAATCAAATGTTATCCGATGAATATAGTAATTATAT
>CAIGQZ010000427.1:10360378-10380359 GCA_903798205.1 Danio tinwini | reverse complement strand
AAAAAAAAAACATTAAGAACATCACAGAAAGCTTTATTTACCGAAGGTATAACATTAAAATTATGAAACAATTTCATATTGAAATTTATGCATGTGTAAAGACAGATTAGAAAACTGCCCTGATCTCTGCGCAATAAAACACAAGCCAGCAGAACTTGTCCATCTGTTCTACTTTCTCTTTTCCCTTGCTCATGATACAATCACTAAAAGCCTATTATTTTAATACCAAATTTATAAAATTGTATGCTTAAAAATGTAAAAATACCTATTATGCTAATGTGATACATTTACAGAGTCTCTTCATTATCCTAAAATACACAATGCAAGACATGCATTTAAATACAAAAGGCCAAATATTTCTTTGACTAAAAGAACTGTATTTCTAAAAAAAATGTCCTCAACGGCACAGGGATCAAATAAAAAAATTATGCTGTTCCTCTGCACAAATTGTCCTCCCTTGCAGCTGAGATTCAGCAAATGATGCGTTGAACTCCTGACAATATTTACTTGTTAAAGGCCTCAGCGTATCCTGTTATATGAGTGAAAGGTTCAGGGATGAGTTATTGCTATAGCAGTGTTCGAAGACTGAATATGTTCCACCTGAGCAACAGTCTCATTACTGAGGGTTTGGGCTGAGCTTTCTGCATGGTTCTGGTTTGGAACGACCTCAGAGTACCTACATTTTCCAGAGCCACATTGACAGCGGAAGTACTTTTTCTTGATTTGCCAGTAATGATCACCATAATCAAACCTGATGAGAAAAAAGATTCATTTTAAATTGATACAAATGTGAATAAATAAGACAGAAGCTAAAAAGCTGCTGGAGGCTTATGAAAACACATAATAATAATAATAATAATAATAATAATAATAATAATAATAGTAATAATAATAATAATAATAATAATAATCTTATAAAGGTTTACCCAAGCTCATCTCCAGCTTGAATATGCTTGCTTGCAAAGAATGCAATACGAGGAAAGCGCATGTCCTGGTGTTTGGTGAACACTCGTACTGGGAATAGATTGGGTTCGCAAAGATGATTCATAAACCTGCTAACATTACCATAAAATTGGCCATCAATGCAGTAGGCCTCTCCAACCTACAAAAAAGGTCGCCATTAAAAACAAAGATAAAGCTGCTTCAATTTCATTCACATTTTTATATACTTTAGCGCCCCCTGAAGGCCACAAGTATGTGTAGCATTAGCTTTAAGGGAAAAAAAATTCTTGACAAGCCAAACCTCTAAACTTGCCTTATTGTCTAGGTTGAACATGTAGGAGTCATTTTCCCGAATGTTAGCTTCTCCATCGGAAATTATTTCACCTGCAAACCTGCACACAAAACAAAATCCTCAGGGCAAGTATTGGACCAAAGCAGCATTAGATTAATCATGTCTGAATAATTAATAATTCCCCTAACGGCTTTCATTTTTGCAGAAAATTTCACCTGAAATTAATGCCCATGACACTGGAGTCAGTAAGAGACTTCTTCAGAATGCAGGCAAAGGTTTATTGAGATGCTTTGTGTAATTTTCACATTAAAATCTGTATATGTCAGGTTTATAAGAGGACATATTTAATGTAATAAATGCAATATAACAGTGATTTTGAGAAACTTTCATGATGGGCTGACTTACGTACTTACATAATCCTGAATCTATGAAAGAATGTTCAATTCTGGTTGCTAATGAGATAACATTTTTAGTTTGTGATTTTAGAAAATAGGTAAACACCAAAATTGCCTTAATATATTGAGCATTTTTTACACTGCATAGAGCAGCATTATAACAGAACCTTAAATAGGGATGCAATGATTATAGATTTAGTTTGTTCGATTGTAGTCTGAGGAATAATCACGGTTTCACAGTTATCACGGTTATTATGTATTCATTCATTTCAAAACACTACTAGTTTAGTATATCACATGAAAACTTGTATTTTAGGTGTTATTTATTGCTGCTCAGTAACCAAATAATACAGCACATAACAAAAAACAATAGTCTATTTCTCTTTGGACTTAAAAATGCAGTTGAAGTCAGAATTATTAGCCCCTCTTTGAATTTTTTTCTTTTTTTAAATATTTCCCAAATTATGTTTAACAGAGCAAGGACATTTTCACAGTATGTTTGATAATATTTTTTCTTCTGGAGAAAGTCTTATTTTTTATTTCGGCTAGAATAACAGCAGTTTTTACATTTTGAAACACCATTTTAAGGTCAAAATTATTAGCCTCTTTAAGCTATATTTTTTTGATAGTCTACAGAACAAACCATCGTTATACAATAACTTGCCTAATTACCCTAACCTGCCTAGTTAACCTAATTAACCTAGTTAAGCCTTTAAATGTCACTTTGATCTGTATAGAAGTGTCTTGAAAAATATCTAGCAAAATATTATTTACTGTCATTATGGCAAAAATAAAATAAATCAGATATTAGACATGAATTACTAAAACTATTAGGTTTAGAAATGTGTTAAAAAAATCTCTGTTAAACAGAAATTAGGGAAAAAAATAACAGGGGGGCTAATAATTCTGACTTCAACTGTAAGTGAAAAAAGGTTTTGGCACTTAAACATAAGAATTTTACACTAAAATATAAACGACAGATTGATGAATAAATAAATAAAAATAAGAATACATAAAAAAAATATTTGTCTAAATGTAAATGTAGGCATCATATCAGCCAAGTATTTATCTTTTAAAGAAAACTAATGAAGTCAAAGTTAGCTGAACCTCTGTCTGAAAGGCACTTTTGACCAACAACTATATTACAAAAATAGTTTGGTATTGTTATTTTGCATTTTTTTCTCTTTGGTGTAGAAATGTGTTTATTCCATATAAAGTATGAAGCTGAACAGTCAGTTCTTGTCAAGTGACTCACGCCATTCCTTCAACTAGGTGAGCCTAGGAAAGCATGAGCACACAGTGCTGTGTGCCCACCGCATGCACTTGATTACCCAATATGCCCACAAGGAAAGAAATAACAAACTTGCACGCACAAAAGACACGAATATGTGCATATTTGCCTTCATGTACCAGCTCGGAACTTTAAACTAGCGCACAGCTGGCGTAACTTTGTTTAGTTGCAGCAGTTTTGTTCCATGCAGAAACGCGGTGTTGAGAAGCCTTTACGATTAATTAACCATGATGAATTAAAGTGCAGTTAATAGTAAAATCAGTTAATTGTTGCATCCCTAACCCTAAAATGCTTTTAGTATGTTAAAACTCCCCCATATGATCATGACCAGAAGAACCGTAAGTGGTCAAGTGTGGGATAATAAAAGCTCTTATAGGAAACACCTATGATTACACATTCAGCCATGGTGTCATCAAACTATGCCTTTGTTTGTTGTGAGTATTCGCCTTCAAGTGGCAAAAATTGCATACTGTGCCTTTAAAATTATTTATTATAATGCAAAATAATTTATGGACATAATAAAAAAAAAACATGTTCATGTATACATTTGTTAATGTAAAAAGGTAACTGAAAAAAAGTGTCATACTCGCATACAAAACCTCCTTCAGGAATATCCTGCAGTGGTCGAACCCCCCAACCCATCCTCTCAGTCCTAAACACCTGCAGCCTGAGCCTGCGGATGAGACCATAATGAAACTATGCACATGAATTCAGTTACATGATTCAAGCTAGGGATGGGCGATATGGCAAAAATGCAATCTCGAAAATTATTTTCTATATTGAACAATAACGATATACATTTCAACATAAGTTGTTAATGCTTCCAGATTTAAAAGAGTATACCAACAATGACTTGAGCCACAAAAATTAGAGGGTCGGCTGATAAATTGTCGGTGGCCAAAAATTTGATACATCTCTAATATAAACACATTATTAGATTTCCATTGTTGCACATTTCTGCTGTGTGATTGGCTCTTTGATAAATATAGAGTAAAAAAGGTCCAGAGCTTATCATTGTTATTGACATAAATATTATTGGGGCGTCACAGTGGCGCAGTGGGTAGCACGATCGCCTCATAGCAAGAAGGTCACTTGGGTCACTTGGCATTTCTGTAAGGAGTTTGTATGTTCTACTTGTGTTCGCGTGGGTTTCCTCCAGGTGCTCCAGTTTGCCCCACAAATTCTAAAGACATGCGCTGTAGATGAATTGGGTAAAGCTAAATTGTCCATAGTGTACGTGTGTGTGGATGTTTCCCAGTGATGGGTTGCAGCTCGAAGGACATCCGCTGCGTAAAACATATGCTGGATAAGTTGGCAGTTCATTCCTCTGTGGCGACCCCAGATTAATAAAGAGACTAAGCCGAAAAGAAAATTAATAAATATTATCGCGATTCGATATATCGTTTATCAGCCCAGCCCTAATTCAAGCAACAATGCAATGCAATGAAACATTCATGAATCTGCAGCAACTACTGCATATGATGCCTTCACAGAGTATATACAGCCAAAGAGATTCAATTGGCTCCGCCCACACGTACACAAAGAATAAGGTCACTAGAACTGCAGAAATAATGGTGTTGCCCTGGTTACTGAAATAAACAAAGTAGCGTGATTTGAAATCTAGCAGGATTTTATTGATTTCAGAAACTACACGGCATGCTGATATTCGCACATTTAAATTCATGCTAACTTTACCATACATTGCATAATCAAAAATTATATACAATTTTATACCTTGCAAAATAGTATTTAAGACTTTTTAATACTTTTTAAGTATTAAAAAGTCTATTTCTCTACATTGATTGATCAACTTTTAATACTTTTAAGACCCCGGGGACACCCTGCTTCATGTCAATTTGGACCTGATACATGTTTCCAGCACTTGTTAAATGCATCCAGTGCATCCGGAAAGTATTCATAGCGTTTCCCTTTTTCCACATTTTTTATGTTACAGTCTATTCCAAAATGGATTAAATTCATTTATTTCCTCAAAAGTCTACACACAATATGTAATAATAAATAATAATAAATGACAATATGAAAAAAGCGTGTTGTTGTGAAGCCCCTCTATTGATATTTTGGCTGTGTGCTTTGGGTCATTGTCCTGCTGAAAGATGAACCGTCGCCCCAGTCTGAGGTCAAGAGCACTCTGAAGCAGGTTTTCATTCAGGATGTCTCTGTACATTGCTGTATTCATCTTTCCCTCTATCCTGACAAGTCTTCCAGTTCCTGCTGCTTAAAAACATCCCCACAGTATGATGCTGCCACCACCATGCTTCACTGTACTAATGGTATTAGCATGGTGATGAGCGGTGCCTGGTTTTCTTCTAATGTAACACCTGGCATTCACTCCAAAGAGTTTAATTTTAGTCTCATCAGACCAGAGAATTTAGTTTCTTATGGTCTGAGAGTGCCTTTTGGCAAATTCCAGGCGAGGAGTGGCTTCCGTCTGGCCACTCTATCATGCAGGCCTGATTGGTGGTTAGTTGTCCTACTGTAAGGTTCTCCTCTTTCCACAGAAGAACGCTGGAGCTCAGACAGAGTGACCATCGGGTTATTAATCACCTTTCTGACTAAGACCCTTCTCCCAGATCACTCAGCTTAGATGGCCGGCCAGATCTAGGAAGAGTCCTGGTGGTTATAAGCATCTTCCACTTCCAAACTATTAGAGCAGCAGAAATTCTGTAACCTTCCCCAGCCTTGTGCCTCGAAACAACATTGTCTTGGAGGTCTACAGACAATTCCTTTGTCTTCATGCTTGGTTTGTGCTTTGACATGCACCGTTAACCCTGGGACCTTATATAGACAGGTGTATGCCTTTTCAAATCATGTCCAATCAACTGAATTTACCACAGGTGAACTCCAATGAAGCTGCTGAAACATCTCAAGAATGATCAGTGGAAACAGAATGTACCTGAGCTCCATTTAGAGCTTCACGGCAAACGCTGTGAATACTTTCATGTACATGTGATTTTTCAGGTTTTTAATTTTTTTATAAATTTGCAACAATTTCACAAAAATCTGTTTTCACATTGTCATTTTGGAAAATAAATGAATTTAATCCATTTTGGAATAAGGATGTAACAAAAAATGTGAAAAAAGTGAAGCACTATGAATTCTTTCTGGATGCACTGTGCATCTCAAATAATTAAGGCAGTTAAAAGTTAAAAAGCTTAGGTTAAAAGGGACATCCAGCATGGTGTATCTAATAAAGTAAAATATATCACTCATATTTACCGAAGGCCATTCTGTATGACTCTATTCCTGCACGTTCTCCAACAGGAACAGGCGTGGTTACACTCAAACAAAAACGGTGGATCATCCCGGCAGAATTCTTTCAACAAGCGGCCATCCTGGGCATAAAGAAACCATAATTTATTCTAATCCTAATAATAAGCTTTATGCAAATCAAATGGTCTTAATGAGATCATGTTTAATGACTAGCAGCATGTCAAGCAACAGCTGCTAATGAGCTGTGATTGGCAACATTTATTGTTTATATTATTAGCGTGTCATTCATTCTGCTAAAGTGAATAATTTAGCACTAGCATCAGCTTACCTTGCCATACCAGCAGTGCATGCTGAGCTGGCCACAGATACAGCTGCTAGATGCACAGTCATCTTTACAACTGCAGTGCTGTTCCAGAGAGACAAAGATGAGCATTACATCAAGCTGTAGTAAATGTATTAACCTTGTTGTGGCTTTTGACTTCACAACATTAAACCTCGTACCTGTAAGTGCTTTATGTTCTCATCTATATTTACTTGAGAGGTAAAGCAATTCTCCGGAATGTATTTGAAGTTGCTGGGGCAGGGCTCATGGTCCACCCCATTCACACAGGGCACAGGGATGTCCTCATAGCCTCGGGACACATCTCTGAAACACAAAAACAAAACAGTCCCACTTGTGATTTTTATGCAGATTTTGATTGTATATTCTGAGTATAATATTTAACACATTCTGACTCAATACTTCTCAGATGTGCACAACGGCTGATTTTACACATGCAGAGATCAAAAGAAAGGCACACTCACAAAATGTGTGGAAAATATAGATTTTGGGCTAAATGAACAGTGTGGTGTTTCAGCAGTGGCCAGTTTTTTATTGATTTTCGTATTGAACAGATGCAGCAAAAAAATAAAACTGTTGGGAAAAATTCAGTACTGATTGATTTAAGATAAAGACTGCATCCCTGAACATGGATATTATAGTCATGACATTTTCAAAAGCAGTAGCAATTGAGTGCAAGAAAATGTGAGCTATGTATTATTGTTTTACGTAATTTTCAATCAATATTTTGGTGTGTATTATAAATATAAAAATATATATCTTGCCATAAACCTTTTTAGTTATTAAAAAGAAAATAACAATTATGCACTCTATAATTAAATAGTTAAAATAAATAAATAAGACACTATATTGAGAAAAAAAATTAGGGACAATTCTACACAATTCTGGCTTTAATGAAATGATAATCCTTTTTTTTTTTGCTTAAAATCAAGATTACTTTTTTTTTCATGATTCTGTAGATGTAAAATAAAGGTTAATATGAGAAGGCTATTATTATTGTTAATTCTCAAACATATGGTTAAACAACAATGATAATTTTAGGCCTATGTGTTGGTCTACTGTTGGTTGAATTGCTACATTTTGTATAGACTTGGAATGGTAGATTCGAACAGACTTTAAATTTGTCCTGTTTGTTAATTGGCAGTAAAGTGATTATATCAGAATATAATTATTCATAATTCTAAAGTTGAATTATTATGTTTAAAACATGGGCTTGTCATTGACAACATTATTAGACTATTTGTTTTACTGATAAAATGAGACATTTGTCATTAACAGATTCTCTGGAATTATATTCAACATTATTAAGGCTAGAGTGGTTATGGTGACACTGTGAAACATTTATTTTCATGCACAAGATTTTGTGTTATGAATAAAATAAAAATAAATTCAAATGCTTATTGTAATCATAACTGTAAAATGTGATATGATTGTTTAAATGACGTGCACGGTTTTGGTTTCACTTTCACTACCGAGTGTACTCATGTCATGGGCGCAGTCACTTTGAGGGAAAAAAAAAAAAAAAAAAAACACACACACATGCAAATCATACTTCCTGTGTGGCTCCCAAACGATCCCTTGATGCAACAAGCTAAACGCTATTTACAACTAAATTGCCTGTTATTCACAGCCTCTGCAGGTTCTGTTCACTAAAGCAGACTGCATTGGCAGGTACACCCTCTCTGTAGTAAGCAAACAGCTCGCAGTCAGCTGATGTGTGATTTTGCGGCCGTGAATACATCATTAAATTAAGACAGAAATTACATGTTTGGGTGAAAAATGCCTTATGAATACAGTATGTGCCATTTTAAATGCCTAGGTGTCCATGTTGCTGTGAAGACTTGTGCATCCGCCTTAACACTTCTCTCCTGACCTTGAAAATAAAATTGGCTGAATTGAAGAAAAGCTAAATTAAGATTATGTGTAGGGTCGAATCGAGATCACAACTTTTTTTCGATTAATTGTGCAGCCCTAAGGACACCCCTCCAAATCATTGAAATCTGGTGCTTCAATCACAAGTGTATAAAATCAAGCAGCTAGGCATGCAGTGTCTTTCTACAGACATTTGTACCAACAATACTTGTCTGACTGCATTATACTAAAGAGCTATGCCTGGTGCCTTCGTTCCAATGAGAGGATTTCATAATGCTTCAGCATTTCAATATATTTTGACAATCTTAAGCTCCCAAATATCTAGGAACTATTTGGGAAAGGCCTTTCTGTTTCAACATGACTGCACACCAGTGCACAATGTAACATCCACAAAAGACATTGAGTGCTTTTTAATTGTCTTTTGTGCATCCTCGTTTCCTCTCCTTGCTTCCTTTCCTCACGTATCAGCTCCACACCTTCAGGATTTGAGGGAAAGACGCAATTGAAGGATGTGAGGCCAGAGGAATTGCATCAAGTGAAATTATATCTCCTCGCTTTAAAATGGCTGAGCTCAGTTTATAGGATGGAGGACAGAGGAGTGAGGAAACAAGAAAGGATATTGAGTAGCACCCAAGGATGAGTGAGACTGGTATGGAAGAACTTGACTGAAGTCCTGACCTCAACCCAAGTGAACACCTTTGGGATGAATTAGAGCTAGAGCCAGACCTTCTAGTCCAACAGCAGTGCCTGACCTCACAAAAAGAATGATCAATAATCATCACTAACACATTGCTAAATCTTCTGGAAACTCATCCTAGAAGATTTAAAGCCGTTATAGCTGAAAAGGGGGTGTCAACTCCATTATAAACGCAGAGATCTGCTCTCACCATCAAGTATGACTGGGATTAGATAAATAGTGAGGAGAAAAAGATGAGTAAACTAAATCCACAAGAACCATGGCAACAACTTCAAAAAAAGTTTAAAGAAAGAACAATTGCAACCAAAACAAAACTGTGCCTATGGTAAAACACGCTGTAAAACAGAAAACTCCCTGCATTACCTGCAGAGGAGTCTCTCTCTCAGGCTTTCTCGGCCTCTCCTCGCATCTGTCAGCTTCTTATTGGTGTTAAGGATTGTCCACATCTTAGAGTTTATATTACAGCAGCCCAAAGGAGTTTCGCCATCTCTGTTCTTTAGGTTTACATCCGCTCCTCGAGACAGAAACAACCTAGAGAAGAGCATTTCCATGAAAAATAAACATAAGATTAATTCAGGGATTCTCAAACTGGGGTTTTTAAATGTTTGAGTTACTGAAGAAACTGCAGGGGGCTCTAGTGAATTAAGGACATGCTAATACCAAGCTAAATCACAACAATTTAATTTAAAAGTAACCTAAAATTAGACGTGTTAAAAAAAAAATAAGCTTTTGTATGTTTTAAATGTTTCGGTATTTATTTACCTCCATGTCAATCAATCATTAACTGACATCAAAGGTGATAAAAATTGCTGAAATATTATTGCATGAGGAACTACCATACTAAATATAAAAGGCACCTGAACAGATTCTTGTATTAAGACTCAATTTATTATTTAACTAATAAATTAACAATTTATTATTTAAATTATTAAATCACTTTCTACTACTCAAATTTCTGCAGTTGGTAAAATGTTTGGACAAAATGCATAAAATGTTGTAAAAATATTTTATATTAATTTAACTAAATAAATAAAGAATATGATGGTGAATAAATCAAATAACATTTTATTTTTCTTAATGAAATGTTATTTGATGGATTCACTATCATATTCTATATTTATTTACTTAAATTTTACTTTAAATCTTTTTTTTTTTTTTGTACAACATCTCATGCATTTTGTCCAAACATTTTTCTGGACCCCAATTTGAAAACCCCTGGTCTAAATCAGACCCACATTAAATATAATACAATCTTAGATATCCAAATACATCAAATATTCTTTCATATGTGAGCTGTTCTTGTACTTACATGACACAGTCCAGCTGGTTCTGTCTGACAGCGATGTGAAGAGGAGAGTCTCCATGGACGTTCACCGCGTGCAGGTCAGATCTGTGGTCCAGCAGCAGCTGAGCAATTTCATCACAGCCAGAGAAAGCAGCCCAGTGGAGGCACACATTCTCCTCCTGAACAACACAACACAGCAGAGCATTCATCTCCAGTCCATCACACCTACATACATATACTGATGGTCAAAACCTGAGGGGTGCAGAAGATTTCAATCTCTATTCTGCACACCAAGGCTGCTTTCGTAAATTGAAAAAATAATAATTGTATGACAATTTATTACTCTGAAGACCAAAAAAACATCATTACTCAGTCTGCTAAGTTGATTTAGTGCTCAAAATAATTTGTACGATTATGTTGGGGGAAAAATGCTGCTTTACACATTTTCATGACTTTTTGATGAATAAAAATGTCAACATTATTATTTAATGTTTACTGCTTACTTGTTTTTTTCCAAATTAATTAATTTATTTAATGAATGTATTAATAATAAAATTATTTCGGAACTGCACAATATAGGGGAAAAAAACTTTACTGACATTCTGTTTGTTCTTTTTTTTGTTAAAAACATCAAATACTATTTCAGTATATTTATGAATGTTGTGCTTAATTCATTGGGCTTTTTACCATTTCTTTGCAATTACATAATAAATTTACTTATTAAATTTCTGAACAAAATAGATTTGAATTATATCCCACAAATCTTTTAATATGCTAAAAATGTTATGTTTTTATATTTAGTTCTCTGCCTTTTCTGCAGGCAGTGGCACTTTCCAGTCTGATTTTCAAACAAGGTGAAATAAATGAATCAAACAGTTGGAATATTAAGATGGGAATTTCAGTCTCAGACCTTATCTCTTATTTGGACGTCAGCTCCTGCTGAAATCAGCATCTTCACCTGCTCCAGACGCATGTTCTCAGTGGCCCAGGTGAGAGGAGCCCATCCGCCATCATCCTGACCACAACAACAACAAAAAAACAACAACACTTCACTATAGCATCTAACCACTGTTACCTTGTTGACTTTCCTTATCAAAATGCACATTTAAGTGTTACTTTTGTGGCATTTTATCAGTTTGTCTCTGTAGATTTTAATTAGATTACATGTTTTGAGTTTTTTCTCCTGATCAGAGCCACTAATCTTCTATTAAGTCTATCTTCTAGACCAAACTTCTGAGTTTTTATTCATATCCATATTATAACGGTTATTACAGAGGGATCTTTTCATATTTAACTTGCCTGACTGAAAATTTACATATTTAAACATAACAATAAGAAAACTTGTAATAAAAAGTTAACAATTTTTAATATAAAATTTAACTGGGGAAGCATGATTTTTTTTACCCTATTCACCAAGCGTGTTCAGCCTGAAAACTCTGAGAAAAAAAAAATACATGTAACATAATTCTTTTTTATCCTGATATTTCATGACTTTTCCTAATTACAAAGATTTTTTTTTTCATTTTGTTGTTTGGTGTCAATTTGATGAATAGCATATACAGAACACATATGGATAACGCATATCCAGGTTAACCTGGACCACAAAACCAATCTTATGTTGCATGCAGTACTTCGCCCAAATATTATTAGAATATTAGGGATATTGTACATTTCCAAATGTAAATATTAAAAAAACAAACTTTTTGATTAGTAATGTGCATTGTAAATAGTTTAGGTTTTTTTTGTTAATTTTTTTGAGCCCTCAGATTCCAGATTTTCAAATGGTTGCATCTCGGCCATTTATTGTCCATTTATAACAAACCAAACATCAATATAAAGCATTTTTGTTTAGTCTTCGTATGTTACATCAATTTGAATTTTTTTAAAATATTAGACTTATGACTGGTTTTGTTGTCTAGGGCAGGGATGGGCAAACCAGTGTCCCTGCAGACTTTTGCTCCAACACTAGTCAAACACACCTGAACACACTAATCAATGTCTTCAAGACCACTAGAAAGCTGCAGGCAGGTGTGTTTGATTAGGGTTGGAGCAAAAGTCTGCAGGGACACCGGACCTCCAGGATTAAGTTTCCCATCCCTGGTCTAGGGTCACATATACAGTTTTTTTCATGATTTTCTTTCATTTAAGACACTTTAAAATGAATTAAGTATTTGGTTGTCTGTTCTATAATGCAATTTCCTACTTCATTAGCTGAGACAGTTCTATTATTAAATTTGTTTAATAAGCTCAGGATAAAGAGAAATGAGCATTTAAGTTGGGGTAAAAAGGTTAATTTAAAATGATAGTTATCATTTGCACATATTAATCACTGGGGTCACCAAACAATGAGACAGTGCAGCAAATCTCAACATAACAGGACAGTGTTACCTTACAATTGACCTCTATGGATGGCATGGAGAGCAGATACTGCAGCACATCGGTATGTCCTGCTCTGGCTGCCAAATGAAGACATGTAGAGCCTCTCATATCCTGTGAAGACATCAATGATTATTCATATTTATTTAGTCATTTATTAAGACATACAGAGCAGTCAAGGTTTAGAATTTTGTACTGTGTGTCTGCCACTGTACCTTATGCGCAGGAGAAGCACCAGCTTTCAGCAAGTATTTTACATTTTCTAGATGATTGTTGTTACAGGCATACATCAGAGGTGTTCGCTGCTCAACATCACACATGTCCAGGTTCGCACCAGCCTAAAGAGGAATAAAGAGATCATTTGAACATTCATAAGGATTGAATGCACACATTACATCAGATTATAATAGATACCATTTCGAGATCTTGATAAATCTGATTAGTTTGCATAATTTATACGCAATATGGATTCATTTAAAATCCCACATTAAAAATAAACATGACAATCAAAAAATAAAATATTGCTAATGAGATTGCATGTACAGACTGTCTGTGAGATTTAATGGTGCCATGACGCATGTCTGATGTCTCAATAAATGAACAAATTATACTTAATATTCAGATCTCCAGAGGTTTACGGAGTCACTTTACAAGCTTTTCACCATTTCACTTCGTAATAAAATGAAGAATCTTTATGACAAACAATAAAGTGCCACATAACAAATTATGACAGAAATATTAAAACATAATTCTTAAAGGGAATTTTTTTGAAGTATTACTTAACAATAAGCAATTTCACCAATGTTTTAAAAATGATGCTTCTGTTGTACACTTATGCATTTCTAACACGTCCTCTACATAAAGGACTTAAAAACTTAAGACAACTGTTGAAGTCTTGTGTACTTATTCATTCATTTATTCATTGATTTTCTTTTTGGCTTAGTCCCTTTATTAATCTGGAGTCGCCACAGCGGAATGAACCGGCTACATATCCAACATACGTTTTACACAGCGGATGCCCTTCTAGCTGCAACCCATCACTAGGAAACACCCATACACACTCATTCACACGAATGCACTACGGACAATTTAGCCTACCCAAGTCACCTATACCACATGTTTTTGGACTTGTGGGGGAAACCGGAGCACCCGGAGGAAACCCACTTAAACAAGGGGAGAACATGCAAACTCCACACAGAACCGCCAACTGACCCAGCAGAGGCAAGAAACCAGCGACCTTCTAGCTGTGAGGCCAATGTGCTACCCACTGTGCCACCGTGCAGCCCTGTCTTGTGTACTTAATTACATTATTTACATTTGTTTCATTTTTAAAAATGTCCTGCAAAATATGGAAAACACAGAATGTAAGGGAAAAATAAAATGGATTTCAATTCACAAAATAAAAATCTAGCTCTTTCTGAAGAGTTTATTTGAAAAAACAAATAATTCTTATTTACATTCATTCGCAAAACAATTGTCAAAAAGCCTATCCTAAACCATTAATAATTAATAAATATAGTGATATATATTGATACCGTCTGATTTGAGGGGAAAAAATTGTGTGATAATGTATTTGGCCATATATTTCACTCAGCCTTATATTAGATGCACCATCTAAAATACAGGAATGAATAAATAAGTTATTAAAAAGGTAGTAGCATCAAATTCTTCTGGAAGATCTTAATCATATCATTGTTTGGGGTTAATAATACTATAATAATTTTTTTTTCATTTTTTAACGAGATTAAAACTTACGTTAAGCAAATACAAACTGCAGTGATGGCATGGATTTATACATTCTTTCAAAGTTATACTGAATTAAAACAAAGTATTTCTTTTGACGTTTCTAACACTAAAAAGGGAAGTAATGGCTGCTGATCATTCAGCTCTGCCCTCACAGGAATAATCACATTTAAAAATATTTTAGAAAACTAATATGCAGTTTTAAACCTTTACAGTTGTAAACTATAATAATAATAATAATAATTTTTAACAGTATTTCATATAAAATAAAATAAATCTTTGGGCAAAACAGAATAAAGCTGCGGTCACACTGGACATTTCTCCCCATAGACTTCCATTCATACGCAAGCGAATGCGTCAGACCGGAAACGCAGGGTTATGCATCAAGTTTTGCATTTCGCTGAGGTGCAAAGTTCAAGCTTGGTGAACTCTGACCTGCGAAATCGCATCACTTGACTGCATGAGACCAATCCAGGATCAAAACATGACCTCTCTGAACAGAAATTCAAAACATGGAGCAATCGCTGGCTTTTTTTAATGTCTAATCATCTTGTTTAATCCTGCCCCTTTTCGCAGCGCCGTACGAAAAACTCGCACGCACAAACTCTAGTGTAACCGCAGCTTAAGACTGAAAAGAACACTGAAATTTCACCAACTCCAAACTAACGACCATAGAAATGTGTATTTTCAGCATTAGCAGTACCTGCACCAGCACATGGCAGATGTCTTTATGGCCTTCCTCAGCAGCACAATGCAGTGGAGTCTTTCTCTTCTCGCTGTCCATGCGCAAATTTGGGTCCACACCTTCCACTGATTAGACACCACACTTCTCAATCCCAAAGTCATTTGTATCAAGCACATGTAAAAGGACTGACTACCCGAAAAAGGCCTTACCCAGCATATGCAAGATCCTCTGCAGCTCTCCTCTCTTAGCAGAGAAATAAAGCTGCTTTGGGGGTAATTTAAATTTCTTATACCTTTTAAAAGATGAAAATTATTTTAAGCCATAGGTATATCTAGGAATAAACAGTTTTTATGCACTTATTTAAATAAAACATGAACAAATATCCTTACTTGCCATCCTCCAATGCATTTAAAACGCTTTCTAGGGATTCTTTAGCAGGATCTCCTGCTCCAGCAACAGTGACAGAGTCCAATTTAGCCCTGCTGTGAGACGCAAACATAGCAAATAAAATAATAAAATTAAAAAGCAATTCAGTGAGTGAGCAAAACACAACATAAAGCCATGTTTTCACCTGGAATTAAATTTTTCAATCTAATAACAAGTGGACAAAACTAAATACTGGAGTTGAAGTGTAAAAAAAAAAATAATAAAGTTCAAGAAATCGATTCTGCATACATTCTGAGATTTTCAAATTGAATCACTATATTCCTATTTCACAAATATGGGGATCGAGACTGGAATTGGAAACCGTTGTTCCAGGCTGTCCAGTCGCTGCTACGATTGTCGTTCATTACAATCGACTGTGAATAGTTTAGTTTCCTTTCAGTTGTTATTATATTATTATATTGTAGAGGTCATTTTAACCTCTGTTCCGGTAATCCCTATTCAGGTCTCAAGCTCATTTATTTGGCAACAGATAGTGCTGTATGTTTTACAAACAACCAAACTCTGCTTGCAGCCAATTCCTTACAAAGACCACTTGAACCTAAAATAATCCTTAACAAACTTATGAAAAAGTTTAAGTCAATTACAGGAGTGCTCATAGTAAGCTGTTTGCTTAAATTTTGTCACATAACAGCCAACTTTTTAAAATAACCTCTTTTGCACATTATTAATCTGTCTTCTGTAGGTTATGTGTATAGTTTAAGTATTTATAGCATAAGTGTAGTTAGTATAGATAGCTCTCCTGTATGTCAGTTAAATATAGGTTTTGAATAGCTCTTACATCCAGTGTTGTGTTCATATTTATGATTATGGTTATTTTTATAGCAATATGGTCCTGCCAGAGAACACTTCATTCCTCTGTATGTCCACACATGTATTGGAATGACGATCATTAATGGGTCGTTCTTGAACAATTTGATCATTTTGAACAAATCTTTTGTGACTTGAGAACGATGAGTGCTCTCAGTGTGATTCATTAATTGATGCATGCGCACATTTGTGCAGGTGGGATAGAAGATTAGTTCACTTTTCCAGTCTTATATCAGGTTTGAGTCATTCATTCATTATGTGAAAGACATAAGCCAATCATATGTAGTCAGAATGAGAATTTCTAGAATCCTCGTTTATAAGTCATTTCTTTACATGTTGTCACATGGTAAATGGATGACTCAAAAAACGGAAAACTCAAAAAGTGAACTAATGATGGGTCCTCTCAGCTCAGACTTTGTGAATTGGTTAAACTTAAATGGGATTGTCAGTGTCACGTGAATGAAAGACTCAAATTTGCAGACATGTTAGAAGATGTAAGCTGAGCTAATCATAGACAAAAGTGCAAGTAAACAATCTCCTTCTTATATCATTCTAGTTATGACTTGTTTGTAGAGTGATCATTGTTTGGGCTAGTTTTAGATGAGTTTAGAATCAACTTTTAATAATATTAATATAATAAATTATTATAATTTTTATTATTATTAAATTATAATATTATTGCATTTTATAAATTGAATAAAAATGTATAATATTTTGGCAAAAATTTAACGTAATAAAGTAAATTACTTAAAAAAAAAAAGATTTGTTCATCTCGATGAACGAGACTCAAAGGTTTAAGTCAGTAAAATGATGTGAACTTCCCATCACTATTGATTAATGAAGCTCATCATGACTTGAATTGAACATACAATGACTCGTCAAACCCACAAACTGTCATCCTTGTGAGCATTTGAGTGTCCAGTTAAAAACTAGAGCACCATCTGCTATTTAAAACTAATCTCAAAGTCGATTCAAGAGTTAATAGCGATGCATTTTGAAAATCTTAGAATGAATGCAAAATTCATTTCTTTAACAAATCTTCACCACAGCTCTACTAAACGCAACTATACAGACTGTTACATTCACTCACAGAACGTATTTTGGTTATATGTGTGTGTGTTTGTTCGTGTGATTGTGGGTGTCGTTTTACGCATGTGTTACAGGTACGAACGGCATTGGAGGATCCGCATATCGTACTGATGACGTTGGCTGCTGAAGCTGGGTGAAGCAATGGTGATTTCTCTTTCTCTCGCTCTCACTCTTTCTGTGGGTCTCGATGAGGACAGTCTCTCTTGTGAGAATGTGTTTCATCTGCTTGTGATTTAATGCTCTTGTCTAAAGTCTTTTGAGATTTGAAATTGCAATGTGTTTGTTTGTGAACTTGTCCAGTTAACTGATGCTTTTGAGTGATACCTCGGAGAGGGTGTAGGAGTGAGTAAGCTGCGCGATATACATGTACAAACACTCAGAATACTTTTTTTGTATTATTCCCATTAGGTTCAGGAGAGTGTGCTGTTGTATATGTTTTGTTTTTATTTAGAATAGTTTAGTTAAGATGTTTGGTACGTTGAAGATGTTTCTTTTTATGCTTTTTTTCATAATTAGTTTAGTTGTTTAATACAGTTAATGTATTTTGTTATATTTATTTATTTGATTTAAGCACCTCTATCTACCTCTACCTCCTCTCCAACAGGTAATTTATTTATTTAAATATTTTTCTTTTACTGAACAATATATTTTCACTGGAAGTATGGGCAATAAATAATTGCAGTGATATTCGGTTTTCAGTGGTTTTCTTTCTCCCTCCATTTGTCACACACACTAAAATATTATATGTTATGTCAAAAACCCTTAGATCAATATTAACATCTAAAAGGACGTAACGCAGACACAGGGTCTAAAATGAATTTTGGCCACATCCAGATTTAGTTGATAATGCACTCAATCTGATTCCTTTCCTAGTGTAAATGCTCATGACGATATCAAATTAGTTAAAACAATAAAAAAAATACATTCTCTCTGCCTGCTGACCTTAGAAGTGAACATTATGAAATGAGAGTGATTTAAAGACATGCATTTAAACACATACTCCATTAAGGCAGTGTCTCTCTTGTGTGCCGGCACAGCAGCTGTTGGCACTGAAGTAACACAGTCAGGTTTAGGGATCGTGACCTCCTTAGCATGACTAGCCTCCTCGCCACAGTGAGGGCAGTAGACCTGGCCTCTGATCAGAGATGCACAGCTCCGGTGGAAGCGGTGAGAGATGTTCCCATCTGGCTGACACTCCATAAATGTCCCCTGAGTTACACAGAGCAGCACAATTAGCTTTGCAGTTTATCAGCATATCAGAGAGCATAGTTGAGCTATTAAAGTTGAACCCTTCATCTTAAATTGCACTGACAACCCTTACAAATTCTTCTTAAATGATGCATAATTTCAGTGACTTAATAAACACTACAAATTAATTCTAAATGAACATCACAAAATATGATAAGGCTGATGCCAATAGCTGCTAAATTGTGATATCAGAATTTCTACAATAGCAAACCAAGGTTATCACTTCACTAACATATTTGTTTACAGCTGAAGACTAAATGATTAGCCTTTCAATTTTTGGCTCTTCTAAAGCATAAAAATACCATGATATGTTTGGCAATGCTAGTTCAGCCAATTCTATTTCAGCACCCCAGGTTGCCTTGTTGGAAAACAGAGTATTTCATTCATTCATTCAGTCAGGTAGGCTCTCAAAGTATGTGTCTGTGATGAAAACGCAACCTCCAGTGGACAGTAGCTGTTAGTATTAATCTAATTAATACATGCTAAACCTCTTTAACATTATTAAATGTACATGCTGAATCAGATACGTGTTGGTTTGCACTAAGTCAAGATCTGAGGTGAACTATCTGCTGCTGCTTTCAGTATATGGCAATAAATGTCTAGTAAATTTTCATTCAAACTCACATGATTAGCATTTAAGACTGAATATATCACATAAGAATCGATGGAATTGCTCTTCAGTGTTTGGACTCTCAGTAGTAATTATTAAACCACACTGACCTGAGCTAAACTGAACTTAAACACTGAAAACTGAACTGACACTGTTTCAATTCACTATAAACTTCCACGTGAAGCTGCTTTGACACAATCTACATTGTATAAGCGCTATACAAATAAAGATGAATTGAATTGAATAAGGTGCACCTGGGGTGATCATTGTCAGTTTATCTTGTCGTTCAGTTGTTGGTTTCAGGTGTTGGTTAGAACAAAAACTCCTTTTAATATGGAAAATATTCCTATTATTGTGTGCCGTTGCTTTTATTTACAACACAAATTAAATTAGCCTTAAATCAACCTTTAGGCTCACTACACACTCCTGTTGATGAAGTCAATCTGGCGACCTGCGCTTGCGAGTGTTTTGAACCCTGTGTGCATGTGTGCTTTAAATGTAAAACTTTTTTTTTTACATTTCCCAAGTGATGTTTAACAAAGCAAGAGCATTATTTCACTGCATTTCCTATTATATTATTCATCCGAAGAAAATATGAAAATATCAAATATTCCAGATTAAAAAAAAGTAT
>CAIGQZ010000427.1:10336111-10355378 GCA_903798205.1 Danio tinwini | reverse complement strand
CCTGGACGTTGCATAAATTAATAAGCTTTATTTGACGATACATATGTCATAAGCATTATTAACATTAATATTATGTAATCATTGACATTGGATATTGATATTTCATATTTTTACAGTTTTTGCTGTATTCTCACCAAATAAGCCGGCCTTAGTGAACATCAATAACATACAAAAAGTAACAGAAAAACTGTCTGACCCCAAACTTATATAAATATAGATGTGCACTACTGTTTATATCTATATATCTAAATAAAAGACATAACCTGGGTTTATGGATACATTATTTGACCACCAGTATATATTTTTTTTATTTGATGCTGAATACTTTGCAGTAAAATACTGAATTTGACAACAAAGCAAAATAATCTCCATCCACATATAATGTTTGTTTATTTAATATACATCTGCTCTCCCCCACATTTTTTGTGACAATCAAGGATTGCCATAATATTCACACTGGTCTGATTGAGACACAACCAACTGTAACCAACTGAAAAAGTCAATAACACAAGCAGACAGCGTGTTACCTTCAGAGCAGGTGGAGCTGGTGCTGATCTGACCATAGTTTTCCAAGCCAGACGTGGCGGAGCAGGCTTCACCACTTCAATCACCTCAGGTTCTCTCTGCTCATCCTCTTCATGTGTGGCTGCAGGTACAGGGATTCTCTTGTCAGCATTATCAGACCCTGAACTCTGTTTCTCTAAAGTTTCTGGTTGATCTTGTTGGACAGAGCTGTGGTTTCCTGAGATGATGTTTTCGGCTGGTGGTTTGATGGATGTTTGAGCAGAGAGAAGCTGAAAGCCAGGGCCTGTGCTCTTCCTGCTGCCTGGAGCACTCAGTTGTTTACTGGCTTTTGGTGAAGCACCGAGAGATTTAGGCCTTTTGCCTTTTCTCTGAGAATCTGCAGGGCTGTCCATACCTACAAGCATGATAAAATATGAAAAAAACAGTGTGCAAACAAAGAGCATTTCACACTTTGAAGAATACTGTAAAACATTAAAATACTCTTGCATTTAGGACCAGAACACACAACACAAATTTTGCCCAGAATATTTATATATGTATTATTTATAAGCATTCAGTGAACTCACCTTTCTTGGTCTTGGCCATGGTAGAGGAAACCTGGAGCAACCTAAGATCTCCAAGTTCCTTTCTCTAAGAAAATGAACCGTGTTAAAACCAGGAAAAAACAATAAATGGTCTAGACAATATTTCGTCTAATATGCATATTCTTGTCTAATATATGCATTTATCTATTTTCGTAATTTAAAAATAAAAAATAATGACAAAATAGTATACAAAAACTAATTATCCTGATTGATTGGCATGATGCTGGCAAGCAAAAAGTTGATACAATTGCAAAACAATTACATCTAAAATGTTCCCACATACACTGCAAGTGTATTGTGTAATTTTAATTTTGGTTTAATTAAAAAAATGTAGTTTTAATTTTGTGACATACATGTTTTCCAATATTTACAGAAGATACAAACTAAAATGCCATTCAGTGTAACAAGTTTATAAATCTGGTCATGTATATTTACTCTAAGAATCATTTGATGGCATAGTTAATTTAATTTTAATTAATTAATTAAATTTAATTAATTAATAGTTAATTTCTTTTGAAATTTCAGACATAAAATATAAATATATATATATATATATAAATAAATAAATAAATAAATAAATTAATAAATATTTATTTAAAAATATATTTAAAAATTTTTTTAAAATTTATATATATATATATATAAACTCATTTAAAAACATGGTCTAAATAAATATCCAGTCTACTAGCCATCAACTGCTACTGAGGGAGGAGAAATTTTAAAACTTAATTTCTTGAGGTACAAATGACAATTTTCTCCTATTTCTTACATACCTGGGAACACAATATTGATGTCCTGATGGTAACAATTGAAAGGTGTTTGATAAAGGATGTCTCTCATCACTGACAATCATGATAGCCTTATTTATACTCTTTCTTTGTATAAACTATCAATACTCTTTAGCTTTATTCCTAACAACTTACTGGCTGTTGATACCACCTTCCCCAGTGACCTCTTCTGGGCCTCAGAAACATTTCCATACCAACAGATCACACAAATTGCAATACTTTTAATAAAAAAAGCACAAAAAAACATGATCAACAACGTGTTGTCAATAGTTTTTTTAAAACGTACATTCTCTACTGCTCACATATTAAAAGATTATTTTATACACAGTGCAAAATACTACTTGATTGTCATTTTAAATATTTATACTTTACTTCAAACCCCTGTTCTAACAATCATTTTATCAATTCAGATTTAACCAAATTAGATATGACTGTCATAGTTTCCAACAAGTAATAAGTACATATCAGAATACAATTTTCATTTTACAAACAATATCTATTTCGCATAATGATGGTTCAACGATTATTTCACCTGTGTTTACATTTTATTTTGACGTTTTATTCAGACTGTTTGTTTTTTTATTTATTTATTTTATTTAGTGTAGCAGCTTAACCAATACAATATTTCAGCTTAAAATGGAATACATTTTTCACTGCCAATCATTCCACCTTTTTATACAATATAGAAAGAAAAAAAACTATAAAAAATGAAGTAAATAATAACATAAATAACTATAAAATAATAATGTAAACAATATTAATAACAAAATGTACACAATTCGGGGAGGGTCAAATATACACCTAATAGTCAAACTCTGTTTTAAGTAATATTAAATCTTTAATATTAGTCTGAAGAGGAGACTGTGAGAGAAAGCATTAAATTCTAATTTGGTTATTAAATTAGAAAATGCGTACCTTGCAGATTAAAACCAAGTAGCAATTATTTTTATGCTTTACAAAATCTTGATAGAGTAATGTTACATATTCAGTCCATTTGGTGCAGATATTTCTAAATACACTCATTTAAAGGCGAAGGCAAAGTTATTATTTTGTTTTCATAATATAAATGTCGTGTACAATTTTATTATGTAACATGAAGCAAATTATACAGTATGGTTAAGTCTATTTGTTATTTATCACGTACAAGGTAAATATAAAACAATTACAAAGACTGTAAAGGCTGTATAAAATGTGCAAACTGCCTGCATGAGCAGTTTTGGTCCTCAAATCCTTTCTGACTATGATTTTGAGCCCCCCAAAAATCTGTCTCGCTCTTATCTTATCTTACTTTCTGTGCAACACAGAAAAGGCCTGACAACTCGGTATCAGGCTCGTGGTTACTTGTGTCTTAATAACTAAGAAACAAAACATTTACTCGTGTTTATGACAGATGTAGCGCACTCGCTGTGGGCGGAAACACAATGAAACAACATGAAACAATGTAGCAAACAGACCGACAACAGACGAGTGCATGCAGCTATAAAAACAACAACATCGAGCTTGAGATATCTCACATATTCCAAATACAACGGCTTTGCGCATACTTACCGGCTAACTTATGATGGCTTGCATTTTTGTAAAATATCTCGAAAGTTTAGAGGCTTTTCTTCCTCTCTTCACTTCCCTACTACATGCGCCCTGCGTCTGTCATGTGACCACACCGCGCCGTCTGTTGGTAAGGAGAGCAAAGGAGTTGCAAAACGTGTACAGTTGGTCAAAATTACAAGCCCTCCTGTGAATTTTAAATATCTTTTCAAATATTTCACCGATGCTGTTCAAGGGCATTTTATCCACAATGGTTTTAATAACTAATTTCTAATTACTCATTTCTTTTGTCTTTGCCATGATAACAGTGCATCATATTTTACTAGTTATTCTGTAAGATACTTGTATTCTGCCTAAAGTAGTTTAAAGACTCAACTGGGTTAATTAGGTTAACTAATTGAGCCAGTCATTCGACAGCAGTGGCTTGTTTTGTAACCAATAAAAAATAATTAAATAAATACACATATAAATAATTAAATGTCATAAAAGTCTATAAACTCCTGCATAAATAAATACGAAAAAATAAGGTAAAGTATAACGGAATTTGTGGAATTTTATTTATGCTTATTTTTTATTTGCGAATTTATATTTTATTGTTTTATTTATGCAGGGATTTCTGGATTTATGTACTCATTTATTTTTTATTTGCCTATTTATTTATGTTGTTTTATTCATGCAGGGATTTATGGATCTATTTACTCATTTATTTATTAATTTGCGTATTTATTTATTTATTGTTTTATTTATCCAGGGATTTATGGATTTTTTTACTCTTATTTATTTATAAGTTTATTTATGTATTGTTTTTGCAAGTTTCATCCTCCATAAATATTGACTTTAAAGAATTTAACAAAAAATATTTTTTGAATTCAGTCAAACTAAACTAAATACTTTCTCCACAAGAAAAAAATGGAAATACTCATAATAAAGCAACTTCATAATAAGGTAAACTGTGAAAACGTACCTAAAAATTAAATAAAAATCACAATAAATGAATAACTCAAAACTATCTGAAACTAACAATAGTAATAGTAACTAACAAAACTGGTAATTAGCAAAAAATTATCGTTTTCAGAATTAATACACATTCTGTGTCGAAAAAAATATCTGACCTGCGACTGTTTAGAGAAGAACCTGTAGATGGCGCTTTTACAACCAAACACATCAGGCAAGTGCAAGATTTCATACAGAAAAGCCTTTTATATAAACACAAACCATGTAGGCATGGGACAATGACCGTTATCAAGGTATACCGCAGTTTGAAGAAGTCAAGGTTTTAAAGCCGCCAAAATTTTCTGCTATATCGTTCCTACAGTATATGTAAAATAGTTTTTAGAACAACAGTATCTCCAGTAGAAAAGATATCCAAAGATGCCGTTTTAAATTGTAAAAAAAAATGTGTTTTTGAAATTAATGAAGACAGCAGAAGTCAATGATTCATTTGAATTATTTAGCCTGACATGTTTACTGCTCCAAAATATTCTAAATGTTTCTCAAAATAAAAAATTGTGTTTAAAACTTTCTCCTTAGTTTTTTTTACCCAGACATTTAATCACTATAAAAACCATGAAACCATGATATTTTTATCCAAGGTTATCATACCGTCAGAATCTTATACCAGCCCATGCCTATAAACATGTTCCAAGCTTTGTTAATTTGCCAAAAAAAGTAAACAAGGCATGTTTAGCTGCATTCATGACCTTTAATATGAAGTTTGTAATTCTTAATATTCGTTTAAGTTGCATTTCTGTGGTTTTAGGTTTAGTGTCTAACAATTACTTTTCATAACTAAGAGGTTTGCACAAGAGTTAAGGTATGCTGTGCAGACATTAAACTTTGCTCTGATCGATATTGCATATATATTTAACTCTAAAATAACTAAAACTGAAATAAAACTAAATATGCCCACAAAATAAAAAACTAAAGTATAACCTACACAATTTTTAATGAAACAAACTAAAACTAAACTTATATTTACAGCAAATTTCAAAATGGTATCCAAATTCAAAATGCAAAGCTGTAATAACCTGTGGGAAGTCTGAACAAATTATAATCAATCCCAAATTGTACCTTCTGCATGTAAAAATTTCTCTGAAAAAGCAGAACACCCTGTAAGTTGTTGTATAAATAAATCTTAGTAACCTCACATGTACATCTCTAATATGTATCATCTCTGATTTGTATTCGATGCCATTTGATCTTTAAAATTAATGCGTCTTCAAACACCCATCCCGGAGTTTCAAAATAGTTTTATTAGTCTGTACACGACATAAATGAAAATAACTGTTCAAATACAAAAGGTTTTTAGTAAGCAAAGAAGTGTGCAAAAAATCTGTTTATCTCAACCAAAAAAAAAAAAAAAAACAATATTGAAGTCAGAAAAGAACCATTATTTACCACATAAATTGAAATATATACTGTAGTTGTCTCGTATAATGACTCTAGGATGAAAGGTATACAGTGTATCCAAACAAAGTCATCTATGCATATATTAAACAAAAAGATACAATTTTAAATCAAGAAAAAAGCCAACATGTGTTAATAAAACAAATTTACCTTGTGTGATTAGTCTAATCGTCAAATCTTTGAGTATCTAATACTTATAAAAGCAAATGGTAAAACAATAACAAACACTAAAAGCAAAATGACTCAATTCCAAAGCTGAAGTATTGTGTCAGCTGACCTCTTAGACTTATTATCAAGTTCTGATGAGTTTGTAAAAGACTGTAGATCCCGGAATTTGTATATTCACACATATGGTCCAAAAGTGCTTGATGTCCATATTTATTATAAAGTCACAGTAGTGTTATGAATATTTTCCTTGGCTTTACTTTCACCATCCATACACTGGGTGACGTCCTATGTATTGAAGCTATCTTCATAAGGTGGTGGAGCCTCTGTTAAAAGACATAAAATCAAGTTAATCATTAGATAACACTGTACTTACCAAATGAACAACTTATGAAAAACAGTAACAATAACGTTAATAAATATATTGAACTATATAGTATGAAAATAGAACATGAAAAATACAAGTTAAATACTTTAATTATTTACCTTTTACTTCTTTAAATACTTTTATTTTATTCTATACAACAATTGTAATGTTAATCGATAATAAGAGCTGATATTGAGCAGTCCTCCAAGACTTCGAAAGGCATTTTCCTAAATTTTGCAACCTAAAATGACTGATTTAATGCTGGCTTTTATTGTGCTTTCCTACTGTAAGACTATAAAGACATTTTTTTTTTCAATGAAAATTCACATTCAGCCAGTCTACTTGAAGCAGCCTTTGGCTGAATGGAAGTTTCAATGTCACATGGCTAAGCAAAATCTGAGAGAAACTGTGTAAAATACAATACAAATTAAAAAAGTCAGCTCTTCTGAATTCAGTGGCATTGGCTTAAATTTGTATTCAAGGGATAGTTCACTCAAAAATGTCAATTCTGTCATCATTTACTCGCCCTTCACTTATTCCAAAGCAGTTTTGAGTTTATGTTATGTAAGAACATAGGACAAACAAATACTATGGATATCAATGGTTACAGGTTTAGTCACACAGCATTCTTCAACATAACCTCTTTTGTGCTTAACAAAACAAAATAAACTCAAACTGGTTTTGGACAAAAGTAAAAAGTAAACAGTGATACCTTTTTATTTTTGGGTGAACTGTCCCTTTAAATGCTGTGATTTGCAGAATTTAAAATCCTCAATTAAATTACTGAGCATGAATGTCACTGTAATTACAAGTAAGGTTGTCAAAATACTGGAATTCGGTACCAATAGGTACTGAACTTTAAAAAAAACATCAATTTCCTGCAAACATTTATGCGATGTTGAGCACGTTCTTAAACACTGCTGATTTGCCATTGTGTTCACATGCTTAACAGAAATGACTGTGATTGGTCGTGAAGGTCATGGGTTCACCGAACTCACTGCTGCTTACTGAGTGTAGCCACAGATACAGGGACACTGGAGCGTTTTAAAGTCCCAATTCATCAGCAGATCGCTTGCATGTCAGCTTATAGACAAACCAGCTGATGGATGAGACTTTGAAACACTCCATTGTTCCTGTATCTGTGTTTACACTCAATAAACAGCGGTTTGTTTGTTTTTTGTTTTTTGTTTTTTTTTTACTTTTGAACACATGAACACAGTGGCATATCAGCAGTGTTTAAGAATGTGCTCAACAGCGCTCAAATGTTCACAGGAAATGGACGTTTTTTAAAATTTCAATATCGATTGGTACCAAATTCCAGTATCATGACAACCCTAACAAGTAAACTCAGACATTCTCAATGAGTTTGTTTGCATGGACACCAAGGGCTTTATTTTTACGATTTAGAGTCATGCATATGGCGCAAAAGCATTAAGGGTGAGTCTGAATCCACTTTTGCTATTTTAAGGACGGAAAAATAAGATTTGTGCTGCGGCACATGGTTTAACAGGGTTGTATTTTTTCTCTTAAGGAGTTATGGGTGTTTTGAGCATAACGTGCTTTAAACCAATCAGAGTTTCATCTCCCATTCCCTTTAAGAGTCAGTTGGGTCGTGCCGTGGTGCATTTACTATTTACATGACATTGTAAGTGGAAAAACTGAATGCTTCACTAGCGAGAAAACAGTTAAACAGACCATCCTCAGCGAGAATAAAGAATAAGCCTCCTCCATTCACCCTTTTTACTTCTTTACTTTTGTGGATAAGGAAATGGTGTTGTCCTCACTCCACTGAAGACATCCATTAGCCTACATATTTAATTTAATTTAATTTAAAGCGCAAAGATTTCTTTTAAAACCATTTCTAAATTCAGTTCTAATTTTCAGCAAACGAACAATAATAACAAAGTGTGGTCAAAAACTGCGCTATATCCAAACACATGTCCTATTCTTATGCCCCATATGGTGATGCATACGTCTCCAAAGCCCGAAAGGTGGACAAATCTAAACTTTTTTTATTAAAACATAAAAATAAACTAAAAACAAACTAATAATTTTTGTAATATTTAAATCCTTTAATTCTTTTTCATTTGTAAAGATATTTACGTATTGCTGTACATCCTGTGTGTATTAAGCAATGCGTAAGTGTTTAAGGTGCACAACTAACATGCTTCTCGCTGGACTTTGGACTTACTTTCAACTGGTCAAAATAGCAATGCGCCAACAATGCGCCTTAACAAACCTCCTTTCAAGACCGGCACACCCATGAGTCCACAAAGTGGCACAAATGGATTTGCTATTTGAACAATGTGACGCAAAACAGGATGATTAGGGTTCCGCTGGTCTGAAAATAGCAACAAATTGCACCAAACGCGTCTTGCACCTTATTGAGCCTAGTGTATGATAGGGCCCCAATACGATTAAGACAGTACTCTAATTAAAAGTCTACCATGTAAACAGCTATTTTTGATGACCTGAATCTAAATACGGTCATAATCAAACCAAACAGAAATCGAATTAGGACATGGAGTATTCTGATTTAAGTTACATTATTAAAGTGCAGTACAGAAACTTAAACAAATAAATCAATTATCGTTATGTAGTAGTTTCGCTCCAATTAGCGACAAGATGCACACATGGCAGTTGTTAGGCATTTGATGACAAACAAATGAGAATGGTTAAGCGAGCTGGAAACTATGCTGAGAATTCTCCCACCAGTTCTTACTGCGTACTCTCATCCAATATCTCAGAGTTTGTCGCAGAGGCATGAATAAAAAGTTAGTGAATGAAATGGCAGAGTCTGTTCCTTGAAAATTTGTATCTGCCGAGGTCTGTTTGCATGCATAGTGTTAGAAATTAACTGCAGTTGAACTGCAAAATTAAAAATAAACCCAATAAATTGTTAAAACAGTGTTGAATAGTGATGTAATGATGTTAATCGGACTTTGTACTATATAACATGTAAAACGGGAACAAGAAAGGAACATTCAAAAAGCAACTCATGTGAACATCTTAATCATATTATTGTCTTATTCAGACTAAGGCAAATAATTTGATTACTGATGTCCATGTAAACGTAGTCAGTGATGTGATCGATCCTTCGCCAAAGAGGTCAACCTGAATCCCTCTACATAACTAACAACCATTCAAATGCAATGACTGCGTGTGTCACCTTGTGGATATGCTGAACTCATATAGCTGGGAGGCACGCTCGCAGAAGAAGGCGTCTGATTCCTGTCCTGAGAGCTGCTGGATGAGGATGGAGGAGGTGCTGATGGGCCGCTGGATCTCTGTCTCTGTCTGAAGCTCAGGCCAGGAGCGTAGCTGAAGGCATTCGGGGACACTGGACCCGGTGTGCCCGGCTCTTGATGCGGACTCTTTAGCATTTCTCCATTGTAGTTACTCACACTTGGAAGCTGTGGGTACAGATCGACTGGAGGCGCACTGGGAGAAGCATGGTTGCTGCGAGGCCTGGGTTTGGGTGCAGGTTTTGGGGCTGGCCGTGGTGGCAGATTTCGAGCTTCAGATTCAAGAGCGGATGGAGATGGGGCAGGGGTGACACGTGGGGCTGGCATAGGGGCAACCGCCTGGGAGAGGGAAGGCTGAGAGGGATCCAATGCCACGCTTCCAATGCAAATGGGCAGAGTTAATGCCACCTCGGGGTATTTCAAATAGACCTGAAAAAAGCAAAAAACGAATGTGCAAATGGGATTCAGTAAGAGGAAGGAAGCAGGAAATACTAACTGTAATTTGCATGAACTTTTGATAACATACATCTCCCTCATATGCATGTTCCCAGTGATTATAGATTAGGCAATAGCAAGCCATTATTTAATGCTCCACAATGGAGAGAAAAGCATACAGGAAACAAAGAGTCTGTCACACAACATGATTTGGCAATGTAATACATTTGTGTAGCAAAAACGTGATTTCAAGAGCTGACCTGAATGTAGTAGCAGATTTGGATGAGGTTTTCATCAATCAGAGAGGAGTGAGGAAGAGCAGGTACAATGATCTGCTGATTCCATTCGGATTTATTTCCACCCTTGACTCCAGGTCCTTCCACCTCTGCTACGGACCGCAAGTCATATGTTGGCTTCTTGGTATTATAGGTGACTTTCTGAAATTGAGAGCAAAAGTGAGGATTATATCATGATATTAACCAATGATGTAACTGTGTGTGCAGATCGCAAACACTAGCGAATCTGTATCAGTCAACAACTAGTCAGAATATTAAAAGGAAAGAGTGAAATACAGTCGGTGTTCACCAAGGCTGAAATTAAATTATTATAAATGCAGTAAAATCAGCAATATTGTAAAATTGGATTGAAACATAAATATATATCTGTTTAAATATATTAAATCACCCTCCAGAAATGATGCTAATGTGCAGATTCTAATATGTAGAAACATTTCTTATGTAAACATGATCCTTTTTTTCAGGATTGTTTGATGAATGTACAGCTCAGAAGAACAGAATAATTTGTATGGCCCCTTTCACAATGTGGAACACAACAAAATTTGCAGAATCCAATCAAAAACTTATATCTATGTAACGTAAAGAACCTGTAACAAACATTATTATTATTAGAACAACGCATTTCTCAAAGTAATAATAACAATAATTTAAAACAAAATGCTATGTTACTTATTTTAAATGTTGATGTTTTAACCTTAACAGGAATAAATGCAATAATAATAATAATAATATTTAATAATAATAATAATAATAATAAAGTTTATTTATGATGCACTTAAACTCAAAGGGCTACAAAAGACAACAACAAATAAAAATGCAACTCAAGCCAGAATTAAAAGCTTGCATAAAACCCCAGTAACAAGCCAAAAGTCACACCACACTAATCAATAATCAATAAGCTAAAAGATTACAAACTGCACAACAATGAAAGTGATAATTATGAATTAACTGCTTTACTAAAAATATTTGTCACAATTTAAATAACAATTTAAAGAAATGGCTTCCTAATAATTGTAGGTAGTGCATTCCATAATTTAGTCAAAGTCAAAGTCAGCTTTATTGTCAACTCGACCACATGTACAGGACATACAGAGAATCGAAATTGCGTTACTCTCAGGCCCTAGCATGCCTAACATATAATATTAATACAAAAAGTAGAATTTTAAAAAGAAATGACAATAAATACAATTGCACATATAATGTAATATAAAAATATAAATACAAAAAAATTGTAAACAATACAATTACACTTAAAGGCACTACAAAACGCTTTAAAATTATATCATAGGGGTTTACTCTTAATAAATAGCTATTAAATTAAGTCCAAATCATGATTTTTATTAATTAGGCAGAGTATTTTAACTGATGTTAGTACCATGAGCTATAATGTAACAGTTATTTTTTATATGCTCATTACTTATACCTTGCCAAATTTTGTATGTACGTATTTATTAATTTGCTGTAATTCCATATCAGCAGCATTGACTATACTCACGTAAACATTAGTTATACACATTCAATACATAACAGTTTCTTAATGAATAAGCATCATGCAAAAAAATCCTAATAACAATACTGATAAAAGGTCAAATAAAAATCTTTCAATTGAGTCAGTGATAAGTATTCTAAAATTCATCCAGGAGACATCTTTTTAAACATTTCCCTTAAAAGTATTTTCTGAATAAAAACATTCTCTAATATGATTTTAAAATATACAATCTATTGAAATATGCTTTATCTCACCAAAAATACCAAGACAGATTCCTTGAAACATATAAACCCACAGTACATGACAATTAAAGTGCTTCCGAATATGATATCAGTCTCAGAAACAGCACAACACACTCAGCAAGCTGTCAGTGTCATCTTACCTGCATTAGACTGGCAACCACATGACCTGTCGTCTTGTCAGATTTGTTTTCAATCCCAGCGGAAACTTTAATGATCTGTCCTGCGATATACCCTCGCATGTCAGTCTTCGCATTCAGCACCACTGTCCCATTTTTCACAAGCATGTATGAGAAATTCTTGGTTACAGAGGATGCGCTAGGTTCCTGGGCAAAGCAAAATATAATACCAATAAAATAATTATTTAAATACTGACAGTAAATTAGATTAACCAGTTACTATTAGTCATGCAGTATATTCAAATGTGTGATTATGTAGTACAAATACCCGTATTCCAGGTACTTCATTCAGGTTTAATGTGTTGGTCATAGAGAATGGCTTCTCAATCTTGTAATCTTTGGCAAATCGAGGTGTGTCGATGAAAGCCCGGACTCGGTACATAATTTGTCCATAAGGCCCTACAAATGAAGTCGGTGCACCAGCTACAAAAGAGAGAATTATAGAGGTTTGAATATCTTCTGGGACGGTTCAGATAAATAATGAATGACTCCTTGAACGGAGAAAGGTTTTTAATTATCTGACTTCTTACAAACAACAGCCTTTTGTCATATTCTTTTCAAGTAAATGGTTTAAAACGATGCATTATGCATTAGAGTCAAATACTTTTAGCAAAAGGCTAAAAACCACAAAAGCAAACGCTGCGGCATGAGAAGGCACATTTCCCTTATTGTTCTGTTAGGAAACACTGAAAAGTCTCAGACAAAAGAGGAACAGCAGATGGAGGTTTCAAATAGCAGCTGAGCAGTTTCAGACAATATGAGCAGCAGTAGCCTATAGGTTTGTGTGTCTTAGCTTTATATTGTGAGATGTGAATAAAATGAAGTTAAAACATATATATATATTTTTTTAACTCTGACTGACTTTATCACTTTACCACAGTAAGTGGCAGTACTCTGTAAATAATATTATATCTGCTTTTAACTAAAAGCGGTGGGACTACACTGGAAACTTTTGAATTAAAATTCTGTTTTTATCAGGGTTAAAAAGTCAGCTAAACAGTTTGTGTTTTGACCACAAACTAAGGTCAGCTTGCATTGTTTGAATTCTGGTTTTACTTCCTTTTAAAAGTAATGAATACTTCATTTACCAAAGCAATTTATAAATGTTACAAAAGAACTAATTAAAATGCATTCCAGTTTACACCACAATGGGCCTTTTTGTAATGGCTGGTAATACGAAATAGAGTTTAGAATGATATCTAAAGTGACAGCATGACACAACTAAAGCAGGGGTGCCCAAAATCAGTCCTGGAGAGCCGGGGTCCTGCAAAGTTTAGTTCCAACCCCAATTAAACACACCTGAACCAACTAATCAAGCTCTGTCTAGGTATACTTGAAACTTCCAGGTACTGTAGGTGTATTGAAGGAAGTTGAAGCTAAACTATGCAGGACAACACACCGGCTCTCCAGGACAGAGATTGGACACTCCTAAACTAAAGTAATGGCTTTGATAATAGTTAAAAATTTGGATTCTGCAAAATTTAAATACAAGAATTCTAGAAACATGGTCGTTAACACTAGAAACGTGCCAGCCAACATGATAATTCATATAATAAATGTTAACGTTAATTTGTGCTAGAAACATGTTAGCAACATGCTACTGCATGACACAGCAATGTGCTAATTAATGTTTAAACAATGTTATCAATATGTATAAACAACATGCTATTTCTTGCTTGAAACATGTCAGCAATATCCTAATTTATGCTAGAAACATGTTAACAACATGCAAATGATTGCTGGATACATGTAGCAACATATTAAGTTCTGTTTTAAATATTACCAACATGTCCATTCATGTTAAAACATGACAGAAACATATTAGTACCATGGTAAAACTCAAAAGCAACATGCTAATACATGCTAAAGAACATACTAGCAACCAAAAAACTGAAATGTGCGCACATCTAGGATTCTCAAAGGCAGTTGCTCAATCAAAAACAAACACAGTGGCAAAAGGTTAGAAGAAAATCGGCACACTGCCACTTTAGCTCTCAAAACTTTTTTTAAATTACAAAGAACATACTAGCAACATGCTAAATTTAAAATCTAGCTTTAAAATATACTATTATTTCTCAATAATACTGTATTTCATCACAAAAATGTATGTTTATCCACTTAAGATAAACTGGCTGATTTGTATTAATTAGTTTGTGAGTGTTTAGTTATACAAGAGGATTTTTTTCTGTTGCTGTGTATGAATTTAAACAGTGGATAATGTCTGACACATCTCGGAGGAATGCAGAGCGACAGGTCGGTTTGATTACTTAAAACTGTCTCTCACCTGGCAAGAGAAACTTGAAGGGAAAACTGTGCTCGCCCTCTTTGAGAGTGCCTAGGAAACAGATGGTGAGACACTGTAAGAGAAGTGATCAAGCATCCTAGCATTTATAATGTGAGTGAGACTAATGACATCTGCGTACCTTTATCTGCTATTGAGACTGAGCTGCTGAAGTACTGCTCCTCATCTGTCCAGTTGGTATCGTTTGATTTGCTGGTCACACCACAGAATCCCTGGCAGCTCACTTTAATAGCTGATTATGATATAAAAGAGTCAAAAAGTCAGACATAAACAAAGTGTCCACACAGAATCAGTATGCTGCAACAAGAAACTTCAGTTTACAATAACGTCATTGAATATGTTATATTAAATTAGGGCTGCACGATATTGGAAAGAACTGGCATTGCAATATTTTGTATTTCTGAAATATATATATATATAATATGAATATAATTTCACAATATGACTTAAGTATATGTTCTGATAGAATTCGTAATTTTACATTGATTGGGATAATTTTGTAAAGGATGGCAGCGGCATAAAAAATATCCACAAAAAATATAAAAAAAAATAAATTTAAACAAAAAACCTAAATAAACGCTGCTTCATGGTTTTTGGTGGAATCTCATAATACCGAGGTACAAAAATTCAGTTATCAAATCTAAAATAACACTTTATAGTGTATTTTATAAATAATTGAGCACAATTAATCCTTAAGCAGCAAACTTTATTATTTCTTGTGACCAAATGGTTTAAATTTGCTTTATATCTAAAAGTTTGGCCAGAGGAGAAATTGTTGTGCCCAACTGAGCCTGGTTTCTCTCGAGGATTTTTTTCCTTCACTTTCGTCAATCAGTAAAGTCTGTTCCTCGCCAATGATTTGCTTGGTTTGGGACTTGTGGAGCTGTGCATCGGTGGATTTGCTCTTCAGTGTTTGAACTTTCAGCAGTGAAAATTAAACACTGAACAGAACTAAATTGAACTTTAACTCTGAAAACAGTACAGACACAGTTTCAATTTACTAGAATTTCTATGGTAAGCTGCTTTAACACAATCTACATTGTAAATCCACTATAGAAATAAATATGAATTAAATTGAAAATCTTACAATTTCAGGACTTAAAAAAACACTATTAGATTATGGTTAAAAATCACAAACTTGACATTGCAGGTCCTGCGAAGTGACTATAGCAATTGCACACATTGCAATATCAATGCTGAAACTTTATATTGTGCAGCCCTACTTTAAATTGTATTACTTTCCTGGTAACAGCTAAGCCAAGAAAGCTAAATGATAAATGGATTTGCCAGGCAGGGAGATAACAGGCTTGTTTCTCATTAAAACTTAATTTGTCATCACCTTTTCTTTACCGACAGGATGTTGCATGTTAAAAGATTCAGATTGTCACAGTAACAAATATACAGTCTGCAGAAAATGCTTTCACAGCACTGAGGTCAGTAAATTTATACACTTTTTGTTTCACAAGAAATGTTCTGCAATCTTTGAGTCATTGCAACAAAATGAAAATACATACTGCAGGACAAAATTTGCATCAATACACAGAAGAAATGTTGCAATATAATTTTCCTTAAGCACAAACACTGGCCTTATAAAGGTTTGTATGACTTCACCAAAAGCTTTTCATTGTTTACATATTAGAAATAAACCGTAAATTTGACCTAACGTTTAAACTAGATTGCTGAACTAATAATTTCTAATGATATTTAACCTCAGATGCTGTTTACAATTGCTAATAATAAAAAAATTATGTTTTAGAATTATATTTATTTATATTTTTAAAATTGCATTCCTAAAACTGGAGTAATGGCTGCTGCAAACAAAAACGTCAAATAATTATTTTAAGTTAAAGAGATATTTCTCAAGATTACTGTAAAACAAAGCATTAAACTTTTGAAAGGTAATGACCCTCCACCCAAGACAAAACAATAATTCCTGGGTGACTACTGGCAAACATTAGGTTGAGTATCTAGTTACATATTACAGGCATTTTGATGGTTTGTTTGTAAAAGCTGTTCTTTTGCAGTTTATCTTCTTAACACAACAAGCTGTATTTTCTCTTTAATAGACATTATGTAAACATTAGCCACAGCATTTAGACTAGATTACTTCACTGTCCAAGTCATATTTACTAAATGAAACAAGAATGTTTCACTTTAATATTGCTTAAAAAGTTCATTGTACTTAAAAGGATAGTTCACACAAAATTTAAAAAAATCATTTACTCACTCTTCACTTGTTCTAAATCTGTTAGATTTCCTTACTTCTGTTGAACCAAAAGAAGATACTTTGAAGAAAGCTGGAAACCACTCGCTTCCAAAGTATGTTTTTCATATACTATGAATGTCAGTACAGGGTTCGGCAAAAGAAAAAGAAAACTCAGTTTATAACCAATTGCTGGTGAGTCAATTTTTATTTTTGGGTGAACTATCGTTTTGTGGAGCTCTGCATCAATGGATTTGCTCTTCAGTGTTTGGTTTTTTAGCAGTGAAAATTAAACCACACTGAACTAAACTGAACTTCAACTCAGAAAACTGGACTGACAGTTTCAGTTTGCTAGAACTTCTATGTTAAGCTGCTTTAACACAATCTACATTGTAAAAGTCTATAGAAATGTATGCGTTCATCAAAAGAAAAAAAAACTAGTTTATAACCAATTGATGGTGAGTAAATTTTCATTTTTGGTTGAACTATCCTTTTAAGAGACAAATGTTATGTGATCTCAAAAACTGATTAGATTAAGCAAACAGAATGACTAATAGATTTCTAGTTCTCAGGATGATATGTTTTAGACTGTTACATGAGAGTTAGTTCATGTGTTAGTTCAAGTGTTAGTTCATGTGTTTTTGCTCAAGAATAACATCAGAGCAGATCTGTCAGTGTTTAATGTTCTGTGCTAAAATTAAAATAAAAATTAATAAGATTAAAATTGTTGGGAGGCATTGTGGATCACAGGACACCAACCATTTTTACATATTTTGGGGATGTTTTAATACTAATAGATTTTGGAAAGGGATTGTTATGTGCTTGTGTTGTTTGTGCCATGTTTGTGCTTTCTCTCTCTCTCTTATTGTTCTCCCGTATCTGCTTCATATTCTCAGATTCCGTTCATTAGTCAATCCATCCATAAATCATTTCCTTCAATCATTAATTTCCAAAAAATACATGTATAGAGTCAACCTTGTTTCAAGTAAAAAAGCCATCACAAGATGCTGGTATAAACCTAATCCACCACAAATGCAAGATTTGATTGATGTTTTGAAAAATATAATAATTATGGAGAAAATTGCATACAGTGTGCATAACCAAAAAGATACATTTGTTGACTTGTGGTTTAAATGGATCGAGTACATTACTCCCATTCAAACTAATGTTTTTTTTTTTTTTAAGAATTTTAATATTTATTTTTACTGTTAATATTGTTATTACCCCCCCCCCCCTTTTTTTTTCTTGTATATAGTTTTGATAAGGATGATGTAAATACGGCAAAGGGATATGTTGTTCTGTTGCTGTCCTGAAGAAATTTGTGTACCTCTTTGATCCCTGAATGTGGAATTTAAACTGGAAAAGCTTTAAAAGTCACATATGCCTACTGATGCTGTGAATTGTATCTCTCTGCAATAAAAACTTAAATTAAAAAGAATAGATTAAAGAAGTGCATCTGCTGTTAATCAAAAAGTGAAGTAAAAAAGTAAAAAAAAAAGTAGACAATTAAACTTAAATGGATTCAGTTGCCTTGTTCAATTGTTGATGTATTTAGTAGCAATGTATTTACTACCATGAACAAACAATGAACAATACATTTAATAAAGAATTTAAGTATGTTTGTTAACGTTTGAAAACAGTTGTTCATTGTTAGCTAATGTTAACTCACATGTATTACCTAAAGTTAACAAGCATGGCATTGGTTTTTAATAATGCATTAGTGAATTTTGAACTATCATTAAAAAATGCCGTACAACCATTGCATAAATATAACCCTAATACATGATATTTTTGTTCCTCCATTTTCTGTCTATCTCTCTTCCCCTGTAGACACATTTTTACTGTTAGCAGACAGAGATGTTACCACAGATACATAATCAACCATGGGAATTATGTCAGAATAGACTCTAGCATGAAACTAGTGAGCAACAACAACATCTGAATCTGAAGATATTATAATCAGTAACTCTGACTTATTGAACAAAACATGAGTGGTGTTAAACTAAACTAATATTATAATAAAAAAACTGGTGCGACTTGATGTAGTTCCCCAATCCTTTAAAAGAATATGCTATGAATAATACATCTAACAGAGAGCAAAAATTGCTCAGTTCAAAAGCTAGTTATATAAACAATGTATTTTTTTATCAAGACTTAAACAGAATTGTTATTGTTGTAAACGCTGTCAACTGCGTGCAATTGTTATTCTTCGAAATGTCAGCAAACCAGTCGGGTGAGTATTTCCTTCAGCTACATCTCGGCTCAAACAACAGACCAGCCCTAAACCACATGACTTACACCACTACATACTGATCAGTACTTCTGCTCAGACTTCTTATTGATTTTATTTGATTTAATCTGACTGCACTTGGACTCATTTTGATATATATATATATATATATATATATATATATGTGTGTGTGTGTATATATATATACATATATACATACATATATATATATATATACACACATACATATATACACACATACATATATA
>CAIGQZ010000427.1:10295034-10335711 GCA_903798205.1 Danio tinwini | reverse complement strand
ATATATATATATATATATATATATATATATATATATAAACACGAACACACACACAAAAACATGTCCACTCATAGTCTTATACATGCATATATTTTGATGAAATCATACCTTGTTCCCATGGCCAAGGAAAGGCAGCCTAAAGCACAATTCAAACAGTACTGGTGCTGCATTGTCATTGCATTTCTGGATACCTCCATATTAGTTTTATGGGTGTATACACAAGTCGGTTCATATGCACAATGTATTTAAAACTATTTATTTCTAGATATATAAAACTAAATGCATTAAGTGTGGACTGATGGTCCTTTACAACCCCCTCGCTTCTAATTTATATATATATATATATATATATATATATACACACACACCTGATTACAGAACAAACTACAATAGAGAGTAGAGATATTATAACGTTAACAGTAGCATAAATCTTGAAAAATATGTAACTTGTCACATCTTGAATGTACTTGTATAATTTTCTAGCAAATTTTAGGCGTATTTAAACATTTAAGGCCTTGATGATTTTTTTAAAGCTCAATTTTCGACTTTGCCTATTGAGCTCTTTTTATGAAACTGATTTATATAGGCATATCAAAATAATGTATAGGAAAATATTTTTCCTATACATAACGTACTGAGGAGCATTGAAAGTAGTAGTAAAAGGTGCAGGTATGAACAGGTTGGAAGAAGATTAATATAGGCCTACCAACTTTATTTTCGTATTTCGTCTCCTGACAAGTCTTGCAGAAAAAAATCTGCTTATGTTTAGTTTCCGAGATAACATGAAAAAGTTTTGTTGGCCAATTTAAAAGACAATTAAATGTCTGCCAAATGCTTTAAGAATAAACATGCAAATGAGGCGCTCGGAAAAACAATAAACACCAAAACTGACCATGCGTTACAACCGTGTGTTTCCTACACTGTTTAGGCCTTAATTACTTGTTTTGTTTTCTTGGTAACTATTTTAAACCATAGAACCTGATTATCCGAAACCTGGCACAGCATCAAACAACATACATTAATGTTACATATAATGGTGTTTATAAACATGTATTACTGTCAGTGACCTGAATTACACTCAACTTCTGTTTTGGATAAACAATTTAGGAGTAGTAACTAAAACAGAAACTAAGGTTTGTCTGTAAAGTTTATATGTCCTTGTTGGCATGTCAATAAAACATCCACCAGTTTCGCTCGACCAGTTTCAGTCAGCCCTCGACCAAAGATAAATCCAACTCTAAACGTCCACACTTCCAGGACAGCAAGACTAATATTTACATCTCAAACAAAATAGAGCAACACTTTTAACTTGTTTAGAAACTTATACGCAAGAACAACAAACAAATCTACAAAAGCAACATGGATGTCAGCGGTGTGCGTTGATTAGGATCTTTTTGTCTTACCTTTGCATTGTATGGATTGCGCGATTGAGATTTTCAGAGTCCCCGTGAGAGATTCTCCAGGACTATAAACCGTTTTGTTGTTATCAAAAGTTATTTCGAATTCCTGAAGCTTCCCCATTCCGTCCTTTTCCCACCACAAACAGGTGGTTAGGCGAAACTGATCCACAAGGCATAAAGGAAATGCTCTACCTGTCCTGTGGCCGACGTCACGCAGCTGATATCGTGACGTTTCACTGCAGTTCTCAAAAGACACATAAAACTGACTCAGTTTTTACAATTTATTACAAAACAAACAATATACGTTTTACTTAAAAAAATAAAGCTCGTTGTCTAATGAAATGTTTTTACATTCACTTTAATAATAATATTCATATAACTACTACTAATAATAATAATAACATTAACACGTGAACACTGTAGTGACTATTTTAAAATTTGCCATGTATATTTATAAAAACACTTTCTTTACATGTATACATACACTACCTGACAAAAGTTATCGTTGATACCAGTTGTAAGAGCAACAAATAATAACTTGACTTCTAGTTCATCATTTGAAAAAGTGGCAGAAGGTAGATTTTTCCAGTGAATCATCTGTTGAACTGCATCCCAATTATCACAAATACTGCAGAAGACCTATTGGAACCCACATGGACCCAAGATTCTCACAGAAATCAGTCAAGTTTGATGAAGGAAAAATCATTGTTTGGGGTTACATTCAGTATGGGGGTGTGCGAGAGATCTGCTGAGTGGATGTCAACATCAACAGCCTGAGGTATCAAGACATTTGTGCTGCCCATTACATTACAAACCACAGGAGAGGGCAAATTCTTCAGCAGGATAGCACTCCTTCTCATACTTCAGCCTCTACATCAAAGTTCCTGAAAGCAAAGAAGGTCAAGGTGCTCCAGGATTAGCCAGCCCAGTCACCAGACATGAACATTATTGAGCATGCCTGGGGTAAGATGGAGGAGGAGGCATTAATCCTAATTATCTTGATGAACTCTGGAGAGTCCTGCAAAAACACTTTCTTTGCCATTCCAGATGACTTTATTAATAAGTTATTTGAGTCATTGTAGAGATGTATGGATGAAGTCGTCCCAGCTGATGGGAGTCATACACAATATCAATTCTTTTTCCACTGCACCATGACTTTAAATTCTATACTGTATATTATTTCTGTTAAGTGACGAGACTTTTGTCTAAATAAAGTCAGACCTTACTGTCCTAATTAAATAATTAAAAATCAAGGCATGATCATATTTTAGTATAATTAAAATAAGCGTAATCTAGAGGCCTTTGACTTTCATATAAGCCACTTCTGATATAAAATGATCAACTAGAAGTCAATTTATTATTTGTTGTTCCCAAAACTTGGATAGCCGACAAGACTTTTGTCAGGTAGTGTATGTAAAAGTTTGTATCTGAATTATCTAAATAAAGAGACTTTTTTAAAATATATATTATTTAAAAAAAAATGAAACTCCAACAGCTCACAGCAGTGATGCTTTCAGCTGAAGCATCTAATTTGCTCAAATGTTAAATTGGTTTACCTAAATCCCAATACTGACAACACTAACAAATACATTGTATGAACAATCTTTCAATAATAAAAATAAAAGCTTAGGAAGCCACCATTAAAGCACCATGAAATCAAAATGGACAATTCATTTATGTTTATGCATTTGTATTATGTTTATTTTATTAAACTGAATTACCTATTCACAACAATAGCCCACATACATACACACACAGACACACACGTAAACAGATAACTAATGTGTTTATATAAATTAAGTCTCTTTTTTTTTACCATTTTGAGGGATGTAAACAAAAACAATGGTCTCAACGTATTTCCTGTTTTACTGTTTTAAATTTCTATAGCTTCTGAGGATCCAAAATAGTCGCATATTGAAAAATAATGTTATGATAGCTGTTTAACAATAAATTATGATTGTATTGCCTCTTGTTACAGTTATGAAATTGTTTAATAATATGCAGGAAATATTCATGGGCCAATGACATCATCACATTAAGAGACAGTAAATAGGCCTGCCACATTTTTATTTGCACTCTGACTTAATGTTTCTGATTCAACTTTGTTTTCAACATTGCGTCTGACCCCTATTACCCTAAGAGATCCCTTGAACGCTTTTATAAAGTTACGTGAGCCAAAAAAGTAGATCAGAGGGTCTAAGCAGCAGTTGATTCCTGCCAATACATAGCATGCATAATATGCTGTTTCCAACTGCAACAGAAGACGGCATTTCTTAGGGTGATACTTTTTTACAATTACCGCGATGGACCGAATAACATTGAGCGGGAAAAAGCATATGCCAAATATGATTAGGCATATCCCTATCATCCTCAAAGATTTATTCTTGACTGATTGACCATGAACAGAAGTATTGTTAATGCGGGATACTGAGCTCACCAGGCGACTGTAGCAAAACACTGATACTATTAATGGTAAAATACACCAAAAGAAGACAATAACGAAATTGATAATGAAGTAAGCATCAGTTAGTGTTTCTTGATGAATACTGAAACACTGGCCATGGTTTTTTCCAATGGTTACAGGAAGCACCCATCCATAAACGGATCCAATTATTATGAGAACACACCAAATCCCAGCACACAGCTTCTTCACAAAAGTCTTCCTCTTCAGCAATGAGGAGCGATTGAAATGAACCACGGTCACATATCGATGAATGCTAATAAGCGTGAGGAAGACCACGCTGCCATTGAAGTGAATGCTGAGCACCGCAATCTTCAGCTGGCAAGTGAATGGCCCAAAAATCCAGTCGCTATCCATGGCAAAGTATGCTGCCATTAATGGGGTGAGCGGAGAGATGATGGCATCAGACAGAGCCAGATTAAACTGCAGAACGGCTCCAGAGTTCCACTTGTGAATGCGGCAGGTGAAGACCCACAGGCTGAATCCATTGAGCAGAAGGCCCAGCAGATACACCAGACAGAGGATCACAGCCAGGGACATGTGCTGAGGCTCATGAGAACATGTGTCCTCATGGCTCGTGTTGCTGATGTTCACTAAACCGCTCATCGTAGAAGAATGTCACTGTGCAGGAACAAAATGAGTAATGCTGGTCAAATTTTGTATTGAGTATACTCTAAAGGAGTAAACTGATGACTATATGGGAATATAGGCTTGGTTATTTTTTTCTTGTCAAAATATCATTCTGTTAAAAAACAAATTGGTTCGCTTAAAACAATTATTCTGTCATTTTTTACTTGACTATCAAACCTATTTGAGTTTTTTCTTCTGTTGAAAGTTGTCAACAGCCATTGCCTTTCACAGAATTTTCCCCCTACAAGTTTACTCTCCATGTTTTGTATTTTTCAATTTCTTCTTTTGTGTTCAAGAGAAAAAGGAAACGCATAATTATGTACTTGCGTTCAACTGAGTAACCGATGAGTAAAACCTTAAATTAAAGCCTTTTGAGCCTTAAATTATTTAATAAGTGTACTATGTTTTGCTATCAAGTAATCTTGAATGGAGACAGAAATGTATTCACATAATTATATGCATTACATTTCACATACATAAGAACTGACTGTAAATCACAGAAGAAACATTTTGTTACTTTATTCAGTTATTCTGCTGTAAGGAAATTATACTTTTTTTCTTGCTATAATCTAAGAAGCTAAAGTATACTGTACCACACTGTATATGCATAACAATACATGAATATTAGTTTAGACTATATAGAGAATATTAAATAAATATAATAATTAATGACTAGAAGCTACACAGACCACTTACCAGTTCATGCAATACTCCCATCAAAATTCTTCTGTAATACATGAAATGCATTCTGAGGTGACTATGATGAAAGCAAATGACTTTACACGAACATTTCGGTATGACTGTATGTGCCAAAAAAGGAACCAAGACAGGATTTCCTTTTATTATCACCCTTGTCAGAATTGAAAACCAAGCAGTGGAGTTTGATAGGAACCACAGGATTTGCAAGATTAACTTATTACAGTATGTTAAATATCACACAATAAATAAGGTTTGACCATTTTCTAGTCTACTAAGTCTAATATATACATTAGTGTTACTTGTGTTTTTGTGACTATACCATGTTGGTGGAAGAGTTTTTGTTAGTTTTTTACAAAATATGCAAGGCTTGACTAGTGGTTTATTAGCTATAACTTTGCTTATATTTTCAAAATATTTTCAATCAGGCTTGCTGTTCACACAACATCCTCCTAGATCAGGGATAGGCAAACTCGGTCCTGGAGGGCCAGTGTCCTGCACAGTTTTGCTCCAACACTAATCAAACACACCTGAACATGCTAATCAGTGTCTTCAAGATCACTAGAAATCTATAAGCAGGTGTGTTTGATTAGAGTTGGAGCTAAACTGTGCAGCACATTCGCCCTCCAGGACCAAGTTTGCCCACCCCTGTCCTAGATAGTTTTTTAATAGATTTGGTCACGGTAAATTTAACTTCAGTGCAAATTCTTTAAAACATAAAGAAACTGTATTTTGAGGTAGAACCCAGCAAAAACGTTTGTGTTTATTAGACGTCTAATAGATATCTAAATGTAGACAGCTTTGCAAAAACAAGGGTAAACTTGGGTTGTCAGTGAGAATCTAATAGACATCTAAGAATAGCCCAAAACTAGACTAGTCATCAAATAGACAGACTTTATATGTGTAGTCATTTATTTCTGTTTATTTGATGACTAGTCTAGTTTTGGCTTATTAGACGTCTATTAGATTTTCACTGACAGCCCAAATTTAGCCTCGTTTTAGTCAAGACGACTATGTTTAGACATCTATTAGACATCTTTTAAAAACAACAAAATGCTTGCTGAGAACATTTACCTTTCTCAGTTCTGAACCGGCAAGCAATTTCAGCTACACTGTTGATCCGACTGACCTTTGGCTCAGGCTTTTGTCTTTTGTGGACGACTAGCCTTTTGGGGGGACTTGAGTTACTAGAAATTACAGATTTGGAATGATCAACTTTTCTTGACTGAAGTGCTCATTCCTTCAGTCATTTTCTGGACTACCTGTTGTCAGAGGGTCTTGGTCACATTAGAAAAGCTCACAATCTTGTAAACTCAGCAAAAACTAGAACATTAAGCTGCTAGCTAAGCTTATATGTGATTAATATTTAATATGAATGGTCAATTAGGAAAATGTAAGCATGATTAACAATTAAACTACACTTGATCGTTAACTAGCTATCGGGCACAAATACAAAGCATAAAAAAAGCATTTTATTTACATTATTGTACATGTAAGCATCAAAATGATGGTTCACGGCAATGGATAAAACTTAACACAAAATGCAATATATATTATATTCCAGCAGGCACACAAGATCATAAGACGTTAATATTAAGTTAAGATTTAGGTTGTGAAGTCAGGTGATAAAAAATCCAGGTCTAGCTAACATCTAAAGACAATGTTATTTTGAAGTCCAATAACGAAATGACATTGATATTTGGTTGATTTTAAGTTGTGTTGAACCAATAATCCAAAATCCAACATCGAGTCAACATCTTTAACCAGCATAATATTGACGTAAAATTATTGACATTTATTTGTCAGGTATGATAACCAAAATCCAATGTCTGATAGCCATCAAAATGGTAAAGTCCACACAACGACAAGCTGTAATATCATTAGAAGTTGATATTTGGTTGATTTTAGGTTGGATGTTGGATATTGACGTCGGCCTGACATTGGGTTCTGACGTCAACCTGATTTTTATTTTCAAACAAAATGCAACATCTCAACAACGTTGTACATTGTCAATCTGATGTCATTGTTAAGGTCCTGTGCCTGCTGGGATGTAACAGAAACCGAGAGCATGAACAGAATGAAGGAAGTCTTATGAAGAATCACGAGCTGTTTGAAGCCTTGTGCTGATATGAGAGATAAGAAAATTTTTCGAAAATTTCTTAGAGCTGAAACAATATATAATTGGATCGAGACAACAATTGGCTCCTGTCAAAATCCATGTCACATAGTATGCTTTTTCAACTCCTGAAAGTAGGCTGCATTCGTGAGGGAAGAATTTCTTGACTACAATACCCACACTGCGCACCACATTCATAGGTGTGAAACAAATAACAAATATTGCCAAACAAAAGGCAACCATTTTACGTGATTTGCTCTTAATAGCTCGTCCACTGTCATGCCTAGTGTCGAGATGGGACATCGAGCGCACCACAAGACTGTAGCAGATCACAGAAACAGTGAATGCTAGAAGTAATGCAGGAATGAAGATGATGAAGTTTATGATTACATAAATGTCGATATACTGTCCTTGGTGAACGCTGAGGCACAAAGTGTGATTGTTCACAGTGCTTGTGTCTAGAATCGCTGCTAACACAGTTCCTTTAACCAATGCAACAACCCAAATTCCGATACAGAGCTTCTGGACAAAGTCTTTTTGATTCATGCAAGAGTCTCGATTAAAGCGAACCACAGCCACATAGCGATGAATGCTAATGGAAGTTAGAAACAGAATACTGCTGCTAATGTGAGAGATTATTAAAGCTATTTTGAGCCGGCAGAGAGTTTTCCCAAAAAGCCAGTTGGACGTATGATAATATACTGCCATAAAAGGTGCCATAGGACATATGATGACATCACAGACAGCAAGGTGGAACTGAAGAACAGTGCCAGACTTCCACACTGATGTCCTGCATGTGAACACCCATAAACTGAAGACATTCAGAAGGAATCCCACCAGGAAGACCAGACAATAAAGCACAGAGATGGAGATGTGCTGAGGCTTTATTGGACAAAACTCACTGGTGACATTCGAGCTGTTCATCTGGAAGAAACAAAGGGTCCAAATATAAAAAAGCATTATTAATATTACTCTCATAATTCATTAACATTAAATGTCAATTATTTACATTTTAAATGGGGAAATGCAACTTTAAATTTTATTTACTTACGGAATATTTAATGGGCTATATGCACACGGACTTTTAATTTTTAGCCAGGCAGCCCAAGGGCTTCCGGTGAACAAAATTGTCACATTTAAGATCTGATATCTTTAAAAATCAGAGATCTTCACTGCCTGTTAGATATACAATATGAAGTGGGTCTCAGATCAGACAAGTAGCACTGCATAATATTACCATTTTTCCTCACCATGTCTTCAAATTATGACTTTTATTTTTACGTTTATTTTAGCCCAGTATTTTCAATGGAATTTCTGCGCTAGCCTGATGGCACTAGTGGTTATAATAGTCTTTCATCTCGTTTTACGCTTGAACAACTAAATGAATGCTTAAATCTATTTAACTGAATGTATAATAATTACATTACAACATCAATGCTGAAAAAGGAACCTTCTGAAATTTAAAATAGTCACAATAAGCTTTCACCGGAAGTTTATTGTTGGCTTTAAAACTCCAGATGTGCATAGAGCCTATATGTTGGTCTAGTCCGGAAAAGTTGAGGTAGAACTTACACAGTTAGTTGCTGATTTCCTTCTTTTTTTTGTAATGACATCAATATTACAAAGCAGTTTTCAGTGACCTTCAGATTTTGAAATATTTCTTGTCAATTATAACCTTTAAGCAACTGAGTTAAATTATTCTAACTGAATTCATAACTTGTTTGGATTATAACTTTCCTTCAGTTTAAAATACAGACCTGCATTCAATATAATTGCATTAAATAGTCCAAATGTGACAATATACATTAGATATTAGTTATTTTTTATATATAAAATAAACAATCATAACAAAAAATAGATGCTAGCTGTGAAAAATATACTCTCCAAAAAGCACTGTAAAACACAGATCCCTGGTTTTACTATAACATTTAATTATTTGAATTTAAAAGTCATGTGAGGTTAACAGATAAATATTAACATTTAAGAAAGTCTATTCTATTCTATTCCGAATATTGTTACCTTTCAATCCACCAGAGAGAAGCCTCGTTCAGCTTGAACAACAGTGATAAAAAATAATTCTCTACACCTCTGTAAGGCATTATATATATAGGCAATGGCAAGTGAAGACTTCCTGTGAAATGTTGTAATATTTTCCGTTTAATATTAGTGAACTAAGATGTTATTTTAATGTAGGTGTCACATGCATAGTAGGTGCTTGCAAACATTCAGATAAGAATAACCTGTTAAAAAAAACTGAGGTGTTGCATCTGCTCATATTGGCTGCTTTTACATGGATCGACGACTAGACAATTAAATATAATAACTGTAATTACCCTAACCTGCCTAGTTAACCTAATTAACCTAGTTAAGCCTTTATATGTCACTTTAATCTGTACATAGAAGTGTCTTGAAAAATATCTAGTAAAATATTATTTACTGTCATCATGGCAAAAATAAAATAAATCACTTATTAGAAATGAGTTATTAAAACTATTATGTTTAGAAATGTGTTGGAAAAAAATCTTCTCTCCGTTAAACAGAAATTGGGGGAAAAAATAAACAGGGGGGCTAACAATTCTGATGTCAACTGTATATATATATGTACAAACACACAGTGCTTATATACACACAGCATATATGAGTAGGAAGCTATACAATATTATATTTTGTGCATATAAATTAGATGATAACAGTCCAAAAACTAGTACACCTAAATTTATATGTTATGGAAAATATTAAATACAAATTTTAAAAAGAGGAAAAATCAAGAGAAGCAAAAAAATAAATAGATAAATTTGTAAATTTTGTAGTTTGTATTTTTTTTTCAATATTTTGCTTGAAATTAATTGTATTAACTTTCAATTTCTAAATATGTTTGGTGACTAAAAAATCTTTTTAAAAAATTATCTGTTTAATAAATCTCTTTTGTTTAAATGCACCAAAATACATTGTCTATATTCACTGAGAAATGGTTAAAAATATTTATTCAATTTATTTATTTATTTATTACAATTATGATTAGTAGTAGTAGTAGTATACAAATGTGAGATTTTTGTCCTAAACAGACTTCAGTATATTAACTGTAGTCTATATATAGCTTGTTAGACAATATAATTTCAAATTCATTGCCTTTAGCAAGCTTTTGTACATTATTCTTTACACGACAGCTTATCGTCACGTTTTTTAACAGAGTAGGGCAAATTTTCTTCATTAAGGTTTACTCTTTATTTACGCAGTATTAGTGCCATCAGCGTATGAAGACATTCAGCAGAACACTTGTCAGCCTTAGAGTCCTCAGATATAACATGCCTTGAACAGCTGTAACACTTGATGAATAATGGAATGAGGCAGCATTGGTGCTGTGAGGCAAGTCTGATGTTGTCTGAACTGACAGAACAGGGACGGCCAACTGAACCAGGAGCTGCTTCTGCCCATCTGAGACTTGCAAACTGAACTCACCGGTAAATAACTGTTTGCAAAATTAACATGCTTTCATACGTTCAGAAGTCTTAGACCACATTATATTCACAAACACTAATTTTCTTTCTGACTTAAAATGGATGCTAAAAATACAGTATATTCAAACCATTTATATTTATTTATTTATTTATTAGCATTCATTTAGACACTTTAAAAAAAGCGACATAAAAACAAAGAATACAACAACTGATTCATCATAAGTAATCACAAAAGTGTTGGCTCAACTTTAACAATAAACCCTGCAAACAAACCTGTGCTGATCCTTAAAGATGGGTACACACCAAGCCTACGCCAAACAACTAGTGTCGATGAAACCCAACTGTGTTGTTACTACATGTCAGCTCACATCTGGTTCTATCTGGACCAAAAACTGTGTGTGAATACACCAAGGGAGTGTCGAGGGGCAAATGAGGGAAGGGTTTGCATGAAAAGAATCAGATATCAGAAAGAGCTTTATTGCCGGGTATGTTCACACATACGAGGAATTTGTTTTCGTGACAGAGCTTCCACAGAATTACAGAGACATGACTAAAAAACAGATAATAAATATATTTAAAAAATAGAAGTAAGTAGTGACAGCAAATATATAAATTGACGGGTGTATGTACAGCTATATTACTATATACAGCGTTATATGTTCAGCTGTTATGTGCAAATGACAAAAGTGTGTTTTAAATAAGTGTATGTGTGTATAAAAAGTGTATAGCAGGTAGGGATGTTCCACAATAATTATCATCAAGTGTTCATGAGATGGATTGCCTGAGGGAAAAAACTGTTTCTGTGTTGGGCTGTTCTGGTGCGCAGTGCTCTGTAGCGTCGACCAGTAGGTAACAGTTCAAAGAGGCAGTGTGCTGGGTGTGAGCGGTCCAGAGTGATTTTAGCAGCCCTTCTGCTTGCTCTGGATAAGTACAGTTCTTGGAGAATAGGGAGGGTTGTACCAATGATTCACTCAGCAGTACAAACTATTGGACGTAGTCTTCGGAGGTCGGATTTGAAAGCTGAGCTAAACCAGACATTATTGAAGTGCAGATGACTGATTCAATGATGGAGGTGTAGAACTGTTTCAGCAGCTCTTTTGGGAGGTTGATCTTCCTCAGCTGACAAAGAAAGTACAGCCTCTGTTGAGCTTTTTTGACAATGGAGAGGAGTTTCAGCACATGCACGTGCTGATTTTTACAGCGGCAACACAAACACAGACGCAGGGGAGATAGACGGTGGCTATGTTTACATGGACATCAGTAATCAAATTAATTGCCTTAATCTGAATAAGACAATAATATGATTAAGGTGTTTACATGAGTTGCTTTTTGAATGTTCCTTTCATGTTTCTGTTTTACATGTAATCGCACATAGATCTATTAACGTCATTGCGTCACCACGCTATCAACATTGACTTGACAAGTAAACAATAACATTTAAATAAAACCATGAAATTTACATCCATTAATAATTTCTGGATGCTACAGAGTCCTTTAAGTACATAAAATTCCTGCAGGAGTGTTACTTTACTCTGTACCTTGTCCTGTAGGATTTGTTTTAAGTCCTACATGATTGCTACAAAATCCCTGCAAATACAGCTAAATCCTACAGGGTTTCTGCAGGATTTTCTGTAAGGCCATCTCACTTTCATTTAATGACAAACAACAGTACGTTTTTGCTCAAACCCAAATTTGACAAGCTTTATTAATTCAATTCAATTCAATTCAATTCAATTCAATTCATCTTTATTTGTATAGCGCTTATACAATGTAGATTGTGTCAAAGCAGCTTCACATGGAAGTTTATAGTGAATTGAAAAGTGTCAGTTCAGTTTTCAGTGTTTAAGTTCAGTTTAGTTTAGCTCAGTTCAGTGTGGTTTAATAATCACTACTGAGAGTCCAAACACTGAGGAGCAATTCCATCGATGCGCAGCTCTACAGATCCCGAACCATGCAAGCCAGTGGCGACAGTGGCGAGGAAAAAACTTCACCAATTACACAAGCTTTTAGGTATTTCGGGCTGAATCTTCACATTCACGTACTGCAAACTTCAGGGATTTATTTTAAATCAGATTAAATCAGAGACAAAAATTGATAAGTTGTACTTTGTAATTGTAAAACAAAGAAAGAACATCTGTTGAATAGCAGGACTGAGTTTGGACAGCCCTGAGCTAAATTAAGTCTTTTTAACCAGAATCTAGCTCCTATACAGGCTTTTTTTAAAAAGAGGAAATGTCCATCATCTCTGGGTGCTTGGTGTCTTCTCAATTTCACATGTGGTTATGTCTTCCTATTATATACTTCATCAATTCCTGTTTACTTAAACAAGTTTGTTTTAGAAAGTGAACACTTGTTAGCAATTTGAGGAAGATTTTACACACTGCAACTATTATTTTATCTCCCATGGGGAAACACCATGTAAACCATATTTTCTACCAAGTCATAACCGGTAAATCAGACTGAATGTTATTGATCATGGGATTTTATTTTATTTGTTTGTCTATGATACAGAGCTGACTGCTGTATGTTAAGAACCAGAACCACCAAAAAAGCTCAACAATGACAGTATGAATGTAGAGATTACAATGGTGCATGTATAAAGAATAAAAATATAATACTTTATTAATATATAAAACTATAGTAAAATATATATTACAGAAATATTCAATAATATAAAGGGAGTGCAGAATTATTAGGCAAATGAGTATTTTGACCACATCATCCTCTTTATGCATGTTGTCTTAAGTCTGCATCCTTCAAGAAAAACATGATTTTCATGCAGGACAATGCTCCATCACACGCGTCCAAGTGCTCCACAGCGTGGCTGGCAAGAAAGGGTCTAAATGAAGAAAAACTAATGACATGGCCTCCTTGTTCACCTGATCTGAACCCCATAGAGAACCTGTGGTCCATCATTAAATGTGAGATTTACAAGGAGGGAAAACAGTACACCTCTCTAAATAATCAGACTTCAGACTTCTCCTTGCCTAATAATTACGCACAGTAATAGTCACCTGCAGACACAGATATCCTCCTAAAATAGCTAACTAACAACAAACTAAAAACTACTTCTAAAAATATTCAGCTTTGATACTAATGAGTTTTTTGGGTTCATTGAGAACATGGTTGTTGTTCAATAATAAAATTAATCCTCAAAAATACAACTTGCCTAATAATTCTGCACTCCCTGTATTATCTCACAATATCTTCATAAAATAGAACCAGTTTTTTTCCATCAGGAAATAGAGGTCATATCAAAAAGAAAATATTTATCTGCTTTTTTATTTTATTGTTTAGTATTTTGTTTACTCGATTATTTGTGTTAGTCTTATTTTTTTTAATAAAAATATAGATTTATTTCTCCTTCAAAAATGTATCTACTACAAAAGCGTCTTAATTGTCAGCCTACATTTTGATTTCTCCCATGAAATTTCTAGATAATACATAATAATATATTATGTGATAATATATTTTAAATAGATTGTCAAGATCAGTTTAGGTTTAGAGGAAAAAAGGTAAATATATACTTATATTTCTAAACAACACAGCACCCTTACAGTTTATGGTTTTTGTAACCAATAAAGCAATTTGGAATTTGTAAATTCACATTTTTATTTCCCTTATTTGTAGTTAGAGTCAACAATGAACATAATGCACATAAACTAGATATAATTAATTGATTGAAGATTGTGTCAAAGCAGCGTAACATAGTACTAAGCAAAGTCCAGATTTCAGAGTTGAAGTTCAGTTTAGTTCAGAAAACGCCAACAACAGGCCCATCACAACAACCAGACCATCACAGCCAGGACAAAAGGTCAATTTCTAATGCAGAAACACTAGGTGGAGACAGCAGCACAGAGGACATCCTGAGAGTTTGACATACTTTATAGACACTACAGGTGAAAAGTGCAACATTTCATACTTTATTCATTAATTCAACTATGCACATAGTTTATCACGAGTGCAAAACAACAGCGTGTTTGCAGAAACTCAAAGACTCACACTACAAACTTTGGAATCAATTATTTTATTTACACCAGGGCTTGCCACTGACACAATCCAAAGCAAATCCTGTTCAACCATGAGAGATGCTGTACATAAGACACTATAGAACTCATTCAACAAGCTGGGACTACATGTCCTTAAAAGAAGTGTAGAAATTGAAATAGAGCCAAGCCCACGGATTTTCAAAAATGGAAAACGCTTTTAAAATGACCTTTATAAAACAGGGGGGAAAAAATAGAAGAAAAAATAACATAACTAAGTCACATGAACAGTTCCATTTGACACATTTAGTTCAGTCTTTATGCCATTAGACATGCCATACACCTCTATTCAAACACTGCTGCTGTTTGGCGTGCGGGACGTGCCATTTCAATCAGACAGGGGTTGTGGGGGTGGAGGGGGTGGGTGGCACAGTAACGGGATGAAGGCCGAGATCTAGAGAAGGAGCTTCCTCTGGTTGTGGTGGGCTTTTCTTGGAGGCCTCCAGCTTCTCCTTCAGCAAGTTGTACAGCTCCTTCACCGACTCACTGCTCTGTGATTGGGTCAATTCAGATTTGGATATAATCAGGTTTTTGTACAAAATGTCATCATAAATATATCAATACAAAAAAAAACAGAACACTTTTATCAGTTTTGCATTTTGAACTAAAATTAAAAAACTATTTTAAATGATCCTCTAAACCAGGGGTGTCCAAACTCAGTCCTGGAGGGCCGGTGTCCTGCTGAGTTTAGCTCTAACTTGCTTCTATACACACTGCCAGGAGGTTTCTAGTATATCTTGTAAGAGCTTGATTAGCTGGTTCAGGTGTGTTTGATTAGGGTTGGAGCTAAACTCTCCAGGACACCGGCCCTCCAGGACTGAGTTTGGACACCCCTGCTAACACACAACTTTTCTGTCAACACAAAATAATATTATATTTTTGGCATCTTTATAATGAATTGCTTGTTTGTATGTCTCTACTTCAGGTAAAATTCTTAAATAAGAGAGTATTTTAATATATTTATTTATAAAAAAACGTTATAAAAAATAACAAAAAGCACATAAATCTACAAACATAAACATGAAAGCAAAATAAGCTAAATCTAAACATTAATACAATAACGGTATACAAATAATAATATACAATAATAATTATAACAAAACTATTACTTTTGTAAGCTGTTTGGACAGAACTGCCGGTATGTGTATCCACAGTCATATATTGGAGTGATATAAACCCAACGAGTCTCTTTTTAAAAATTTCCTGACATTAAAATAGGACCCAAATCCCAGTGATTTTGAGGCCCACCAAAACGTGATGTAGGAGTGGGTTTCCCCGCCCCCTGAATTGATTGACAGTTTCTATAATAACATGCATACACATGTCCACAAATTTTTTTTTGCAAAGAAACTGGGATTAAAATATATTACAACAATCTGTGATTTTTATAAGTTTAAAACGTTTTTAAAACAGATCATGTTTGTAATGGACAGAATCACGTAGCTGCCGTTTTAAAAGCAAAATCAAGGCTGCAGTGGGAAGAAACTCGCCTGGAGTCACACAGGAACGTTGTGTGCCTGGCTATTTATCTTATCAGCAAAGAGAAAGTGACACAAATTCATAATTTCACCACCTTCTGAGGAAATAGTGCTTTATTCACAATATTTATGCAACATTGCAGCTTTGCGCATATGTTTAATTTGCTTCTTTGGATGGGAGCATAGCTAGCGAGTCTCGTTTCCTTTAAAAATACCTGTTTTGGTGGTTCAAGCATCTTCATCAAGGTTTCCACGTAGGACTGCAGCACCTTCTGATGGAGATGATTCAGCAAGCGAAGGCAGTGTCTGTGAACGTTTTCCTTACTGCAAATCAAAACAAACCATGAGTCATAAGCATTACAATTTATTCTTATGCTACTATTAAAGCTTTTTTTTGTTTTATGCAGACCTTGAGAAAGATGTGAGTAGGAAATTATCAAAGACAGCAGTACAGAACTCCTCTGTTCCAAACTCATCAGACAGCAGAGTCAGATGACCAGTGAGCAGATGGAGAAATATATCTCCAAATGCCATGTCGTTATAGGTATCCACTGCAACACACAAAGTGATCAGCAAGTGTGCAGCTTTACCATTAAAACTGATAAGAGCTTGACAGGACTCTCACCCAGTGCAGGCAGAAGCCGCTGTAAAGCATTTTTATTCCTCAGCTTGGCAATATGCAGAGCATAGTAAAGGCCAATCTCACACGCCACCCTGTTCTCCAGTATATACCTAAGATGATAGACAAAAAACAATAATGATCCAATTAAATTACGATTCTGGAAAATTCTGGGTACTGAAAGTACTAAAGCTTCTAATTAAATTAAATTACATTTTCAGTAACACTTTACAACAGTTGTATTTAATAACAAGAACAAACAATGAACAATACATTTATTACAGTATTTGTTTATGTTAGTTAATGAAAACACAGAAATATGTTAACTCACAGTGCATTTACTAATGTTAACAAGCATGAATTCGTATTTTGATAATGTATTACTTAATGTTGAACTATGAATAATAAATGCTGTACAAGTATTGTTCATTATTAGTTCAAGTTAGTAAATAATATTAACTAATGAAACATTACTGTAAAGTGTAACCTAATTTTCTCAGAAGACTTTTTCCCCCAGACACACATTACACCAAATCAAATGACTGAAAAAAACTCACTTAAGAGTTTTTGTTTTGTTTCTTGTCAAAATATCTAAAGTTGCTAAAATCAAGAAGCATTTTCTAGTCAAGCAAAAAATATTGCCTAGTGTTCAGAAATAATAATACAAAAATTAATTGAGTTTTTGCCTAAAACAAGCAAAATAATCTGCCAATGGGGTAAGAAAAATAATCTTGTTTTTTTTTCGCTTTGAAACAAGATTATTTTTCTTACCCCATTGTCAAATTATTTAGCTTGTTTTAGGCAAAAACGCTATCAATTTTGACATTTCTGAAAACAAGACAATATTTTTTACTTAAATTTTTTTTGATTACTAGAACTATACTAGAAACAAGACAAACACAAGATTTTTTTTTTGCAGTGAAACCATATCAGTCTTAATGACTACTATTATATTTTGTTTATAATCTTTTACAAGTGAAGCCTTAAAAAAAACTGGAACCTCAATTATTCAGTTTTACATAAGAAGGCTGCAATGGTAAATAAAGTCATAAGTAGGCCCACACGGAATCTGTGCGAGCAGAAATTTCTGCAGATTTTTAGCCCATCAATGTCTATTTGCTTACTTGTGTAAATGTGTGTAAATTTATATTTTATTGAGTTTTTAAATTTTCACATTTTCACTAATATTGTTGTGATCTATAATAGTAATATGATTTATTTACAATATAGTTTGTAAAGTGATATTTTTTTTTGTCTGTTAGTGATATATTATATGAGAGACTTGCTTTGTTTACCAAATAAGTGCATCTCATTGGATTTCCATGGTAAAAATTAAATAAATGTTAAAAAGGTAAACTTTTTATTTCATATGTTAAGTTTTTAGTTATGATTCTCCTAAAATCATTCCACATAAATCTGCAGATTTTTTAAAAAATTCTCTGCAGACATTTGTCTGGCCCTAAGCTGTTTTCATTTTCAGCCTTCATTAAAATCAATTATTAAGGACGCATAATTGTTCATGAGGACTGAAAGTTAAAATGCCTTAAAGTTTACACTTTTATTTTGCAATTGAAAATTGGTGAAATTGGTCAAAAGTGCAAGGGAAAAATCCAGACCAGAATATTGACTTGCATTATAATTACACATGAACTGTAATTGTATCAACATTAAGCTCTTTAATCATTTATGTTTATTATATGAGTATTACATTCTATTCTATTAATAATATTTCTATTACACAAATAAGTTGTTGAACTGTTTAAATAAAAAATATTAGAATAAATGTTGTCATTAACATTTCTGACCTAATTACTTGAATCTAAACCACACTTTTGGATTGGATGGATTGTTGCAAAGACTTTTAGTTTCTGTGTGTCAAATAAAATGATGAAACAAACTTCAGATTTGCATGTCCTCGTGAACATTAAAAAACAAGTGTCCCACATGTTGAAGTGGGTGTAATGTAATTCTTATTATAATTAGTTTTTTTTTATTTAATTAATTTATTTTATTTTGGTAGCATTACTAAAACGAGTGCTTCCTGAATGTACAGCTTTGAGGGATGGTGTAATATAAAACAGACACCTGGAGAAGGTTTCTGGCAAGGTGGTGGGGTACGTGAGAGATGTCTTCTCTTCGCTTGGCAGTTTCTGTTCCACTGTAAACGTGTAGTCATCCACCACTATCGACATCATGGCAGGCAGAAAGCGTGTCACCACCTCCAGATCCTGAAGGCAAACAAGACCCTCCTTGTGTAAACCGGACAAATCCATTTCAAACATTGTTGAGAACTGATCTTACCATTCGAGGCTCTTTGAAAACCTGACTGTCGATCATGTCCCAGGCACCCTGGCCCAGAGAAAGCATCCGCAGCAGAAGAAGAAGGTCAGGACTGTCCTGCACATCCACACACAGCACAGATTACTCAGCATTACTTATATACTATTACAGTATGCATTTCATATTGCTTTTATTTTGATGTTTGTTTATTTATCAGTTTTTATATTCAATTCAATCATTTTGTTGTGCTTTATATTTAATTCAGCTTTAGAAATGTTAGTACTTCCACTGAGACAACTTTTTTTTTTTTTCGAACTTCATATTTTTTGCTAATGTTTATATTTCATTTTATTACAGCCTTATGTCAATTGTTTAAAAATAATTTAATCTTTCTAGTGTTACCACTAGCTCTGGTTTGTCAACATTAACTAATCCATTAACAAACACAAATCATTATATTTACATTAATCATATATTGTATATATAAATTACACAGTGCACAGTCCACAGTGCAATAGCTAAATCTGAAATCATTTTGTTGCTTCTAAACACTTATAGACATAATATAAATGAAATAACAAATCTTTTCATTAAGTCTAACTTTTTACTTAATATATTATTAAATTTTTAACATATTATATATCACACTCAAATAAAAATAACTAAGATACTAGTCCATGTTAATACATTGTGCAGTGCAACATTTTAGTTAACATTAACAACACTGTACAACACTAAATCAATGTAAATAAGCAATATGTGTAGTGTAGTGCAGAGATGAAGCTGAAGGTCTTACTCTGGGCAGGGCGTCCTGACTCAACAACTCCTGAAGGTTCCTGACGGTGCTCAACACCAGTGTGTTACAGGCAAAGGGATCACAGAGGATCATAGAGAGGTCACTGAGGGAAACACAGACAGACATTGGTACACTTCTATAGGTTTACTGTACACGGTGTTGCCTCTTGTCTGTAAAACAAAATATGAATCTCATACCCTAACACTTGCTCCTGGCCTTTCTTCACACCATCCAGAAAGCCTTGTAACTCTCGGGCCCGTTTAGCATCCACAAACTTCTCCCTGATGCAGGCATCCAAACACCAGGAAAACTATAAAAGAGCAACAAAATGTTGTTACTTTTTTGAAAGTTGATAAACTTTTTTTTGTTTATGATTCTGCATGTTAAGCACTTCTGATGCATAACATAGGTCTATAAAGTGACCAAAATTAGATTTTTTAATATATCTTGACAAGAAATTAGGGTGCACTCACACTGAACCATGCCTGGGCACATTTCTTGGTTCGTTTGACAAGTGTGAGTGCTCTGAATCAGGCTCAGCCACAGTTCAGTTGGCTGGCCCTGGCCTGGTTGGAAGAGATGTGCCAAAGCACAGTTCGGTTGGGCTTGTAGTGTAAATGCAAAGCCCGAAACTGAAGACGCGACGCCACTTTTAAGGGACAGTTTCATATGGATTTATTAATCATTCTTATTTTTTATTGAACGTAATCTGTCGTACTTTATTAAATATACAAACCCCTCGCTGCACCTTCAGCAAACGTAAAAAAAATAAAGTCAAACATTGTGGATCTGTTCACTGCATACCAAACAACTAAAATGATATAACTAAAGCAATCTCCACTGTGCTGAGCGAGAGCACTTCTCTTCCTGTTAAACTTAACAGTTGCATCATCGATGGCGTGCTTAGGTTCAAAAGGCAAAATACAGTGTGAGTGCAGGCTGTCAGAGGAGAGGGGGGACAATCACGCTTTGGCACGGCTCAAGGCAACTGTCCCTTGTGTGAGTATGCCCTAATCTCATCATTTAATATTCCAGAATATCCCCAATTAACTTGTTTTTGGTCAAAACAAATAGTTATTTTCATATTTCCTATTATAGTTTTTGAATAAAAATTGACTATTGATAATAATAGCAAAAAAATATAAAGCAAATATCAAAGATGGGTCATTTTCACACACGTGTAAAACTGATGTGTAAATATAAAAAAAATGTTTATAAAGATTAGATTTTAAGAATTTGTACTGAAAAAAAGATAATATTTATAATTCCAGATATTAATTAAATATATACAGTTAAGCCCGAAATTATTTAAACCACTGGCAAATTCTTTTACATCAAATATATCATTATAAACAGATCTATCAGATCCCAGGATTGCTACAAAGTCTGACTTCCAGAAGATGTGTTCAGTTCTTCTGTATCTCTTTAAGCTATTTTGAATGAAATGGAAGGCTTCTACATATGTTGTTGAGTAATCAGACAAAGCTTTGTGAAACTGGTAGCTGACCTTGTGACAGGGGTCGACTGAACAGATCTCGCTGATGTCAAGGTCATGAAGGGACATGAGCAGCTCCGCTCGTAGGGTGCAGTAATGTACATTACGAGTGCGCAGAAACAGTGTCCGCAGGAACTGCAGCACCATATCATAGAGCTTCACGTTCTTCCCAATCATTTGAGTCAGCTTCAGCACCACCTGTGGGGAGAAAAATTGATCGATCGATTAATTGATGGATTGATTGATTGATTGATATATAGATGGATGGATGGATGGATGGAAAAAGTTTGCTACTGTGTTGTAGCAAAGTCTGAAGTAAAATGCAACACTAATCTGTGTTCTAAATTTGAAATGAAATATTCCATTATTTTTATTAGCTAAATTAACAACCATTAGCTAAAGTTAAGTGGAGTGACCATAAAGATACAAGAAGACTTAATTACTGTATCATTGCAAGACAACCACCAAAAATAAACAAAACCAAAAGCTAACAAAAAAGGAATAATAATAAAAATAAAAATCATACTAAAATTTTTTTTAAATAAAAACAATAATAAAATTAAAATTAAATAACAAAACATTAATAACAATAACATTAATGGAAAAAAATTGTGTGTGTGCACCAAATTGTATGCATTTTGCTTTACCAGATTTTTATTTCTTTTTTTTGTCAGAAATTTGTTTCAGAAACTTTAATACTGATAAATTAATAGTGATAAAATGATTAAACTGAATGACAGTCTGGTCTTTCATGTTCCCTGCAAGCACACAGACACTAAATTAGCACGGGTGACTTTTAGTCTCACATAATGTTTCCATCTAATAAACAAATGAATATAAGAAATGCTGACTTGGCTCATTTTGTGGCACTCACCTCACCCTGTCGCCGTGTTTTGGGTGAAGGGCTGAAAAAGTTGTGTAGGATAGAGAGGTCATTGCTAAAAAGAGCTGCTTCCTTCTCCACGATATACTGTTTCAAGAGAGGAGACACCTCGTCCCCAAAAAGAGCCTGATTGTCCTGCCAGATCTGCCGTTTCACCTCCACCGCGCAGACTTTGTACAGCTCTTTATCTGCCATCACCTGCTTCAGCTTCTTCTCAGGCACCTGCAAGAGAAGGTCACACTGTCAAAGAAGGACAAACATAAAACTGTTTTGAAAAGTTTTGATGTACATTTAAATGTAGTGCAACCTTGAAAAGTGGATCACTTGACTACCATAGTAATACAGTCCAAGTAATACAATACAAACATTTTTATGATTTTTGACACATTTCTTTTCTGAATGAATGAAGATTTTGTCAGTTATTTTCTCTCTCTCGAAATTTGCATCAATATTTGTGGCATAAAATAAAAAACTAATAATAAACATCATTATATTAATATTTTTTTCCATCCTTAAAACAAATTGGGCTCTGTAATTTTTATATAAAAAAACATTGAGAGCGATAGAGAGAAATGCATAATGTTTTTAAACCTATTAAGCCTATTATATCATTTGACACAAAATGATCAGAATTAAACATAGCAAAATCATTCATCGTTGTAGGCCTACTGTATTGCATTGTGTTTTCCCACCACAATTAAAATGACAGAGCCTTCATCATAAAATGAAACATTGTTTCAGACAGATTACTGGGAGATTTAGACCAATAAATGATTTACTTATGCATTTTAAGTAAGTAATATGGTGTACTACTATAAAATATAATTGATTTACATTTGTAGCCATATAAATAACAAACACAATTGCTATTTTGATCATTTTGAGCCACAAACTGAGCTGCAAGAAGAGGACATAATTGTTGTTTCATTGTAACACAACCACCAAAAACTAAAGGTGTGACGTGATGCTTACTCCATGAGACAAGACATGATATTGGGTTCATGAGACGAGATGAGATTTTTACACTATTTTAAGAATCTTCAATGATGAAATATATGATTGGAAAATAGTTATTTATTCAACTGAAAAAAAAATACAAATCACAAAATGCAAAACTAATGTTTTTATTGGTGCTTGTAATGAATGCTATTTTACTTCTATTTTAATGAATGCTATACTGTTAAGGGCATGCAAACACAGCTAAATATTTTGCTAAAATATGAATGGAAAATAGTGTTCATATGTAATCTTAAATATTAACAAAATATTTAAAGATATGCAAATACTGCAAAATATTGTAATATATTAAAATATCTACTCACTGGCTTCTCTCCTGTACAATTTCACATGATAAAAATCCTTTCCACAAATTGAACTTTTGAAAAAATGCATGTAATCACGTAATTTTTTTGTATTTCAGTTTAAAATTTTCAGTAGTTTCAGTTTCATTCAGCAACATTTTATGTATGAAGTAAGAACTGACAGGAGAAAGCTGTTTTAATAGAAAAAGCGGTTACGTCTCACCCACCTACCAAACGAGTGACGAGCAACAGCCAGCCAGGGTTGCCAGTTGTATGCAAAGCTTTTTATGTGCGGTTCAAATCCAATCCTGCCTCCAAACTTCAGTGCTAAATTCACCCTCACGCTCCATCATAACATCACAACTCACGAGACAACTTTCCACCTCGACGAGAAATCTCGTTTTAGTCTCGCAAGATTTTGTAGCCTGAGATCTCGTCATACCCATAACAAAAACCATACAATATATAAAACAATATATTAAACAAAACAAAAATAAAGATTAAGTATGAATATCATTACAGCAACCTTACAATAACATTGATTAAACATGTTGATTTTAATTTTAGGGTTTACACCATATTGTAAGAAAATTAGATTTTTGTCATCTAATTATATATTTATATTGTTCAAGCAGTATGGTGTACCAAAGACTATAGAATACACAAGACGTGTCACTTGTATAGTTTTTAATGTAGAAAACTGTAACAGTCAATATGGCGAATGAAGCCCCGCCTTCCAGTACAAGAACCAATCAGCAATCACTATAGACTGACATTACTCCAAGGGAGGGGCTGAAACCAGATGTGAATTTCTGCAGATTTTGTGTGACTCAAACGTTTAGAAATGAACTAAAGAGACAGTAGTTGCTTAATGCAATTGTTGTTTCATAATATGAAATTTAATCTTAGCTTGGCAAGCAATTTTGGAGAATTTGATGTTTCTCTATTTAAACAGAATGCCCAAGAGGCATTTCAAAGACAGCCACCGAGTGAAATGACTTGCCTTAAAGGGACTTTGGGTGTACTAATGTGAAAATAGAATTTGTTTACATAAATTAAAGAATAATAATAATAGATAAAAATAAAAATTGCTATTTTGAGCAGCAAAGTTAACGGAGCCATTTTTTTACTTCAATATTCTCACTACATATACCATACAGGTCATTAAAATCATGATGTATCAACTGTAACATTACAATTCAGAGCACTCTTTCAACATGTTGTACTCTAATGGTTTGAATAGCAGCTGCGTGGTTTTCAAGCAACCACAAATATAGCCACTGAATTAACACATCCACCTACTTCCAGTATTTCTACTCCAACTTCTGCGATAACATCACATGTTGCCTCTCAAAGAACAATCTGCAGAATTTTTGCAATTGCTTAATTTTGTTATCACTGGATCCTGAAGGGACTAATAAGAGGCCAGAGCATACATAGGTACCTTCGGCAGATGCTTCAGCACTTGCATGACAACAGGCTGTATGGATGGCATCTTCACCAATGGAAAGCTTTTCTCAAGTAGTTCCTCCAGCTTTACGTACCTGTGTGTATTAAGCAGATGGAGAGGTATGATTTGTAATCGGCTATGTAAACTCAAGGTTCGAAATCAAAGCTTCTATTCACCTGTCCTCTTCCTTGCCCTCTGCAATGGTGGCAACTCGCTCCATTAGCTTGTCTCGAAGTTCATCAAAGACCGACTGATGAAACTCCAGCCGTGGAGTCCCGTGAAGATCCAGAAAAGGCAATGCAGACTGTAGGGTTGGCAACAATATGCCATTTTCCGTCTGTTAAAAACAATACCCTAAAAGGTGTTAGTCATTTTTTCAATAGATCATCATGTCATAGATTAGTATGTTCTAGTACTTATTCGGCTGCAAGTTGCTATTAGAAGTAGAGTTTCATAATTCATTGCAAAATTATGGTTATTAAGATAATAAATCCAATTTATATATCCCAGACATGTGTGATCAATTAGATTTAATTTATGCATTGGTTGTTTATAGACATGAGCCAGTATAGGTTTCTGAGAGTATTATAACCTTGGATAAAACTATCATGGTATTACAGTATTGTGATTGCTGCCTAAAATAAGTTCTTTTTAAATGTCTGGGTAAAAAAACAAAAACTTTCCCGCAGCATCTCATTTCTCTCAGGATGCGTTCTCTGTTCTCGTGGTCTCCCGAGTTCGTTCTTCCGAGATGACCTGGCAAGACCGGTCTTCACAAGAACGCAAGTCTGTTCTCTGAGTTCTTAGAATTGAGAAACAGCCCGTGACACAGGTTATCATCCCAAGCCTATTTGTTTATCTAAATTCTACCAATCAGATCGGGCCTAACTATCTTTATCCCCGCCACCCCAGTAGTTGCTGTTCTGCTATTGCTATTGGTAATCAGAGTCAGAATATCTGCTGAGGTTTTTTACTCATTTACAGTGCTTTAAAGAATAAAATATTGCATCTTGACACAGTTTTTTTTTTTGTTTGAATTAGACCTAAATATCTTTTACCTGTTTATTTTCATTCATTCATTTTCTTGTCGGCTTAGTCCCTTTATTAATCTGGGGTCGCCAGCACGATTTTACGCAGCGGATGACCTTCCAGCCGCAACCCATCTCTGGGAAACATCCACACACTCATTCACACTCATACACTATGGACATATTAGCCTACCCAATTCACCTGTACTGCATGTCTTTGGACTGTGGGGGAAACCGGAGCACACCGGAGTAAACCCACGCGAACGCAGGGAGAACATGCAAACTCCACACAGAAACGCCAACTGACCCAGCCCAGCCGAGGTTCGAACCTGCGACGTTCTTGCTGTGAGGCGACAGCACTACCTACTGTGCCACTGCGTCGCCACCTGTTTATTTTAATATTACTTTTCTAGGAAAATGTCTAAAGAAACACTATTGTCATAGTATTGTGCAGCACTTATTAGAATAATCTTTAAAAAGTTCAATCTCATACTCAAACTTACAAAAGAAGATCATTTGTGATTTACTAGAACTGGTAACCACTGACAACAAAAAATTAAAATAATTTTGTAATCACTTTAACTGTCTTTGAGATATGGTTCAGGTATATTGCTTAAATGTACTTAATATTAGGGCTGCACGATATTGAAAAAAATCTAACATTGCTGTATTTTTTTTTGCCATATATATTGTGATACGTAAACAATTTCACCAGATGACTTAATAGCTCCATTTGGAAAGAATTTATTTTAGATCAATTGGGATAATTCTGCAGTGGAAGTGCATCTACATAAAATCTAATAAACAATCTATAAAATTGTTGGGGCCCTCGACACATTTCCGTTGTTGTCTGTGCTATTTGCAGTGCGTTTTGGTATTTGCATGTGTTGTGAGTATTTTCATGCATAACAATCTAGAAATATAATCAAGAAAAAGATACAATTGAAATAAAGTGCTTTATCATGTGCTGAGTCTAATAGTATTCAGGTAAAGTAAGTAAAAGATAAAAAATAAAATAAAAAAAATGACAATGTAGACTATACATTGTAGACTTTAATTATGTTCATATATTTAAAGTGTACAATAAAGTAAAATTTTGAATTTGACATTTAAGAAGCTGTCAGAAATGTTTACTCTCTTGCATTAAAGTGGCCTTTTATTTCATTTGAATATTACTTTATCTGCATGTACAGTTTATAAATACAACAGAAATCATTGTAGATGAAAAGTGCACATTTGATTAAGTTTAGTGTACTTATGTTTCTTTGTTTAACCAGATTAAAACCAATTGAGATCACGATCTCATTTACAAGGGTGACCTGGCCAAGAGGTCCACAACACACGACTTATGAATAATAATAATAATAAATAAGATAAAGATAAGTAAAGATAATAAAAAATACACTTTAGTTATTCAGCTATGCCACATTACAATATGTTAAGAACACGTACATTGAGAATTGGACTGTTGCTGTTTATTATAAAGGATAAAGCAAAACGATTTGATTGGGATGAGCTCAGACATTTTTAGTTCAGACTGAAAAGTCTATCAGGATAAGGGGGCGGCATGACTGAAGGCTCACCTCCCCATTTCAGTTCGAACCCGAGCAACAGTCAAACGATAAGAATAACTTGAATGTAGGGCATAGTGACTTTTTGACCTATGAAGGAGGGAACTAGGAGGAGGGGTATAAAGATGCAAGACCCAGAAGAGCCTTGAAGACCAGAGTCATCCAGTGGGTGTACCTACTTACATTCAAAGAAGACCACTCAGCTTTGGCATACAGTTCACAATGGTGAGTTAGTCTACGACAGCCTGTAACAAACCTTAGAGCTCTGTGATAAACAGAATTTAAAGCAGGGCTGCCCGAACTCGCTCCTGGAGGGCCGGTGTCCTGAACCAGATAATCACCTGAAGCTAAACACCTGAACCAGCTAATCAAGCTATCTCTACGTATACTAGAAAGCTACAGGCAGGTGTGTTGAAGAAAGTTGGAGCTAAACTATGCAGGACACCGGCCCTCCAGGACCGAGTTTAAAGGCTCATTTGGTTGAGGCACTCATATTTAAAACATCACCATAGCAAGCAATGGTAAAAGTTTTGCAGACCCAAATTTTTACGAGCTTTAGGAGAATTTTTTACAAGAGAAGTTATTAAGTAATAAGTATTAATACTTACTTCTTAGTTATCAGTACGTTCAAGTTACAATGTCCTAAAAATAAATTGCTTAGGAGTAATTAAAATGAGCACAAGAGATATATTGCGAGGAACTTATTGTATATCGTTTTATTATTAGTTAATATTAATATTATATTATTGTTGTTCGTTGTGTTATATATAGGTCACAGGTTGTCAAATGATAAATCGCGCAGCCAGACTTTAGATCCCCCCATTATAAACCATGAAGAAGACTGCAGCACGAGCGTGAAGTGCTTTATGTCTAATGCAAGACATCTGAGGAAAAATGTAAACACGCCAGACAAACATGTGCACGTTTGTTAAGATCTTACCTGAAACTGGTCGATGGCTTTAAGAGGTTCAGTACAGTTAGTCAGAGTTTCTTTCAGATCCTCTCCATTGGATATTCCCAGCTCCGGTAACCCGGCGAACATTTTCATACGCTCTCTAAGTGAAGGCTCCACTTTCAAAACGATAACAAATTACAATCATTGACAGCAGAAATAACACAAATGTTGGCTAGATTTGCATTGTTCGTTGTTATCTGCAATCGCACACTTCCTGGCCGTGCAGCCTCGTAAACAGACTCCTGTTTCTGATGCATCGTCGAAGGTTCCGGTTCAGAAAGAGAAAGGTTCCTAGTTGCACTTTAGATCAATGCCTCTGTGTGAACTTCCTGTGTGTAAAGGCTGGTTGATGTAAGGGAGAATGGGGAGTACATTGTATTTAATAAATATTCTAAAAGTTATGATATCTAAAGTTCCCACGATTTTTCCATTTTGAAAAAGTCTGAATTCAGTTTTTTTTATTATTATTAACACAAGTAACAGGGAATGCGTAAAACATTAATTATCTAGAAACACAAATGATACAAGGCATAAGGAGAAAAAAACAGTACATGAACGAAATTACAAATAGTTAAAGAAAAGTAAATAAGAAAAAATAAATATATATCAAAAGAAATAAAACAAATATCTTAAACTATACTTCGATTTGAATTCAGGCTAGTTTGTCTGTAGTGTACTCTGTCTGTCTTGTAACACCACATACTCATTCATACTCATTTCAATTTTCTAATCAGTTTTTTTTTCTTCTAAATGTTGTTTTTTTTCAGCGTAAATGCTTAATTTAATCCTGCTGCTTATTATGAATTTCATAGTTTCCTCAATAAACGTTTATCTGTTAAACCTTTTATGAAGTCTGTGGTGTTAAATTTTGTCTGTGGTGTAACTTCAGAATGTATCCAAATTTCTTTCATTCAGAGTCATTCAATGTTATATTTTATTGTTTTAGATGATAAACTGATTTTGATATTTCTATGTCTATTAAGGCATCACTGGCATTTTCCCCTTTTTCTTTTATGTATATCCAAATTAAAGGGGGGGAAAAGAAAGAAAAATAAAATTTTCTCTTTTGGCAGAAATAGAGAGGCCATGATGAACAACACTTTATTTTCTATTTAAATGACCGATGAAACTGAATTATTACAGGTATTTATTTCTGGTAGTCATTTACCTTATTTACCTATCAAGTTGTATATGCCTGCTCATTTTATAACAAACCAAAATACTACTTTAAATATTGGTAATACAATAAACATAAGTCGTTATGTCATCAGTGTTTGATAAAATATTGTTAAAACCAAATCGGAATGGAGCTATCATATTAAACAAAGTTTTAATGCAATACATCACATGGAAATCGAAAGCAAGACTTCATTCATTCATTTTGCTTCAGCGTAGTCTCTATTTTAGAGGTCTCCACAGTGGAATAAACCATCAACTATTCCAGCATATGTTTTACACAATGGATGCCCTTCCAGCTGCAACCCACATACACACTCATTCACACTCATACACTAAGGCCAATTTAATTAATCCAGTTCACCTAAAGCGCATGTCTTTGGACTGTGGGTGAAACCGGAGCACTCAGAGGAAACCCATGCCAACACAGGGAGAACATGCAAATGCCACACAAAAATGCCAACTGGCCCAGCCGAGACTTGAACCAGCGACCTTCTTGCTGTGAGGCAACAGTGCTAACCACTGAGCAACTGTGTTGCACAAAAGCAAGACTTTTAAAAGCATTTTACATATTGTGCCTCTCATTTGTAAGTTAAATGAACTTAACAGCATAATTTCATAAATAGACAGAGAGAGGGAGAACTGATCTCTAGCCTTGCTATTGTTTGGTTAATTTTGCATTTTAGGTATATGTTGCAAGATAAACCAAAACATTAAATACAATCAAATACATGTTACCTTTTACCAAAAACAAAGGTTTTTGTTAGTACAACCTTTTTTTGTTTTCATAAAAGGATTTCATTAAACCTCTCTTAAATTAGGACTGATACAAAACAATAAATCTTCTGTTCAGCTGATCAAGGATCAGAAACTAAGATGTTTACACAACAGTGGGTGGCTATAAAAAGTAAGATTTCCTGGTAACAAATTTCCACACTACCCAAAGTTCATTAAATAGCTAAGCACACTATATTTTATTGGTGCGTTGATCATTTTTTATGACTTCAAGTCTACACATTTACATAACATTTACAAAGTGCAATTAATAATTTAAAAAGGTGTTAAAAAAGTCCTCATAAATCTTTATGAATTCCACACAGATTTTATTGCAAACACAAATGAATAATTAATGTTTTGTAAATAGAAAAGCGTCAAAAGTTTTCACCTCTACACATAATGCTTGCTATTCCATAAGCACAGACAGACTCTTCAGTGCACAATAATCAAATGTAACAACATAATTTAGTGCCATTCTTTTTGTAGGTTCGCAACAAAAAAAATAAAGATGCAATAACAAGGACAGAGAAAAGGAGAACAGCGGCACGCCACGCATCTGGACGAAGTGCTTTTCTCACTAGAACATTTTCAGCATCCAGCAAGTTACTTAAACTTAGCATGAAGCCAAGAGACCAGCCAACAGAGGTGTCTTCAACCTGCAAACCAACACAATGTGTTGACGTTATTGACAGGATATGTCTTAAAACTGCATAGCGGTCTTTCTGAGCATCTTACTTTTTCCTGAAAGGAGATGTGTGGAAAGGAGAGATCACTGAAACCATATCCATTAATCAGGAGCACCCGCATAAGCACAGAATCTGCACAGTAGTCTCTCAAATGATTCCCCTCAGTGGGAAACTTGTTCTGCATCTAAGAAAGAAAGAGGGAATTAGACGGCGATATTGCCTACAGGGAATATTTAAAATTTAATCACTTTTGAGTTTAATTAAGGGCTAGGCTAAGGAATTTTTAGCTCTGACAAGCCTGGTAATACACTTGATAGTGGTGGATTGAATTTGGGACTTGTGGAGCTGCGCATCGCTGGATTTGCTCTTTCAGCAGTGAAAATTAAACCACACTGAACTGAACTATAAAGTGAACTTCAGCTCTGAAAACTGGACTGACACAGTTGCAATTTACTAGAACTTCTATGTTAAGCTGCTTTGACACAATCTACATTATAAAAGCGCTATAGAAATAAAGTTGAATTGAATTCCATGAACTGCTAAACAGATGAAATACTGCATTAGTTGATAATGATTCAATCAATCTATGCAAAGTAAACAAAGTAGTCTATCTATAGAGATAAAAATGTAACCTCTTAAAATATTAGGTTGACAAGAAAGACCCACTAAAAGGATATAAAGGTACTGAAAGTGATTGAATATTTGTTTTTAGTTTACTCAATCTCCAGTCATCTAAGATGAAGATGAATCTTTTCTTCAGTGTAACATAAAAAGGTTTTAGGTGAAACCATGGCAAGTTAACCGCTAACATTAAAGGCAGGATACTTAGTAACTAAGCTGGTGACTATTTTCAGGCACTAGGAAACTTAGAATTTTCCATCATGATGTAAATACAGAATAGTCAATCATTAAACAGGTAAATGATCGTACCTCTTTTTGTTTTTTGAAAATTTTGAGCAAGATACTAATGGTCTAATCCGATTCAATTATTTTTATTTTTTTCTCGCTGGTGAATGAGAGATGAGGTTATCTCCCTCATCATTTCACAGGTCTGCTTTTTTGTTTTGTTTTGTTTTTTGGAGGAGGAGGCATGGCTTTTCAAACTGATTATCTAAGGCAAACAGGATCTTTAGCTTCAGCAACAGTTCCAGCCTCTCTGAAATCACCTACCTTACCTTTAAGAGTAAAGAAATGGAAGCTTGTACTGAGCAACTAAATAACATTCAGTTTCTTGTAGGGACCAATCAACATGCTTTATAAAATCTCAATGATTGTAGCCAGTGTTTTCCATTTAGTTTTGTCTGCATTTGCATGTTTTGTGACTCCCAAAGTGCCAGTAGTTCACCAAGAAGCAGCTACTTCTACTTCTTTAACTGTTTACTAAAGAAAAAACACCTACATTTCAGATGACCTTGTGTACACTCTCAGAAATAAAGGTACAAAATTAGTCACTGGGATGGTACCTTTTCAAAAGGTACAGTTTTGTATCATACAAGTGGACATTAGTATATTCAGGGTACACTTTATTTTTACCTTTAAGGTTTACTTTTGTACTTTTATGGTACACATTTTTTAGGTATTAATATGTATCTTTAAGGACCTGTTAGGAACAAAAATGTACCTTTTTAAAAGGTCCAACCCCAGTGACAGGTTTTGTACCTTTGTTTCTAAGTGTGTAGATAATTTTTTTTTTTTGGTGAACTATTCCTTTAAAATGAATGCATTTTCATGGGTAGGTACCTGCTGAAAGCTCATTTTGCAGACAAACTGGGCAGCATGCTCTAAATCTGCTGGGGATGTGATGACGATGCCTGCAGCTTTTTGCATGAATTGATGAATGTAATAAAATGCAGAAAACGCCTGTGCCAAAGAAAGAGATATTAGCTGTATGCGTATAATAGTTTGTTCAAAGCTTAGTTTATCACAAAGTCTTTTGGGATCTAAGGGGTTCTTTTTTTCCCACTCATCAAGGGATTCAGATTGTAAGGTGTTCAACATTTTAAAACTAGACTGTTTGAGAAACAGACTACAATGCTTACAAGGTATGTTTTTCATTCCCTAAAAGGAACAGACTATGTAAAGTTATTCGGTAGGCAATCAGACTACAGATTGCTCCAATTTAAAACCATTTGTTCAAGAGTCAGTCTTTAATTGTTGCATGTTTTAAAGAATTGGATCATAAAAACGTTATCCATTCAGAGAACGCAAAGCTGTATCTTACTGATTCACTAAAATGAACAACTCATACTGTATAAATAAACTATTCAGGAGTCAGATCACACTAATTGTGATGTATTGTATGTCACTAATTCACTAAAAAGAAACAACTCCTAAGTTCTTTGTAACTAATTCTAAGAATAAGGTTTTTTTACACATGGTAGCAACTCTTACCATGAAGTTTCCAGTAATGTTGGGCTGAAAGACCCCATCAAAAGAGCATCTGGAATTAGAGCAGCTGCTAAAGGAGAAGAGTTGAGAAACATTTCCAAGACACTGATTGTAGTTTCCGGTGCCTTTTATTTGCAGCTTATCATCAGGTTTATAAGGACTTTGTCTTTTAACACACGGAGTATCAAACACACTGCCCAGCTCTATAGAGCTGTTGTAATCTGCAGGATAACAGGGGTGGACTATAGATGTGCCTGAACCCTGAGTCTGTAAAACACATAAAGAAAGAGAAAACATTAGATATTTTATTCTGAATAATCAAAGTCAAAACTATCCCGGTTTAAAGAATTGCTTTTAACCATGATCAGATGTGCCAGCAGTCGGAGTAAAGCCTGGTCTTGTCCATAACACAGAAAACTGTGAGTGTAGATCTGGTAGTCTCGCCCGTACAGCTGCAGTTTCATCAGGTCATCCTTGTTTTCCACCGTCTGTTTCGTCACAAAGGTGATCTGAGTAGACGCTCCGCCAAAGTCCATCGCACCAACTGTATCTCTGCCTGGAGTAATCCACTGACCCACAAAACCATACTGGAGAAATGGTCAGAAAGAAAGAGGGTGCATCTAATCAAATGCTATATAATGTAATTGTATAGCAAAACAAAAATTCAGCCATTACCTTAATAAAATTCTCCAGCAGGTAGTTGACTGTGATCCATCCGTAAGCTCCCTCCTCTTGTCCAGTTAAGATGGAGGCTCCCTTAAAGCTAAACGGGTAGCTCTTTAGTTTTTCTCCAACTTCCTTCAAGACCTCAGCTGACTCTTTGGGTTTAGAAAAACTGTGCAAAAATATTATCTGCGATTAATTCCAGTGTGTTTAGTACACTTATATAGTGGATGACCATGTGAAGGGAAGAGTCTTTGTGTTTATAATATGTAGCTGTCATAAAATGCAGTGCAGATATTGGGAAAGGTTATATAATATTTAACGCATCAGTGTGCATTCATCATTTGAACAGTGTTCTGACTCACTTCAGTAGCCTCATGCCTGCAGTGGCCCCTAGATACACAGGGGTGATTCTCTGTCTAGATATCGGGATGCTTTTAGTGGCTTTATCCATGCATTCCTCAAGGCTACGTGCTGCTGCTCCTTTGATTCCAGCATAACTGGAGATCCCACCTCCTGGCACAGGGAAAAATAGTGGAAAAGCTATTAAAATGTTTGTAATCTGACAGTGGAGGACACATGTTGACATCAGTTTGACTTAGTGGACAGTGCAAAAGCTGCAGAATATCATAAAAGAGAGAAAATGGGACAATTATTTAATGCAATGCTGGTAATTTTTTTAAGAACGCTGCGTTGTTTGTCTCATTTACATTTATGCAGATGTTTTCACCTGAAGCAATGTGAGAACAACAGAAGAATAACGATGAGATAAAAAGCATGACCAATTCAGAACTATATTTGGGAACAGGGCTTTACATTAACACCTGCCAATCCGCCGAATGCTGGCAGATTTCGGTTGTGGCGGGTTAGACAGACACTCCCACTAGCCACTTTAGCTGGCTGAAACTCATTTTTAAATTGCCAGTGCTGGCTCGTTGTCACTACAGATTAGACTGTAAGTTTATGACCGTTTGTCAGTATGCGTACAAATGTGATATTAGACTCGAGAAGCAGCACGAACCACAAAAATAGCTTTTCGCGCGAGCAAAAGAAAGCAGCTGAATAACGAATGAGAGGATCACGCGCACAGTGAGACAGGCTTTCCTCACTCACTGACGAGGGCTTTAGTGTCGCGCCCACAATAATTTGATGCGCGCAAGTGTTAAAAGGTCCTGTGCTGTTTCCTCACTCGAAGCAACCGTGCCTGGAAACAAAACTAGTGCGATGCTCGTGCACCCCCAGTCCTTCAAGGGCTCAAAATTCTTTGTAAGCAGCAGCGCTGCAGCAGTTGTTGTCACTTTCGCTTTAACCATTTATTGAACAGATTATTAATTGGTCTAACATTAACCGTGTGTGCGGCATCATCCTTTCATTATCGCACATGGAATGATTTTTACCTGCTTTCCTTAGCTTGCTGTTATTTTTGTTAATAATAATCATCCTTTATAATAATATTGCTTTAATATGTTGTTGTATGGATAGTTAACTGATGATCTGGGTGATAACAGACCACTGTGCATAGTTTTAGATGCGTGCGAATATACATTTTTTTAATGTCAGCTGTTTTGTTGAATAAAAAGTGTATGTATACAGCAGTATTTTGCTTGTTTTGACACACTATTTAAAACTTATGGCAAGGAAATAATTAGTTTGGTGTGGCCAGAAAAAAGGTAAATCCTTATTGTGTTGAGCCCTGCAAAGTCATGTGAAGGAAAACTAATTGCAATGCGACACTTTATTATAAAAGTATAAATGCTCATGCTCATTGAGTAAGCTCATAAACCAAAAAACAGTTTAATGAATGAGGAGGCAAGTGGAAAAAACACAAAATCTAAAGGAAGTAATGTTAGAATGCCGAAGTCAAATTTATGCATATAAAATATATTTTCCCAACAACAAAATTGTGGTTAGTGAAAATGGCGAATGGCTAGTAACGGTGGAAAACTACTAGCCACATTGGCTGGTGATCAAAAAAGTTAATGTCAAGCCCTGTTTGAGAAGAATAAATGAAGTCAAATTCTGCAATATCTGATGTTTGAGTTTTCTCTATATTTGATATTAGGGTAAGAGTTAATCTCACCCTTCTTGTGTATCTTCTTTTCATTCTGTTACCTCTATAATTTGGAAAATAAAAATAATACAGTATATCTACTCACCCTTCACATGGCACTCACTGTGCTGACTGACAATGCCAGTGCCGTTTTGCTTATCTGCTGGCCATTTGTAGATGAACATGGACGTATGAGAGGATCCGGCATCCAGAACTATTCCATACTGAAGACAAACACATCTGTTATCAAATTTTAATTCAGGGCTGCACAAAATATCATATCAGCATCAACATCAAAACATTGCAGGATACGCAATGTCAAGTTTGGGAGTTATAGCTAACCACAATTTGAAATGCATGTGATTTTTAATTACAAAGTTTAGCTATTGTATAGTAAAGTTTATAATTTTCTTAATCTTTTTTTAAAGCATGCAGGTGCAAGAGATGAAATAATTTTAGCATAAACAAAGATTAATTGCATTTCATTTATATAGTGAAGACTGTGAGGTTTTCCTTTACATTTGATTATTAGATATCTGTCTGACTACGTAAAACTTACAAAAATTATTAAGCACAGTTTGTTTTTCTGTTTTGTATCCTTAGTTTTTGTATTTATCTAGTTTATTATATTTTATGCATATGGATGGAACATAGTTACAGTGGTGTAAAGTAAAAACTGCAAATACTCCAACTACTGTAATTGAGTAGTTTTTCCTCAGGAATTGCAAAGTATTTAAAAAATATGTACTTTTACTTTCCCTTGAGTACATTTTTAGTGCTTTATGGGTACTTTTACTTTACTACTTTCCTTCAACCTGCAGTCACTACTTTATTGTTTCTTGTCTATGTGGATTGGCTATGTAGAAAAATCAGTCCTGTGATTTCTGTTTAATCAAATCGCACATAGAAAGAAAATCTTTCACGTGGATGATTTGAATGCCTGTTTGTGACAATCGTTATTCCAATTCATAAGCAGCAAGTCAAAACTGTCACTAAAGCTGCCAGCTGAGATTCAATGGCTGCATGCCACATGCCATGCAAATTTTCTGCTGGACAGAAAACAATTATTAAAAAAAATCATAGCTCATCAGAAAGCTGAAACGTTCTTTTGGCTTGACAGCCTTGTGTGAGTATTTCACTTTATAACAACAACAAAAAGAAGTCATTACCATGAGCTGCGCTGGTTCTTTGAAGTCTTCAGTATTAACAACAAGCAGAAGGATGCCAACAAATGAAACAAATAGACCTGCAATAATAGTACATGTTTGCAATTGCATTTTAATCAGATGTAAACTAAAATTAAAAGGACACTTGCTGACTGACTATTGCCGGAATTTAGCCGGGGTGTATCTGAATGCACTGGCGTTCGGTAGGCTAACTAAACTAACCTGTCAGACCTGCTCGTCCATGCAAATAGTCTGTATAAAGAAGCAGAAGTTTAAAAAAAATATTTTAAATGTCTTTGGTGCGTTTCTTTACTGAATAGTGCTTTGATGAATACGTTTGTTCACCTTGTTCACGTGAACAAGTCTGAAATGGTAAAACAGTTGGTTGATTGTACAAAGTAGGCTACTGTAAAGTATAAACACGCAATCTTCTCAGACATGCAAACAGACATTAATCTGACACTAGGTGACGCTGGAGCAATAGTCTATAATTCAGTAACAATATGCAATAGTGGCTATTTTAGAGGTTACGGTAGGTCAAACTATACACATTATGTGTCTATTTTATAATAGATGTGTCTGCATGCAGATATAAACACATTTTACAAGAAACTTGTTTTGTGAATACTTAGATTTCTATCAGTGCTCTAGAACTGCGAGTTTCTCTGTTGAATGATAACCGTTATAGGAGGGATATTGATATTATACATTTTGAATTATTAATATTTAAGATAAGACTGTATTAAGAAGAAGAAGTTGGCCTTTTGTAATCATGACCATCAAGGATTAAGAGTTATTCAGAATTGAATGGACTATTAAGAGATGCTAGGAAAAAACTTTACACAGTATAGTGTCTTATAAAAAAAAGTCTTTACACACTATATTTCTACTTTTGATGACAGAAAGTGAATGAGTTAAATGATTTTTTCTTAAGATTTGAGAATTGTGAGTACATTACAGAAAACAGTTCTGAGGTAATGTATTTTAAAGGTGTTACTTATGATAGGCCACTGATTAATCCTAAGCATATACATATTTATTTTAAACATATTGCCTCTAATAAATCTGCAGGTCCAGATGGAATTTTTCCATATACTGTTAAATGCTGTGCTGATGAACTGACTCCAGTTTGGGTTCCCATATTTCAAAAATCCTTAGACTTAAAAGGATATATGGATATAAGAATATAAGGATATTGTTCCTAGTTTGTGGAAAAAATCATTAATTGTACCTGTTCCTAAGTTGGCGAGGCCCTCAGAGTATGATGATTTTAGACCTGTGGCATTAATGTCTGTTATTATGAAATGTTTTGAGAAATGTGTTGTGTCCATGTTAAAATCAGAGGTTGCTAGTAATATAGATCCTCTACAATTTGCCTACAGGCAAGGTAGAGGTACTGAAGATGCAGTTAATAGTATTTTGCACTTGATTCTGAAGCACTTAGATAATGATTTTAGTTCCGCTTTCAATACAATTCAACCACATTTGTTAATTGAAAAGATGGAACAGCTGAATATAAACCCATCCATATGTAAATGGTATTTCTCATTTTTAACAAATAGAACTCAGGTTGTAAAGGTTAAAAATATCAGTTCAGATGAAAAGAACAGTAGTACTGGGGTTCCACAAGGCTGTGTCAGTTCACCTATTCTTTTTACACTTTTTACAAATGAATGTTCAAGTAAGCATGCACAGAATTTTATTTTTAAATATTCCGATGACACAGCCATACTAAGTTTACTTTATGAGAATGATGATATTAGTGTTATCTACCAGTCAGAAATTAGCCGGTTTGTTGAGTGGTGTGATATAAAAAAAGCTAAAGATAAATACTAAGAAAACAAGAGATGGTATTTGACCCAAAGTGTATAGGTGACCATCGTCAAGTGGTTGTACATGACCATCCTATCACTCAGTCAGAACCCTATAAGTGTTTGGGCATTTACATCCACAGATCTTTCACATGGAAAACACTCATTGAGTGGGTTTGTTCTCGTACACCAGAGATTGTATTTTTTTAGGTTACGTCTTCTTGGCAACCTATCTGCTCAGTGTAAATCTAAGTTGATGCATCTCTTAAAACAGGATGAAAAGTAGTTCAAAAAGTAGGCAAGATGTGTATTTTAAACCTCAAGTCTTATATGAGAATTGTGTCCTCAATCAGGTGGAAAGGATTGTGAACGATCCAACTCCTTTTTTGTTTCCACATTATGAACTGCTTTCCTCTGGTAGAAGATATAGAGTCCCAAAGTGTAGGTTGAACCGTTATAAGAAATCCTTTGTACCTGTTTCCGTGGGTTTATTTAACAAGAGTCTATTTTAATTAGCATTGTAAATTCTGTAACTGCTGTATTTTTTTTTGCCTGTTTTTATTGAATGTCTCCAGCAATATGGTGATGCCCATAACAAATTTCCTGCAAGGACAATAAAGTTTACTACTACTAATACTACTACTATATAGATCAAAGATCAGAGAAAGCTACTTTTTACTATTAAAGGGCTGACCCCACAAACATCTTGTTTTGATGTCCTTCAGGGGGGATCAAGCATTAATTAGGGGCCCCCCAAACTCCCCTGTAATTCGCAACCTGAATCTGATTATAACCATTAAGATATTAATGTTATTCTTTTCAAAAACCCGGGGCCCCATATATAGTGGAACTTTACTTAATTTTAATTTAATTTTACATTAAGAAGATAAAAGCTCCACTTGAAATATATTTTTAACATGCAGTTTATTTACAAAAAAAAATATCTATAGAGAAAGAGAGTGTTTTGAGTTTCAATGCTTGGGCCTCATTTTAAATATTGCTTAGGTCCCCCAAATCACTAAGTCCGCCCCTGATGTTACTAAAAAGAAATGAACATCTTTAGTGATTTTAATACAAATGGGACACATGATGTTTGATTGCATTAGTTTTCCACAGAGATAAAGAAATAATGATTAAATGGGTTGTTGACATTGTTTTGGCTTTTTTTTTTTTTTTTTTAGAATTTCCAAAAAAAAAACGAGGGGTAAACAAGAACATATAAAAGCGTATTATTGTTTTATTTATGCATCTTTACACACACACACACACACACACACACACACACACACACACACAC
>CAIGQZ010000427.1:10269819-10294934 GCA_903798205.1 Danio tinwini | reverse complement strand
CACACACACACACACACACACACACACACACACACACATACACAGAATTTGTTAGGATATGGTTAGTGTACCAAAACCATGGTTAGTTTGTGGAAACGGTTTAACTACAATAACCTTTTTGTTGTTTTTCTAGTAAAACCATGATTACTTTAAGTATTCCAAAAAAAAGTGAGTGGTAAACAAAAGCATTTTACTTTTAAATGAAAAATTAGCCTTAATCTCATGTCACATGTGCAATCACATTAAAATTGTATCTTTTTTATTTGGGGCATGTTAGAGAATGAAAAAGAGAAAAAGCTCAAAATAGAATGGATCCTTTCCTGTGTTGACATTTTTCTTTGAATCTGAAAACATAGGCAAGAAGACAAAGGGCTCGTCTTTTTAAACGGTATTGAGTCTTTAATCATACTCTCACAAACATGAACTCGATTTGCGGCCTGCACTTTTGTAGCAGGCAACACTGAAGGAGTAACATTTTTATTCTAGAGAGCATTCGATTGGATACAAATCTGTGTAACACAAGAAGAATAACCAATATTTGCAAACCATGTCAATATTTGTGCACTTGCATATAGCTAGCTTCAACAAAGCCCAAAAGATCCAATGTTATTCAGAGAACGTACAAAAATATCTGACACAAAAGTAGTCAATTATTTATATAAAAAACACAAGCAAGCAATCCAGATTTCAAATCAAAATCATTCTAGTATCTGCACAGCTGCATTTATAAGATATTTATTCTGCATGATTTCAGTGCCTTGACTTTGTATTACAGCAGATAAGACAGAACATAGAGGAAGTCTATAAAAAAATGTTACATCAGTGTATAAATATATAAGGCACAGAACTGCATCTAAAAATGTACATTCAACATTATGAGAAAAGAAAACACATCTATAAGGCTGTTTACGCCAGTGCACTTCATGCATTTTTTTCTCATCAGATGGCTACAGTATCTGATTATGAGAAAGCTTGGTGTAAATGCCCTCAGAAATGCATTCGAGACGGATCCCAGTAAACAATTTGGTGTTTAATAGATGTCTAATAGATATCTAAATGTAGACAGCTTGGCTAAAACAAGGCTAATCTTGGGCTGTCAGTGAAAATCTAATAGACATCTAAGAATAGCCCAAAACTAGACTAGTCATCATATAGACAGACTTTGTGTGTAGTCATTCATTGCTGTTTATTTGATGACTAGTCTAGTTTTGGCCTATAGGACGTCTATTAGATTTTCACTGACAGCCCAAATTTATCCTTGTTTTAGCCAAAACGACTTTGTTTAAACCTCTATTAGACATCTTTTAAAAACAAAAACTGTTTGCTGGGATATAAATCCAGTCACTCAAACCACTTCAGGAGGTGGCTTGCGGCACATTCCAGATGAAACTGGACAGTTCTAAATGAATCTTGTTGTTGAAACCACTTATGTTCACATTTTCTCCTCCCAAAATGTAAAAAAAAAAAAAAAATGTAGGAGCATGTTTTATTACTGTCTGATATAACAATGCAAATGCAACACCCAACAATGCCACATACAGCAGATTGGGATGTTTGTTTTGTAATTTTTTTCTTCATTTTATTCTATTTTTGACTATTAAATGACAATTAATAGCCAATCAAATGACAGCATGAACAACAGGGATGCATCATGCACCTTTAGCTCCTCTGTGAACGAAGTGGATAAATAATAGAAAGTATAGCGTTCCTTTCATTTACAAAGGCTGTGAGAGTAAAGGTTATACACAAATAAATGAAAATACATTACAGTTTTGTATCTGTACGGTAAAATAGATGTTTCATTTACAGAAGTTTAATGAATAGTATTCACGGAGCCCACTTTGTCCACATGTGGTGGCGTTTTACTGGAACATGAGTAAAAAAAGCCTAAAGTAACTTACATATGAAATAATTTGTAAGCGAAATAACATCTATAACTTGGATTTGTCTATATGCAGTTAAAGTCAGAGTTTTAGCCCCCCTTTGATTTTGATTTTTTTTCCTTTTTAAATATTTCCCAAATGATATTTACCAGAGCAAGGAAATTTTCACAGTATGTCTGATAATATTTTTTCTTCTGGAGAAAGTCTTTTTTCATTATTTCGGCTAGAATAAAAGCAGTTTTTAATTTTTTAAAAACTATTTTAAGGTCAAAATTATTAAAAATTATTTAAGCTATATATTTTTTTGGATTTGCAACAAACCATCGTTATACAATAACTTGCCTAATTACCCTAACCTGCCTAGTTAACCTAATTAGCCTAGTTAAGCCTTTAAATGTCACTTTAAGCTGTATAGAAGTGTCTTGAAAAATATCTAGTAAAATATTATTTACTGTCATAATGGCAAAGATAAAATAAATCAGTTATTATAAATGAGTTATTAAAACTATTATGTTTAGAAATGTGTTGAAAAAATCTTCTCTCCGTTAAACAGAAATTGGGGAAAAAATAAACAGGGGGGCTAATAATTCAGGGGGACTAATAATTAATAATTCTGACTGTATATATATATATATATATATATATATATATATATATATAAGGCAGTGTATCTTATGCTTTAGTCAAGGTAACCTAGTTATATTTGAATATAGCAGTGTTTCTCAACCACGTTCCTGGAGGACCACCAGCTCTGCACATTTTCTGTGTCTCCTTAACCAAACACACCTGATTCAGATCATCAGACTGAAAGACCTGTGATGGGTTTGATGGAGAAAGAAGACATCCAAAACATGCAGTGCTGGTGGTCCTCCAGGAACGTGATTAAGAAACTGGCATATAGCGTGGGATTTAAATATTGGATATATCCATTTAGCGGAGATACATTTATGTGGCCAAATATAAATGGAATCCACAAATCACATAGCAATCTGATTAGAGAAAGGGCATTAAGTGACCAGGTGTGAGATGAATTAAACAAAAAAATAAATAGCACTAATAAAACTATGACCTGTTTTCTGCCTCTTATAAAACTATAATACATATAAAATGTGCTTTATAAGAAATGGGTTATTGATGAAATGTTTTTCATGCATCCTTGTTGTTTTCAGAGTACAGTAAAAGGAAGAATCCTCACCAAGGACTGTGCATAATGATAAACGGTACATAAGTACAAATATAGCGCATTATCAAACAACATCATCTGTGCTTTTTTTACAGATAGCTCGAAACAGAAAGAATAGTGCTGAGGTAAGGAGGATGGAAAAGAGGAAGATGAGAAAACTCCAGGCTCCTGAGCGCAGTGATTTCCTCAGTGCAACGTTTTCGGCAGGCAGCAGATTGCTTAGGTTTAGCATGTAGCCGAGGGACCAGCCGACAGACGTGTCTCCTGCCTGTGAACCAAAGCTACATGTTGACATCAGCTTGACTTAGTGGAGCGTTTATTCACAGAGCTTAAAAGTTCTAATTCAGCAAAAAATGAAAACTCCTGTCATCGTTTACTCACCCTTCACATTCTAAAAACCTGTTCGGGTTTCTTTCTTATATTGAACACAAAAGAAGACATTTTAAAGAATGCTGCAAACCAGTAAAGCTACTGACGTCCATAGATTTTTTTTCCTTCTATGGGTGTCAACATTCTTCAAAATATATTTTTTGTGTTCAACAAAAACAAAACCACTTGAAAATTTACTCAGCATTATTCATTTTCAGGTGAACTATAACCTTAAATTTAAGTCTTTTACTTCTGTATTGTGCTAAATACACATTGTTGAAGATGATATAGTTCAAAGTAGCAGTATGATTTTATCATTGGGAAATTAAGGAGAGGTTGAAAAGTGCTCTCTATTTGGCAGGCTGGAAGAGAATGGGTTAATAATAATGAGAAAAATGTTGTGCAACTATATAAGGGTAAACAGACTAGTTTTTTTTCTACCTTCTTCTGAAAGGAGATGTCTGGGAAGGAGTTATCGTCGAAACTGTATCCATTGATCAGGAGCGCCCGCACAAACACAGAGACAGCACAGTAGTTCTTCAGACGGCTTTCATTATCCCGAACCTTCTTCCCCATCTAGGGCAGACAGAGTTTATTGGAAAAGATCAAGGATTTTACTCATACATTTAGTCTACTATATATGTTTAAGCACATATATAATGTATTTATTTATATTTAAAAATATATATATTTTTTGTCACCATGAAAACAATTTTTTTATTGTTTTTATAAAAACAGCTGCCTTATTTGTATTTTACAGTATTAATAGTCATTATTATAGTATTTATATGTGCAATTAAAGCTATGCTATTCCAAAAAAATCTATCAAATTACTAAATGTCTAAAATTCAAGTAAAAGTAGAAACTTGTGAGTGTGTGTTTTATTATTGGCAGTTTGGGATGTTTGTTTTTTTGTTTTATTATTATTTTTTCATTTAATTCTATAATTGACCATTGAATGTTGAAAGTGGAACGTTTAATTAATAACCAATGAAATAGCATTAACAGCAGAGATGCATCATGCACCTGTAATGCCTATGTGATTGGAGAGGAAACATAAAAGAATAATATAGCATATCTTTCATTTATAAAGGCACAGTCTTTTGTTTTCGGAAGTGTAGGTTATACATGATGTCTAAAATTAAAGTAAAATCAGAAACTAAATTGTATTCAAACTATTAATAAAAACAACAATAGTTAAGTAGTGATTCAAAAATAACACTGATCTTACCGGATTTGAATAAAATTAGACAAAATAAATCAAATCAGATCTGCTCATTGTGTTGGCTTGAGAAAGCCAACATACTGTTATACTACTCTGTCTTTGAAAACAAACGTATCTCCTCCTAGGCCATTCATGCTACAAGGCCCAAATTTGGTCAAAATGTGCCTTCTACATTCAAGATTGTTACTATATCTCCTCATGCCAATCAGACTTGTCGTTTTTGAATAAGAAGATGTTAAATATTACATTTTAATAATCCAGGCATCTAAAAAAAATATACAAGCACCAAAATTGGCCAAAAGCTGTGTTCTGCATTGCCATTTAGCAACTGCTTAGCAACCTATAGCAACCTAACTATAGCAACCACTGTGCTTCCTGCTAACTGCCATTCCCAGTCCTAGCGCAGTCATGATGGCTTTCTCAAGCAAACATCAAAATTTGTCAACGAACTTTAGGTTCTAGATTAATATTAATCTGCTAAAAATGATTCAATTTAACACTTTAAGAACAGAAGTTAAATATTGTCTTCCCAGACTGTCTTCAAATTTTCATAATGTGAAACAGGGAGACTCAATCATTGTTCGATTGGTGAGATGTACTGGAGGGAAAGTCATCCCCGAATAGCAGGGCTCAAAATTAGCTCAGCGGGTCAGTACCTCCTGCAAGCTCATATTGCAGATCACACGGGCAGCGTCCTCTAAATGAGCTGGAGTCCAGATTCTAATGCCTGTGGCTTCCTGAAGAAAGGAATGGGTGTAGAAAAATGCTGAAAATGCCTGTGAGGGGGAAAAAAACAAGAAAAAAATGAAAGTGTAGAGTGATGGATAGAGAAAGATTGCATAATCATAATAATGACACATGCAACTATGACACACAAGTGCCCAGAAGATAAATGTATGATTTATTTTAATGCTTCAAGCTGTCCCACTTAATAACTGCTTGTATGTCACTACAACCATCCCCCACCAGACTGAAATGCTGCCTAAGGCTTGAAAAATGAAGGAGCACATTAGATATTATGCTAGCTGATATAAAAAAAGCAAAATGCATTGATCAAGTCAAGAATATGTGATTTATGGTAAATTTAGAAGACCTAAGGGATGTTGTTATGTATGACATGAAATGCATTTTCATTCAGCAAATCATGAAATAGAACTGTCTGTTTTATAATAGGCCTGGTAGCAACTCTTACCATGAAGTTTCCAGTAATGTTGGGCTGAAAGACTCCATCAAAAGAGCATCTGGAATAAGAGCAGCTGGTAAAGGAGAAGAGTTGAGAAACATTTCCAATGCACTGATTGTAGTTTCCAGAGCCTTTTATTTGCAGCTCATCATCAGGTTTATAAGGTCTTTGTCTTTTAACACACGGAGTATCAAACACACTGCTCAGCTTTATAGAGCTGTTGTAATCTGCAGGATAACAGGGGTGGACTATAGATGTGCCTGAATCCTGAGTCTGTAAAACACATAAAGAAAGAGAAAACAAAAGATATTTTATTCTGAATACTGAGCCAGTCTAAACAAAATCAGTTTAAAGGTTTGCACTTAACTGTAATCAGATGTGCCAGCAGTCTGAGTAAAACCTGATCTCGTCCGTAACACAGAAAACTATGAGTGTAGATCTGGTAGTCTCGCCCGTACAGCCGCAGTTTCATCAGGTCGTCTTTGTTCTCCACGGTCTGTTTCGTCACAAAGGTGATCTGAGTAGACGCTCCGCCAAAGTCCAGTGCACCAACTGTATCTCTGCCTGGAGAAATCCACCGACCCACAAAACCATACTGGAGAAATAAAAGAGGAAATGTAGGGTAGTGGCTGGTAGCAGAGCTTAACTAAAGGACATTCGGATGTTGTAAAATACTCAATATGGCTAACTTTATACCTTAATGTAGTTCTCCAGCAGGTAGTTGACTGTGATCCATCCATAAGCTCCCTCCTCTTGTCCAGTTAAAATGGAGGCTCCTTTAAAGCTGAACGGGTAGCTCTTCAGTTTTTCTTCCACTTCCTTCAAAACCTCATCTGATTCTTTGGGTTTAGAAATACTGTGTGATACAACAGAAACTAATATTTGTTATCTCTAACTTGGACAATTTGATTTCCTCTGTAGCTACATATTGTGTCACTTCTGCAGTTTTAACTGAAAAATACAGACTTTGTATATACTGTACACACTGCATTTCAAAAGATTGCAGTGTAAATAGAATGCATTTATTAAATATGATAAATTGTTCTCTAAGATATAAATAGGAAGTATGTGGCTTAGGTAAGTGCAAAAACTCTGCAGAATGTCTCCAGTTATATATGGTCATTTACAACCCTAGAATGAAAATCTTGGTTTTGACCTTATTTGGGAAGGTCATGAATATTAATGAGCTCTGCTCTCATGCTGCTCTCGGCTCTTATCTCTGACCCTCACACAACACGAGGTACTCTGAAATACATAAGTGCAAAATAATCATACTTCAGTTGTCAAAAATATTTCAACAAACTGAATAGATGTCATTTCAAATGACAATTGTTTTAACTGAAGTCTGCTCCTCCAGTTATGTTTTGTGGATGAATATAGGCTAAATTGTAAATTTACCTTATATATAATTTAAATATATAACAAAAGGGATAGATAGATGTATTTAGAGTTGTATTTTGTGGGTTTAACATATCTGAAAACATGGACAGGAAATAATATCAACCTCTATTTTTTGTAGTTAATTGCAGTCTATTCGCTCCATTAAAATCACAGTAAGAGCTGAGTGACATGGCACAATCCATAAATGTGTTATTAACACTTATTTAAATTTACTTGTCTGTTGCTTTATTACAAAAGTACTATGCAAATTTTGCTGTATACCAGGGGTCACCAACATGGTGCCTTCACGAGTAGCCCACTGGCCTGTTCTAAAAATAGCTCACCATAGCGCCAATTACACTTGCATTGGTGTAAATAAAAAAAATGACATTAAGATATATATGAAAAAAAAACATTTAAAAAAATTTATTTTAGCTAGCTGGTCTCCACAGCAATGGTTGTGGGTGCACAAATGATTGGAAAATATGGCATATTATTTTCACAGTAAATAGGAGGAAGAGTTCCATTTTACTTTATTTGGCGACGGCAAAGCAGCACAATGTTGAGAGACATTTCAGAACGTGTCACGCAAGCTAACGTTACCATGCTAACTACCCACCGGGCGGCGCACTACAAGTGGGAAAAAGTCCAGAAGGTTTGTGAAAACAGCAGTCTTTTTTCACGAGACTGGTGAAAACCCCCAAAAAGCAACCGAGACTGATTTGGAGCTAGACTACACATTTTTTATTAGAAAAACAAGGCATTTTCAGACGAGAAGGCAAAACTCTGCTTAAAGACTAGAACGGATGTAATCTCCACTCTCTCTGATGTTCAATTCGGGGCAACTACAATGGTTAGAAGAGTGTCGGCTATGTTAAAAATGCTGTAGATTTGGTTATAATTCAGTAAAATCTGAAAATTTATTTATGTTACACAATTGATGATCTTTACAAACATGGAATAACATGTGCATGATTTGTTAAAAATGATTAGTGGCTAGTGAAAATATTGTAGAAGGGATTGTTTGAAAATGTAAAAACTTGCAGAGATTTATAAAAATAAAGTGTTGCATATTGATATTTATTTACTTGCAAATCACTGCTGACAACTATTGTGAAGAATCATTAACATGATCAGTGTCTTCACATAAATGAATATCATTAATTATTAACAATAACATATAATTAAAAGTAAATTGAGCAAATTAGTTATTTGAGAAGTGTGTATCAAACTGGTAGCCCTTCACATTAATCAACCAAGAAGTAGCTCTGAGTTTCAAAAAGGTTGGTGACTCCTGCAGTATACACATTAAACATACAAAATATATAGTTAAAGGGACTTTATGCCTCTGGGGCAGCACTGAATAAACTTATAATCCGTCTTTCCAGAATTCTGCATTCTCTGTAAACAGCTTGTAAACAGATCAGGTAACCTGTCCGTGGCCATGCATTTATGCCTGCTTCTATTGTTAAGATTGTCACTGCTGTGGGGGGCATGCTGAGAACAGTGGAAGCAGAGTGAGGCTGGTGTCATGAGAGTTAACAAGTGTCACCTGTGTGCCACACAGGTCTAGAGTCTCATGGAGGAATGTCAAAAAAATAAAAGGAATAATTAGAGGACCAGGCCTGGAACTATGTGCTTGTGTGTGTGGTAGTTGTCTCTAAGGTTTTCATCCATTGTTTATTGAATTATTAAATGTGTGAAATGTTTGTCGGTTCTTCAACTCATTCTTCCCAATGGCTAGAATCAGAATCAGAATCAGTTTTATTGCCAAGTGTGCTTCACACACACAAGGGATTTGTTTTGGCAACAGAAGTTTCCAGTGTACATAAAGTGACAAGTGACAACACAAAATTAAATACAAGAAAAGAAAAAAGGCAATAAACATTAAACAGAGATGCAGTTAGTCAAAAAGATCTGGATGATGAGTTGTATGTAAAGATATGTTGTAAATATACAGGTTATAAGTGTCAGGGTTTTGCCCTTTTTTTTGTTATTCTAGTTTTTTTTGTAATGTCCTTTATTGTCCACTAGATGTCGTAATTTTTCATTTTCCCTTTTTGTATCCGTAATCATTGTCATTGATTTCACATGTGCCTTGTTTAGTTTTTTGTATTTAAGTAGTCTCAGTTTCATCTGTGCTTTGCTCAGTTATTGTGGATTCAAGCCTGTCAACCACTGTGAGTTATTCTTTTGTAAAGCCTTCTAGTTATTAAGCAAAGCGCTTCTATTACTTATATCTTTGAAGTTTTTGAGTTCAACTGTTCTGGAGTTTTTTGCCTTTTTCGAGTTTTGTATTTTTGGATATTGGCTGAATCGTTTTTTTTTTTTTTGTTTTTTTTTTGCCTTACTTTACATTTATTTATTATTGAAGATTTTTTTGTCAATCATAAATTTCCACTAAGAAGCAAGTTGCCTTCTGTTATTTGGGTTCATCAACTCCCAGTAGCTCAGTGCTTGTGTGACTCACTTCTCACGCCAGAGACCCGAGTTCTAGCCCCGTTCCTGACAGAATAAGAGCCAACAACATGAACCCAGAACCCCTCCCAGTTCCCAGGAGCTACTTGCCACTGTGGCTCAACATGAGTCTACAGTTCAACATGATGTTGTCCTAGTACAGCAAGTGGCCCATATGGCCAAACACTCACAGGTACTTTTTGAACTAATTACTACTGTTTGTCAACTCTTTGACAGATTGCCAACCGGCTCAACTCCAGCTTCCATTGCCATCCCAGCTCCTTTGTCAGAATCTCGAGCACCCTCTCCTATGATGGAACCCCGTCTACCTCCACCACAACACTTTTCAGGTAATCCTAGTGCGTGTGATGGTTTTCTAACACAATGTTCTCTCACCTTTGAATTACAGCCATCATCTTTCCCATCAGATCGGGCCCGAATCGCCTATGTGATCACCCTGTTGTCCGGTAAAGCTCTTTTCTGGGCCACCGCAGTATGGAAGGCTAAAGCACCATTTTGCTCAAGTTTCATGGCTTTTGAACAGGAGTTTGAGTTTTTGACCATCCTCTTAGTGACAGGCAAGCCTCTAAAAAAACTACTCACCATTCGACAAGAGACTGGCAGTGTGACAGAATATGCCATTCAATTTCGAACAGTGGCTGGAATGATGAAGCTTTCATGGTCTGCTTTCAGAACGGGTTATCCGAGATTATTCAGGATGATTTGGCTACCAGGGAACCTGCCCTAGATCTCAAGTCTCTTATAGACCAAGCAATTCGACTAGATAATCGACTGAGGGAGAGGCATCTGAATCGCTCCACTGTTTCCACTGAGGGGCCAACTCCAACCTCCTCTTTCCCAGTACTGGTACACCAAGACAGTCCCGAGCCAATGCAGTTGGGCAGGACTCGCCTTTCCCCTGAGGAGAGAGACCGCCGCATGAGGGAGCGGTGTTGCCTCTATAGTGGTCTGTCAAATCATTTTCGCTCCACCTGCCCCCAGCTTTCGGGAAACGCTCAGTCCCGTACAGGCAAGGAAGGACTGTAACAGAAGTTACATACAGCACCTCACCTTTCCAAATTCCTTCCCATCACCCTCACTTGGGCAGACCAAAGATCCCAACTTCATGCCTTCATTGACTCTGGTGCTGCTAGAAACTTCATGGACATCACTCTGGCTAAAGACCTCAATATTTCCCTTGATTCCCTTCCTGAACCACTGTCAGTTATAGCACTGGATGGCAGGCCATTAGCTCCAGGGGAGGTGACTCACCTTGCGTCTCCCTTGTCTCTTTCCATCTACCAAAATGAAGAGAAGCTCTGTTTTCACCTCATACAGTCACCTGAGTTTCCACTTCAATGCTTACCACCTTGTGCGCATCAAACATGGAGATGAGTGGAAGACCGCCTTCAACACACCCACAGGGCACTACGAATATCTAGTGATGCCCTTTGGTCTCACCAGTGCTCCTGTGTTTCAAGCCCTCATCAATGATGCTCTTCGAGACATGCTGAATAAGTTTGTATTTGTCTACCTCGATGACATCCTTTTCTCAAGCTCCCTCCAAGAACATGTATTTGAAGTCCGCAAGGTCCTCCAGCGTCTTCTCAAAAACCACCTATATGTTAAACCCGAGAAATGCCAGTTCCACTTAACCCAAGTCAAATTCCTTGGATTTGTCATCAAGCCCGGACAGATCCAGATGGATCCGCAAAAGATCTAAGCTATGGCGAACTGGCCTTCCCCCTTATCGGTCAAAGAAGTGCAACGTTTCCTAGGTTTTGCCAATTTTTATAGGTAATTCATTCTGAATTTCAGCACTGTGGCGGCCCCATTATCCGCCCCCACCAAAGAGAAAGGTGCTGGGTTTCAGTGGGTACCTGAAGCTGAAGAGGCTTTCAAGCTAAAAAAAGTGCTTCACATCAGCACCTATACTCCTCATTCCGAACCCTGACAAACCTTTCACGGTTGAAGTTAATGCTTCTGAGGTGGGCATTGGAGCAGTGTTGCCTCAAAGAGGTGAGGATAACAAACTTCACCCATGTGCATTTCTCTCTCATCGTCTCTCTCCCACTGAGAGAAACTACCATGTGGGTGATGGGGAGTTACTGGCAGTGAAGTTAGCTTTCGAGGAATGGAGGCACTGGCTGGAGGGAGCCAAATACCCATTTCAAGTCCTCACTGACCATAAGAATCTTGAGTATGTTCAACAGGCGAAGCAACTCAACCCTCGCCAAGCCAGGTGGTCCTTCTTTTTCAACCGGTTTCATTTTACCCTCACCTACCGCCCAGGCTCAAAAAACCTAAAACCAGACGCCTTGTCCTGCGCATATGCAAAATTCCCTCTAGAAGATTGCAAGAAATCTATTGTTCCCAGCTCTAAGATTATTGTCCCCATTAGGTGGGATCTTAAGGGTCTTGTAAGGAAAGCTCAATCTAAAGACCCTGACCCAGGAGGAGGCCCGACTGACCGTTTGTACGTCCCCAAAGCTGTTCGCTCAAAAGTCCTCCAATGGGGACACTCATCACAACTTACTTGCCACCCAGGGTCGGCCCGCACTTTCGAGTTTCTGCAGAGATGGTTCTGGTGGCCAACTATTAAGGAAGATGTCACCATGTACGTCAAAGCTTGCCCCACCTGCAACCAGAGCAAAAGTTCCCATTGTGCACCTCAGGGACTTCTGCATCCACTGTCCATACCCCACAGGCCCTGGTCACATATATCCGTGGACTTCACAGGACATCACAGGACTTCCTCCATCCCAGGGAAACACCACAATATTAGTCATTGTGGACAGATTTTCCAAAGCCGCTAGATTCATTCCCCTGTCCAATCTCCCCACTGCTAAAGAGACTGCTGAATTAGTCATCGGATCAAGGACCTCAATTCTCCTCCAGATTCTGGCAAGCCTTTTGTCAATCCATAGGGGCCACCGCAAGTCTATCCTCAGGCTTCCACCCAGAGTCGAATGGTCAAACAGAGACTTAATCAGGACCTCGAGACCACCCTGAGATGCATGGCTGCTAACAACTCTACTGCTTGGTCTCGTTTCATCATATGGGCCGAATATGCACATAACACCCTCCGTTCTTCGGCAACTGGTATGTCCCCTTTCGAGTGCCAATTTGGCTTTTCCCCGCCACTATTTCCTGAACAGGAAGTTGAAGTTGCAGTTCCCTCAGCTCTCCAGTTCATCAGATGCTGCCGTCAAACCTGGAGAAAGGCTTGTCTTAAGCTCCTAAAGGTTTCCCAACAATACCAACACCAGGCTAACTGCAGACGCAGGCCAGCTCCAACTCTTCGTCCTAGCCAAAGAGTTTGGCTGTCTACCAGAAATATTCCCCTTTGAGTGGATTCAAGAAAACTTTCCAAAAGTTCATCAGCCCCTTTTAAGGTTGCAAGGAAATAAACCCAGTCACTTTTAAACTATACTTACCCAAATCATTAAAAATAAACCCTACCTTCCATGTGTCATTACTTTTAAACCAGTTCTTTCCTCTCCTTTCTCTGTGGCAAGTAAACCTCCACCTCCTCGGTACTTTGGAGGACAACCAGTCTACACAGTCCGCCGGATTCTGGATGTACGCCAAGTTCGTAGAACCCGGCAGTATCTTGTAGACTGGGAAGGATACGGCCCTGAAGAGCGTTCCTGGGTTCCTGCCAAGGACATTTTGGACCCTAAGTTGATTCGAGACTTTTACGCTCAAGTCTTGGGTGGGTGGGGGGGTCTGTCAGGGTTTTGCCCTTTTTTTTTTTTTTTTTTTTTTTTTTTTTTTTTTCTTTCTTTCTTGTAAAGCCTTCTAGTTATTAAGCTAAGCGCTTCTATTACTTATATCTTTGACGTTTTGAGTTCAACTGTTCTGGAGTTTTTTTTTTTGCCTTTTTTTTGAGTTTTGTATTTTTGGATATTGGCTGACTTTGTTTTTTGCCTTACTATTTATTATTGAAGATTTTTTTTGTCAATAATAAATTTCCACTAAGAAGCAAGTTGCCTTCCGTTGTTTGGATTCATCAACTCCCAATAGCTCAGTGCTTGTGTGACTCACTTCTCACGCCAGAGACCCGAGTTCTAGCCCCGTTCCTGACAATAAGGTGCTGTGTACAAGTGTGTATGAGAAAGTATTGCACATTTATTGCACAGTAGGGGAAAATTTAACTGTTCATGAGGTAGATGGCCTGAGGAAAGATACTTTTTTCCTGTGTCTGGCTGTTTTTGTGCTTGGTGCTCTGCAGCGCTGACCAGACGGTATCAGTTCGAACTGGTATTGTGCTGGGTGGGAGTCATCCAGAGTGATTTTACGAGCCCCTTTACTCACTCTGGAAGAGTACAGTTCTTGAAGTGTAGAAAGGGTAGTGCCAGTGATTCGTTCAGCAGTCCGGGCTATTCGCTGTAGTCTACGGAGGTTGGTTTTGGCAGCTGAGCTGAACCAGACGGTGATTGTAGTGCAGAGGATTGATTAGATGACAGCTGAGTAGAACTGTACGAGCAGCTCCTGTGGCAGGTTGAACTTCCTCAGCTGATGAAGTGGGGGGAGTGCAGGGGGGTTTCGCCTAAAGTCCACTATCATCTCCACTGTTTTGAGCGTGTTCAGCTCCAGGTTGTTGTATCTGCACCATAAAGCCAGCCGCTCCACCCCCTGTCTGTATGCAGACTCATCACCGTTCCAGATGAGGCCGATAACAGTAGTGTCATCCACAAACTTCAAGAGCTTAATGGAGGGGTCTTTTGCGGTGCAGACATCAAACCTCATTACACCCAATATAAATATTTATATTATCCTCCTTATATAAGGAAATATAATAAGCTGTGTTACACCTGTTTCTCACCACAAGTGAGAGCAGAGCATGAGCAGCACAGATGGAGAGCAGAAACTCTCTGTCTGTCTATCTATCTATAAATACACTTTTTTTTTCTGCACCAAGGCCCGCGGCCCTGCAAGGCCCTGCACCAGACTTTTCATCTGCACTAACTTCCTCCAATGCTGTTTCCTTAACCTGCAAGTCTTTATTTTACAAATTATATAGATCCTAAAAACTGTATGCTTCTCACGCTCTATGAGGAGTGTCATTCATCTATTTTAAGGTGCACTCGGTCAGAAGACAATCGCCTGTGATATAATGTCATTTTGTATTTGATTGTCAGGATGATGTAGGCCTAAAGTTCTAATAATATTTATACAACATAATTATGACATTTATACATGATCAAACTAGTTTGCAACTTACTAAGCAAAACTGATACTAAAATAGTTTTAAATTTGGTTTTGTAGTTCGAGCCCAAACAAATATTTGTTGCTGTTTTTAATCGTTTAAGTTCATTTGATTGAATATATAAAAATCAGTGGATATTATCAATGCATTTATTGGGTAAAATTGCTACTTTTTACTGTCATTCAATGTTTTAGTCATTATCAATGTACTGTCACTTTAATTGAGTGTGATCAGGGTGGCAAAATTAGACCTAGCACCAAAACTATCTTGGTACTGCTGCTTCAGTGACACTCACGCCTTGTGCTGATGCGCTGCTTCTGCTTGCAGTATGAAAGCTCTAATCTGTCAACATGGACGAAAAAAACATGCGCTCCTCGCACTCTGCTCACGCTTGCGGTGTGAAACGGGCTTTATATTTCTAAAATAAGGAGAAATAAGTATCACTGTTGTAAGTTCAATAGGAAACATTGTGACCAGTCAAACCCTGTAGGGGTATGCATATTAACAATCCCATGTGAATTGTCACATTCTGTGTTTTGTTCTGATTGGCCTGTTTCTCACTCTGATTTTACACTCGCAGGATTAACATGAGGAAACAATTGTGTTTGAGGCTAACAATATGTCATTACATCTAATAAATTATTATTTAGTTATTTCATTCCATGATACCTTTAAAAGGTTTTTAAAAGAAGAAAAAGAGAGATTGTGATATTTTAGTAATTACAAATCTATTTTAATATATTTCAATAATGCCAAAACTGAATTTTCAGTAACATTACTCAAAGTATTATTCACTGTCACGTGATCCTTATGCAGTTGTAGTAGGATTATTTGGTCATATGCAAGCAGAATTTGACACAAAGCTCTTGAGTTTTCTGACTCACTTCAATAGTCTCATGCCCGCCGTGGCCCCGAGATACAGAGGAGTGTGTTTGTGTCTAACTGTTGGGATCTCCCTCATCGCTCCATCCATGCATTTCTTAAGGCTTCGAGCTGCTCCTCCTTTGACACCAGCATAACTTGAGATCCCACCTCCTGGTAGAGAAAGTGAGAGAGGAGGAAAGGGGTCATGTCATCCCAAGAATCAAATGAATCATACAGCTTTTCCTCATAATTGAACTCAAACTTAAGAACTATCGGTTCCTTTTTCATTATCTAAGATACCAAGGACACTTGACTACCAACAAGACATTCTGGGTGCCTATTCCAGATGTTTCCGTAGATCTCTAATGATCAGCAATATTTGAGGGGTACTGAGAGTTTAACATCCTTATTCTGTGATTGTCAGATCCTTAGAGATCACTGAAAGACTGAACCACAGTGATGAAATTGTAAAAGGGCAAACTCGAGGCACCACAGCTTAAGAGGAAATGGCCAAAATAGTGTCCATACGCAGCACTCTTGAGTCATCATTCTGAGTGAGCTACAGAGCTAAAATAGAATTCATTTCAATGAATTTATATACATGAAGTAAAACTTCTGATGAATTTTGCAACGTCTCTCCTCTCTGTGACTTTTAAGAAGTGTTGCACTCTGAAACTAAGATTACGAAAAATAGTTATATAAAAAGCATTAAATGACGACAGAATTTTGCAGTTTAAGGTATTACACAAGGTTTTAACAGTCTCACATCCCTGTTGTACTGCAGTTTTCCTTTTAATTTTATCGACTGACATTTACAATTACTCTTACACACATTTTAATTCAAACAGTCATCCAAATGAGGAAGAAGCCATTTATCATTAAACACTCACCCTCCACATGGCACTCGCTGTGCTGACTGACAATGCCAGTGTCGTTCTGCTTATCTGCTGGCCATTTGTAGATGAACATGGACGTATGAGAGGATCCGGCATCTAGAACTATTCCATACTGAAGACAAACACATCTGTTATCAAATTTGCACAAACTTGTCTTGGTTTAATTCAAAAGGGCTGCACAATACATCACTTCAGCATCGACATTGAAATGTGCACATTCAAAATAGTCACATCGCAGGAAGGGGATTATAGGTGACCACAATTTGAAAAGCATGGGGTTTTTTGGTTTTGTTTTTTTACCATTGTATAGTTAAAAATTCATAATTTTTACAATATCCAACTCAGTGTACTCCCAAATGCAGACATCTTCAAATATTTAGTTTATATTCAGAATTGCAACAAATTTAAGTTTGAATGTGCGACACTCAAATATTTAATAAATGTGTAGATTGTAATCACTTTTTCACACAGCAACCAGACCAAGTTACAACTTGCATATACTGAAGCTGGTGCAACTGGCTCCAGGTAAATGGCTTTGTTGTTGCACAGAACAGGGTGTGTACTTGGCCATTACCCTATGGGAACTACATTACACATAATTTTCACAGAGGCACTGTTTTCACTATAGCTGATTCACTTAGGATTACAATATCATAAATTACATTGATAAATATAATCATACTAAATGAAGTTTAAAAGGTAGCTGCATCTACTTTTTTATGTTTTTTTCCCTCTTCATTTTATATTATCAGGCTTCTTTCTTTATTCATTCAAGACTAACGTGACTCGCCTAAGTAGATTTCCTTCAATGCTATTTTGAATTGAAGTGTTTGCTCAATAATTATAAGTGTTTTACAACCTAAAGATCAAGAAAGTGTCATTTACATAAGCCATCTCTCACTCTTGTAAGTCTCTATCCATTTCTTTTATCTTATTTTACACACACCTGCAGTAAAGGCTTCCTGAAGCATTGTGTATTTTGGGCAAGACACTGCCTCAGCCATATTCATTCATGCAAAACCAAGATAATCCCTTGCAATTACATATCTTGCACTCCAGGTTTTGCCTACAGTTTGCATACTGCCATTTTAGCTTCGTGTAATAGCAGTGTCTAGCAGCTCTGAAAGTTGTGTTCGACAGGTGACTCAAAACATGTTCAGGTTTGCCTTTTTATTTGTGATTCCACAACACTCGGTTTTGCCGTTAGTCACCTGTGCAGTATATCTTTTATCAGGGATTTATCCTGAAGCTAAACAGAATTGTCGACATGCGCTGTAGGCATATTAAGAGATTTAACGGTAAAGGGTGCGTACGAGTTGCACAATGTCACAATATGATACAAAAATATTCCTAGACATTCAAAACCACAGAGAACTACTCTTCCCTTTCTAAGAAGAAAAAGGGATTAAAGAGTTGAATCAAAGCTGGAAAATGCTGGCAGTTTTTTAAGACCATATTATGCCACTCATTTTATAATGCCAGAATGACAATATAATAGCATCAATATGCAAGTACACTCTTCCAATGAAAACATAATATTTTATTCTTAAGGATATTTGATTTTATTTAATTATAGTCATTTTAACAGTTTAATAATTAGGCACTAGAATCAGATTGTGAAATAATAATGAAAAATGTTAACAAAAATGTACAAGGTAAAAAGAACTAGAAAAAGGTAACAGATCTATTTTTTAGTTGTTAGACACCCACATGAAAATAAGTAATTTATAGTAAATACTAGTGTTTAAGCATAATGATACTGACACCTCCGATCGAGCTAAAATGTTGCTGATATTGTAAAGTTTTTTTTTTGTATAGGCGATTATATATTGTGCATCACAAAAATGATTGAGGTCATGTCCATGTGTTGTGCAATAAGTCAATATATTGATTATTGTGACAGGCATACTGGCAGTTTGTGTTTAAAATTAATAAAAAAAATGGATGTTAAATTTATAAACATTTGTAACTCACAATCTACTGTGAGATAAAAAAAATACTAATATATTCAATAAATAAATAAATTAATTTTAAAAAATTATATCCATCTATATACAGTTGAAGTCAGAATTATTAGCCCCCCTGAATTATTAGCCCGCCTGTTTAATTTTTCCCCAATTTCTGTTTAACGGAGAGAAGATTTTTTTCAACACATTTATAAACATAATAGTTTTAATATTAATATTAACTAATATAATTAGGTTAACTAGGCAGGTTAGGGTAATTAGGCAAGTTCTTGTATAGAGATGGTTTGTTCTATAGACTATAATATAGCTTAAAGAGGCTAATAATTTTGACCTTAAAATGTTTTTTAAAAAATTAAAAACTGCTTTTTATTCTAGCCGAAATAAAACAATTAAGACTTTCACCAGAAGAAAAAATATTATTAGACACACTGTGAACATTTCCTTGCTCTGTTAAACAAGCATTTCTTTTTTTTTTTTGTATTGCGATGAAAGCAGAAATTTAATATTGGTTTTATGATCATGTCAAATCCACTGGCATTTGTAAATGCACTTTCATAAGAAATAGAAATAAAGTTTTAATATTTTTAAACAGCACTGGGTGATCGGGTACAAAATGTTTGCAAAGACGCATTTGATTATTAAGCACTGTTAGATGTCAGAATAAAAATTATTCCAAGACCCAGGAAGATTAATTCACAAAGATTTAATATTCTTGCAGCAAGGAAGCAATAGAGAAGAAACACAAAATGATTCATTCATCCTTTAAGGCCAGTTGTTGCATACAAATAGATGATGAGGCATTGCCTTTAATCATTGGTCTAAAACCATTTGATTAAAACAATCCTACTCAATTCCTTGTCAGCACAATATTCTCGCAACTGGCACATTCCAACCAGCCCACTGATTAAAAACAGCAGCTGAGTGTGTGATTACATTCAGAAATGCATGCATTTTATAATTTTAACTTTAGTTACCTTTAAATATATGTAGAATATAGAATGAAAATATAGAAATGAATAAAACATAATTATTCTGTTGGTTAGATTAAGTGTGACCAAGTGTGATTATGATCAGTAACTGTTACTCCGTTATGAGGAACTAAGTCATACAATAATCACCTTTAGTTGCAGCACGTAACATTCTGGTCTGCATGAACAGTGGCATATCCTCAACAATGTTTTGAAAAGACAAAATTGCATGTTGTTGAATTAATTCACCCATCTTTCCTTTCTGATAAAACAACTGGAACCCTCATAGATGGAAATTTAATTGTAATTATAAATTGAATAATATAAACCATTAAAAGGTGATGGTTTGTAATGCATGTAGTTTTTTTTAAACCATTACAACTTCGGTGATGGTGTCTATTGTTTTACACAAAATAGCTTAAAATTTACCCTAAACTCACTCTGGTAATGTCTTAACCCCTTAGTTTTATATTGTAGAAAATATGCAGCTGTATTCCAAAAAGCTGCAGACATCCAGCAGGGTCATCGAATCTGATAAAACTAAATTTGAAGATATCAAAATCTGTTAACCCTTTGACTTTTTCACATTTTGGGATGTTACTCAATGTTACTCAAAATCACTGGTTATGCCCTAACTCATTAATTATATGTTCTTCAAATCTTCAAAGCTGAACAAACCAGCTGGGTCTCTAAATCTGATAAAGCGAAATTAGAAGTTACCACAATATCTCACCCCAATTGTGGGTGATTTTTATTTTTATTTGTTTAATCCTAATTGTTATTTAATTGCTTTAATGTTGTACAAGTTCACTCTGAAGTGCTGCCAAAACTTACCTCTCACATTTTGGGCTACATTTAAGGGCTTAAATAAAACGGAATCTTCCAAAATCCACAACAGCAAAAATAATAATAAAAATAAATAAATAAATAAATAAAAATAAAAAACTTTGCACTGTTCAGCCTGTCAGAGAACCGTCACGGACTGCAGGTCCATAATAGACAATATCTGAGCCTTCAAAATAATTAATCTATGACTACTACCGGAAACTAATCGATATAGCGTCACCATTCTGATAAGAAGCTTAGTGTTTCTCATGATAACGTGCTCAGTGAACTGTCTGGGGAATGTGAAACACTCCCTTGCCCTCTGTGGGATTTGCAGCCAGGCTGCTTGTGTCATAAATTAGAAAGGTGTTATTTACCATAAAGCCTGGTGACCCTTTGATGTCTTCAGAAGGCAGGACGAGCAGAAGAATCCCGCCAACTCCCAGAAAGAGAACTGCGGTGGCAGTAATGATCTGGCATTGCTGCCGGTTGCCCGTGGATACCATCTTAACCACGAGATCCAGGCAAAGCAAATAACAGCGACGACATTCGCTGGGGCGTCTGGTAGCCTATATACTGCCGTGACGTGTGGCAGGCGGTAAAACCAGTGGGCACGGCACTGTATTGTTCCTCCTCATCTGTTCGTGGTGCAACAGGTTGTCGCTGTGAAACTATGTTGGCGATAAGTCAGACTATTTATGTACTCCTTAAAGAAGTCTATTCAGATCCTAAGTGTTGTTGCTTTTATGGCTATTGTAGCTATGATTCTTAATAGATTTTACACTCCACTAATTAAGAACAGGTGAAAATGTTTTAGAATTATGACAAAAATGCAAAGGTTATTTTTAATAGGTATCGTGTTCAGTCATTTCTGAAAACATGTCCTAGCAATCTTTGTATTCTTTATCAGCTATAGGGGAGAGCGGGGCACAAAGTACCACTTTTTGGTTTTGGTCAAATAATGAACAAAGTAATAGGGTTAGACAAACCATATTTTTTGCCAGCAGCACACAAGCCTCTCCTACAAATGAGCACTGGAATTATGATCGCCGGACCTATGGTTTCTGTGCAGTATTGCCAAAAGTGCCAGGAGTAAAAATGTTACTATTTACCCCACCTGCGGGGCAAGTTGTAACAGACGAGGTTAGTTGTAACACATGCATATAAAGGCAGATTTCCACACAATTCATTTAAATTCAGTTTACTTTAAATAGTAGCTATAATTCCTTAGTAATTGGCTCATTTCTTTTTTTATTCTACATAGCACAGTATGTTTACTTATTTATTTTGTTTATTTATTTTGTTGAATACCTCTGAGGCATGCCATGCTTAACCCTGAGCAAATACCTTAAAACTCTGTTACATTTAAGACAGTGTTACTTTGTGCCCCACGCTCCCCTAAGTTCATAATTTTTTAGCTAAGCTGAATCTGTTCAACATTTATGAACAAATATAAATAAGCAACGCACAAAATTATGAAACCTTTGTTTTTATTGTAAAGATTTATATAAAACGTTCCCCTACATAATATTTGAAGTGCCCCAAATACACCCAATCAGAAAACTTTTTCCAAATCAGAAAAAGTTGGACCAGTATGGAAAATCGCAGACAACATGAACACAACATATGTTATGTTTAGTCTAGTCAACTTCATTTCATTTGTAAATATGCATCCTGTCATTCAGACATGAACAATTCAAAAACTCAGTATCCAAGAAAGGTCTAGACCTTTAGGAGCAAAGATGGGCCGGGAATCACCAGTTTGCCAACAAATATGTGAGAAAATTATTGAAATGTTTAAAAACAATGTTCCTCAAAGAAAGATAGGAAGATATTTGGATATTTCACCTTCAACAGTGCATAACATAATAAAAAGAGTCAAGGAGTCTGTATGAATTTCAGTGCATAATGGACGAGGATGCAAACTAAACTACCGTGATATTTGATCCCTTAGGTGGCACTGCATCAAGAATCATCATTTAATCATCTATAAACGATATTACCACATGGGCTCCAGACTACTTTGGCAAATGTTTGTCAAGTACCACAATACATGGTTACATCCATAAGTGTCAGTTAAAACTACTGTGCCAGAAGGAAGCCTTAGAGAATAGAGAATGTGAAGCTCAAAATGTGGCAAAGATCCCATACTGTTGCCCACCTTAACACTTGTTTGCAGGATTACACCTGAAACACTTCATCACTTGGTGTCTTTAGCCCCTAAATGTCCCCTACCATGTGGCAGTACATTTCCATCTTCTATGCAGTACATTCTATTGTCTTATCACTCAGCAGTTTTTCTCAAGGAAACCAAAATATTAATAAATAACTTGTATATTATAAAAACCTGACATTGGAAGAACCTTAACCACACACGTAATGTAATTTGGACTTTGTTAATGCACTGATTTTCTCTTCATGCCAACCTTTTTGTTACAAAAAAGCTACACATTTTGTGTAAAATGTTCCAAACACAAACTCATTTGAGCTAGTAGTAGAGGTTATACCTTACTTGTATAGAGAGTTCAGATGAACATCTTTAGTTTTTTCCGTTTCTGTCTAGGTGGTTAACACGCATGTGAAATATGTGTGAAGAGCACACACATCCGTTTGATAAAAATTGTCTTACAGGAAAAAGATACCTTGAGGTTTTCAACAATGCTTATCTGTGAATGCTGCAAAAAAAAAAATGTGTCACAAGGATGGTAAAAAACAAATGACAAAAGCATTAAAGGCGTACAGCGTAACTCTGTTATCATGCAGAGCTCAGAGTGTAGAGCAAAGCATTTAGTCTATTGGAACTATACGGGCACACTCAGGGTTATTCATCTAAGAAAACAACTGTGCTTGTGTGCCAAGAAGATTTATATCTTATTTATTGAAACAGGATGTGCATTATGCATTATAAATTATAAGCACACTTACAATATCAAACATTAAACAGAGATATTAGAATGAGTAACATTCCACTTATGTCCATCATTCAGAGAGATTTAATATCCTTTGATATACATCTTTACATTACTACAGCCATTTTTCTGTTAGTTTAAAGATAAAAGCAATAGCCCAGGAGTAGATACAGTGCTCTGTGCGTGACATAGACCCTTTCTTCTATATATTTTTTTCTTTCTTTCCCCCTCAGTCTCTTTTGCCCTTTGGAAAGAGAAGTCTTTGTAAGCAGCTGGCGCCGCTTTATTCAGCCTCACAGCTTCAGGCTGCTTCGTATGAAGAAAGCTGCTGCTCATCCATTTCAAACAGCACATACTCTGAACTGTGCTCCGGGTCCTGGCACATGTGGTTAACAATGAAGCACTGGTAGTTCCACAGTAGAAGCAGCACCATGCCACACAAGGCCAGCAGCGCCAGGCTGAGCAGCAGGAGGCGCTGTTTGTCCAGGCAGCATCGGTTCTGACAGGCCTCATCAGAGAGACTTGTGTACCTCCACAGAGATCTCTTCAACACAGGAGACAGAGACACGGCGAAAGCTTTTGTTTGTGCTGTACTCATTGTGGAGTACTCAGAGGTTTAAACAAGCTGTTTGCTGTGGGGAAAACAAGCGAACATAGAAATGAGGTGAATTTTGCGTTTCATTTTGAACGGGATTGGCTATTTGTATCATGCAAAACATAATCCTTTCAGAATTAATCAGTGTTTAAGGGTAACTGGTTGAAAATATATTTTCATTTCTTATATTTTCATATATTTTCTCTTCTTTTTTAACCAGTTACTCCCAAATTAGATTGGTTGAAAATGAGAGAGGCCTCCTATATCCGAATATTTTAGCTTTACAGTCCTCTCTGAAATCAAGAGCTTACTGGAGATGGATGTTGTTTTGTCTCGTTCAGTTTTGTATACCTTTTCTTGTGAGCAAGATCCTCTGTTTTGTCATCTATTAGATATAACAATACTCTAAATTATGAAAGGGAATGCTTTATAATAACAGAATAAGGGAATAATAACGTTTTTGAATTGGCAATGGGTTTTGCTGGAGACTGCAGCCTTGTGCTTACAGATACATTCCCAGCAGTGCTTATATACAGTTATATCGCAGTGCTATTTGTGTTTCGTGTGTTTGAAATGCACCTGAAAATCATCTTTTGTTAGCTGTTTGAACAGAACTGTGTGTAGGTATAGTGTGTCCACATTCATATTGGGGTATAACACAATAAGTCTTTTTTTTTATTTCCTGACGTTAAAATAGCATCCAAATCCCTCCCATTTTAAGGCCGACCGCAACTTGATGTAGGAGGTTTCCCCGCCCACCGAATTGATTGACAGCTGCCTGTGTATTAACGTTTCCGTAGTAACATGTATAATCATATCAACAAGACAGGACCTGCACAAAGCAACCACGAATAAAATATCTGTTCAGTTCGTTAGAGTCATCAGTCATCATCAAATGTGTTTAAGAGTGAGTTTTACAAGTTTAAAACGTTTTAAAACAATCCATGTTTGTAATGAATTACAGCGATTTTACCTTCTTTTCTTTATCTCCACAGCCGCGTGTCAGTACAATTTTAAAAGAAGATGCTTCAATCCTGGTTTGTGGACGTTAAATCAGGTTTATTAACATATTAACAGATATTAACAGATATCCATACAGCAGTGGATAATAACGTGTGTCCTGTCACATTAGATGTGCAAAAACACGCTGTCTGTGTGTGTGTGTGTGTGTGTGTGTGTGTGTGTGTGTGTGTGTGTGT
>CAIGQZ010000427.1:10249725-10269809 GCA_903798205.1 Danio tinwini | reverse complement strand
GTGTGTGTGTGTGTGTGTGTGTGTGTGTGTGTGTGTGTGTGTGTGTGAAGTTTGTAACGACATTGTGTATGACTCATTGTTGCAACTCCACAACAAATTCATCAAATAATCATTGTGAAAGTTCTTATGGTAAAATTTCTCACAAACGTTATGTTAGATCTGCTTCATTCATATCTGTCTGTTATCTGAGGCAGCCGAGGGCAGAGATTGAGGCACACTGACAGACACGTAGGAACGGTGGGCGGGGAGGACTAGCATTGAAGGCACAGTCCACAAAAACAGCTACATGATGCTCAGAGCTAAAAGTTGCAAACTACTGAAAGGTATAATAAATAATCTGATGGGTGTTTTGAGCTGAATCTTTACAGACACATTCTGGAGACACAAAAGACTTATAATAAATTTGGAAAAAAGGTTTAAATTAGGTGCCCTTTAAAGAAGTTTTTTGAAGCAGTAATCTACTTGATGCAATCTATTCTGATAGTAGAGTGCTTGATACAATTTTCTTTTTCTCAACACTAAGTTCATGTGTCTTTTAAAACTCCTCAAGATTAGTATTTGAAAATATAATACCATTCATTTTTATCATTTTCAATGTCTCCGAAAGGGCTTCATCTAAAAAAAGTTTGCTGAAATGTCACATTACCTGCATGGATAATCCTGAAAGGTAAATACACTGCAACATCTGTGACAAAATAAAACAGCACAATTGTTGCAATACAAACATCAACATTAAGCTTACCTTTACAGTTAATGCCCAGTAGAAGTCATTGGAGTGATAGACAAACACGCGTCAGGTTGCGAGATGCCCCAAGGTTTGTCCATTCACCGACCTGTGCTCCTGTTTGGATTACTTCTGCTCAAAATGCCAAAACAAACAGATTCAGAGCAGCTCCTCCTCTCCTGTCTTGGCACAACACCTTCTCTACACCAGATTGGTACCATTTCTGTTTAACGTGAGAGGCGGATTGTGCAATGATAATGAATTTTTTGCCGTTTTAACATTATTACTTTCATGCATCCCACTACCAAAGCAGTGAATGTAGATATAAACAAACACGCCGTTATTTTTACATATTGTAAAAAAACTCACAACTCCATCCACGTATTTTAGAAAGATTAAAATAGATTTAGTCAGTGGTTCTGTGCTTTGATCATGACAGTGAAGCAAATGGCTGTGTGCTCTCATGCTGTGCAAAATCCCCAGGAGAGCAAAGCGGAGCCAAGGTACTGATACTGAAACTATTGTGGCATATTTCATCTATTTTTGAATAATGAATGTGGACACGCTGTGTTACAGGGATGGTTTACCTAAAAATGAAAATTTGCTGTTCATTTACTTACCCTCAGGCTATTCAAGATGTAGACAACTCTTTTGTTTAGTGGAAGCTAAAGAAGATTTTTAGCTTAAACTGTGGGCTTTGGAATTTAGAAAATTCAAGTTTGGCTTTTAGGGTCCAAAAAATCAGCTTGTTAAGTTGTGACGTATTTCAACCTCTTCCTAATCAAACACACCTGAATCAAATCATCAGCACATTAGAAGAGACTCCAAAACCTGAAACAAATGGGTCAAGGGCAACCCAGGCTCATTCTGAAAACGTACCTCTATATACATTTTTTTGAGATCGGCGGATTTGTTCCAGAATTATTTTTTTGCAGTTTTTGTTTATGCAAATCCACCAGAGACCACTTTGTAAGATTTTTGAGATCTCAAATTTCTCTTGCGAGTGCTTCTCGCATACTGATTTTCGAATTCTATGAATTCGGACATACTACTCGGCTCGCATACTGATTTTAGCGTACTGTATAGTATGGAAGTATGTGTTTCGGACGTAGCCATAGTGTTTTCAAAAGCACAGATTGACTTAATTGACTTTTTATTAATTTTTGGGATTTTATTTTTGTCTTTCCCGCTTTCTGTTTTTTTCCTAACCAGACTCAAACTCAGTCGTTGTGGTCAACTACTCTCTGCATCGAGCTAACTGGACAAACTGGTAACAGAGGGAAAGCCATCCATGCGGAGGAAAGCGGTCAGCTGGTAATCTCGGAAAGGAACGGCGTCATACCACCCCATAGCGTTCATTTTAAAGGCGAAATGCAGCCATACGTCTTGTATTTAGGGCTACGTTTTCAGAATGAAATGTTGAATAAGGGAGACATCCAAAAGATGTACTGTTGGTGTGCCTCCAAGAACAGGCCTTTGAAACACTGGACTATGGTACTCAACATGATGGAAGTGGATCAAAAGCGCTTGACTTATTGAAATTTTAATAAATAAATCTACAATGTCGTACTAGCTATGATTTCCATTCAAAGATTCGAATAAAACATTTGCGAATAAAGCACACATTTTTCATCCAATGAGTCATAGGGATCACAAATCATCATTTCCTGATAAACTGGTGGCAAAAAGAAAAAAAAAACTTGCGGTGATAGTAGATGTTTAATGTAATAAAATGCAATGATTGCACAGTGACTTTGGGAGGTGTGAGAATGTGAGCTTTTTGGGAGAATGTGAGCTTTTTGGGAGCGCAGCCGCTCAAGAGGTAATATTAGTGGCAGGCAAATTCCGCTAATACTTTGTCATGTATTACTTTTAAAGGTCCCATGAAATTAAAATAAAACGTTTTAAAATGTTAGTTTCAGTCTGTTAGTTTTAAATATATCTATTAGCTAGTGTGCTCCAAAACAGTGACTGACAAAATTTGCATTTAGAATATATAAAACTGATGTGTATATATAATCCAAAGCTTGCAGTTTGTCACCTTCGCCTAAATGGGTTAACGATTTTTTTTCACGTCATCACATACTTTAGTTTCTCTTCAAATCGTGACCAATCAAATGTTCTGTAGTATATTACATTCCCCGCCCCTTCAAGATGCTTCTAGTTTGCTTTTCATTTGATGCACTTGAGCTCAACCACTCTCACTGGCAGAGCTGTGATTAAAACAAAACGCTATTGGCTGTTCTTTTGAAGGGAAAGAGCTAATCTACTGTATGTCCTGCCCTCTCTTCAATTTTCAGTTGAGATTACGTCAAACATCGCTCATAAAAAAAAAATGCTCATTTCAAAGCACTTCATGGGCCCGTTAAGAATGTCCACCAAAATAAACTTGTCACTTTCCACCCTTTTTGTTATCACATGATCTGTTAAAACAAAATTAAATTGCTTTAATGTTCATGCAGTTTTTGTGTATTTTTTTCTTATCAGAAAAAATATTATATCCTACTCAGCTGTGCTCATGTTTTTTTATGCACATTCAAAATTTATGGCCATTTTGCTGTTTTTATTAATTTTTTTATGTGACAGTCCAAAACTTGCATAAAAATGGTGGATGGAAACATGTCAGTATGCATTAAAGATATAGCTGCAGTGTTATTTTGACTCATTATAATATGCATTAGAGATATCTATGCTGTTATGACTAGGCATGGAATGATAACCGTTTTCAAGGTATACCGCGGTTTGGAAAAGTCAAGGTTTTAAAACCACCAAAATTTTCTGTTATACCTTTCCTACGATATATTTATTTATTTAACTTAAAAAAAAGATATCCAAAGATGCCGTTTTAAATTATAAAGAAATTTGTGTTTTTAAAAAACCAATGAAGACAGCAGAAAACAGCAGCAAAATAAAATGTGTCCGAAAATAGAAATAGAATGCAAAATAGAATGTGTCCGAAATCGTCTACTACTCAGTAGGTGCATTTAAATTTGAATTTACTACTCGACCATTAGAAAAGTAAGTTCTATACAGTATGAATGTAAGTAGTATGAATGAGCTCAGGCGTACTGTACTACAGATGCCATTTTGTCATCACGTGACCCGCTTCACTCCCATTCATGAATTCTTTCGCGGTGCATCATGGGATAGCATAGCATCCATCAGATGCGCACTTCAAAATCTCGCCGGTAGTAGGTCATCCAGCTACTTCTCGCATACTGTTTTTCAAATTCTATGAATTCGGACATACTACTCGACTTGCATACTGTTTTTAGCATACTATATAGTATGAAAATATGTGATTTGGGATGCAGCCATTGTGTTCAATGCAGGGGAAAAAAGTTCTTGTTTTTTACCTACACATTTAAAAAGAATATATTTTAGAGCAGTAATCACAATACCGTGAAACCGTGATATTTTTATCACAAACATGCAAACTTATAAGAATCTTATACTGGCCCATGCCTAGTTTTGACTAATCATATCGTTCCATTGACTTGCATTTGAAAAAGTTTCCGGATACCTACAAAGGAGTTTTTGATTAAATCATTCATTTTCTTTTCGGCTTAGTCCTTTTATTAATCTGGGGTCGCCACAGCGGAATGAACCGCCAACTTATCCAGCATTTGTTTTACGCAGCGGATGCCCTTCCAGCCGCAAACCATCTCTGGGCAACATCCATGCACACTCATTCACACTCATACACTACAGACAATTTGGCCTACCCAATTTACCTGTACCGCATGTCTTTGGACTGTGTGGGAAACCGGAGCACCCGGAGGAAACCCACGCGAATGCAGGGAGAACATGCAAACTCCACAGAGAAACAAACTTCTTGCTGTGAGGTGACAGCACTACCTACTGCGCCACTGCGTCACCCAGTTTTTGACTAATAGAAATTGTAATTAAAGTTATCTATAAATTATATTTTTGCAGGGCAGAATTCTAATTAGAGATATCTCAAAATTCTATTTTACCAGCAATAACTATAAAAAGAAATTCCATACCTGATTAAACACTGAGAAGTGGCTGAGATCAAAGGTAACAATGTTTTAATTAATGTTCAATTTCTTGCACAGACTGATAATTTCACTTCATACTATTAATCATAAATTATGTATGGCCTATATATACACATGAGGGAATATGTGACAGTAGCTTTTGGCTTGCAGTTTATGAATAACCAAGGAGCACATTTTGGCATAGTGTGTATAATGGATGCTCTTAGACAATTTTGGGTATCCTTATAAAATGGTTTGGGTTCTTGATTTTGATTGGTTGAGCTGTGTTCAAAGCTGTTGTAACCCTGCAGGCACAGAAGGTCAACATGACGTCATATTGACATTGTACCTCAACATACCCCAACATCGTGGGGATGTTAGATTTAGTTTGGAAATAAAAATTGGGTTGACGTCAGAACCCAACGTCAGGCAAACATCAATGTCCAATCTAAAATCATTCAAACATCAACATCTGTGTGGACGTTACCACTATGACATCTATCAGACGTTGGATTTTGGTAACTTTTCAACACAACCTAAAATCAAGCAAATATCAACGTAAATTGATGTCAAAATAACGTTGTCCTTAGATGCTGGATAGACATTGAATTTTGGTCACCTAACAACATGACCTAAATCTAACTTAATATTAACGTCTTATGATGTTGTGTGCCTGTTGGGAAAATACTCTACACCTGACTGTTTCTTGACAACTTTTCCACTATCAGATCATGCCAAAGAAACTTGTTATTTGTAAAACGTATATAAAACTAAGTCTATATGAAAGGCTATAGTGTAATAATCAGCTCTGTGTCTTGCCTAATATGTCCCTTATAAATTCACTATAAACACAGCTTCTTAAGACGTATTGCCTTTTATTAAGTGCTGATTTTAGTTCATTGTGATAAATCCATTTGATAATATATTAGTAAACATATCACAAAGGAAATGCGTAACACAATCACAAATAGCAATCTGCTTGGTATTCAACCAAGTATTTAGTCACGCAGAAAAATGTACAGTGCATTCAGTGTGTGAAAGTTCATAGTTAATTATAGAAAAAAGCAGACTGACCTTTGCTCTTAATCTTGTGGCGAATCCTCATATCTGATTTTCTCTGTTTTAGAAAAAAACTAACACTTCTAGGACTCTTTTATGAAAATAATATGAAGATATTGATTTGCTGAAACTTTAGGCTTTCTTATTTAAAAGAGAGAACACAGAGAATGAAGTTATTCAACCCAGGTTTCATTGTTTTTCGTTTGATACATATTTTATTGGCACACTGGAGTATAGCAGTTATACATTTTGAGACATATATCTTTGTTTGCATTTAAATTCAGAGATTTTATTTGTCCACAAACAGTATTGGAATAGTCATCAAAAGCACATTTGGTGGTTAAAAAAAATATGGTGAAAGCAAATTAAAATGACCTTGCAATATCTTAAAGCTCCGGAAAGGATGCATGGTAGCACACAACAGTACACAGGACAGGTTGCATTGCTTTGTTTGTTTGTAAAAGATCTACTTCAGGTCACACACTTGAATTCATTCCTGTCACCGTTGTGTGTTTTCATCAGATTCCAATTACATCATCAGATATTAGCTGGATGGACGTAGCGTGTTTGTAAGTAGGTCAAATTTGATATTTATGAATCTTGCGAATCACACGCTTCAAAACTAATTTCACTTTGACATAAAGCAGTTCACAGTCATGTTCACAGTAAATCTGGATCCCAACAGAACAGTACTGTCAAACAAAGACCACCAGACCCTGATCTATTAATCTAACTGTGCTATTCTATATAAAAACCTCTTAGTTTGAATCTAAAATCTATTAACGTGTTCATCATATAAAACAGCTCCATAACTTAACAGTTACAGTACGCATAGTTCACATTCTAAACTTCTCACGATATTAGCAAAGCCCTCAGGTTGATTGTTCGAGACAAACGATCTATACAGCGATCTAATACTTCGACTCACTTATTACTGCTCAGTATAGTTTGAAAAGCCCACAGAAAAAGACTCGCATTATAGATGATCACTTTTGCCAGCTAGTCCACAGAGCAAAAGCTTGACAACAAACAATGGAAACAGCATCACAGACAAAATATAATACTGCTTATATATTATAATGACATCATGATCATGAAATATTTATATATATATAATAAGTGGAAAGGTCCCCATTGTGGTAGCAAAAAGACGCACGCTACCAGCTCACACAATGATACGGAAATTATTACAAGGAATTTCAAGCAAGGTTCAAGATTGAGCTCAAAAAACCCTGTAATAATAGCTGCTTCATCACATCTACGCCACTCTTTTTATCATGAATGAGTTCCTTTCGTTTTCTTTTTTCAACTTCATAATGAACAAGATCGGATTTGCTACATTTAGCCTCCTGGTTGAATAACCCCTGTATTATATGCTGATAGATCATTCTTATTAAAAAAAAAGTAAGACTTTTTTTTTTTTTTACAAAAGATAAAAAAAACAACTGAATAAATAAACAGAGAATTAAAAATGCACAGTATGTGTCCAAAAAGTGACCTGCACCACTTCAGGAAATGGCAGTGAAGAGAGAGAGTCAAAAATGAGGAATAATACACCAAAGTGCAACGATGATCAAAATGTGCCCTTCACGACAGTCTTATTATTTATAGTACCACATTTTCTACCATAACCTACTTTATCAAATCCAAAGATATGTTCGGTGTTTGCTCTTTTCAGTTGGGAAAACATCAAAACACTGCCAAAGTGTTGAGATAAGCTACATATATCTTAGGTGGAGGTAGAAAGACGTGTATCACATATGTACTGTAACAATGTCCGTATCATAAAAGTGAAAAACTAATTCGGTATTATCTTATTATTTTCTCTGGTGAATGTCGACCTTATGTGGTGAAACACAAGTCTAAATGCATATTTACATATTTCACAAAAACTCTTTTAGATATGTGCAAAAAATTTTAAAAAGTGAAGCACTTTGTGTATGTGTGTGTGTGTGTGTATATATATATATATATGTATATGTGTGTGTTGGTCTGGTGTGAACTGTGTGGCAGTGTGGATTTGCTCCAGTGTGGTTGATTTTGGCACAGTGTGTCCATAGGAGTTTCATATCCAGTGTGCATAAGCTCAGACAGGGTGGATTTTGCTCAAATGACAGTGTTGAAGGTGTTTCATAGCCCACCGCCTTCTCTCTTTCTCTCTCTCTCTCTTTCTGCCTGTCAAATTCTCTTTCTCTCTTCACTTTCACACCACTGTGCTCACAGAGGGGTCTGACAGGTTGAGCTGGCCCGTAATGTCCGTGGGATATGGCTATAGATGAGGGGGAAACAGAAAAAAGGAGGAAAAGTAAGAGCATATATACTTTGGCATAATCCTGCATACAGTATGCACTGTACCTCTCGTAACCGGGCTGACGTTGTTATGACAGAGACAATCTCTCCACCCACTTTGAGCCACATTCATGTGTCATGCTGAATAATTTGCTAGCATTTTACAAACAGACAGGCCAGCTTGGACTGTGTCGTAAGATAAATCGAGTGAATGAGGTCATGGATTCATTACTGCACAATTTGCTTTCTTAAAGGATCATTGCTCATGCTTATAGTCCGAAATGAATATGCTTGCTTAAACCGATATCATATATCAATGCGTAAATGTCTGCGCAGGAAAGCTGTAATGGCACAAACGAGAGCACTCTGTCTCCTGGCCTACGGCTAATAATTTACCTGACCTAGAAGTATTGTCGCCATGGTAACTGTCCTAATGAAATATGACGGTCGGATCTGATATGCAGCACAAGGTGCAGTTCATTCCAGCCTGATACAGATTTCACCCTCAGTGTCTCTGTAGAATTATTGTATTGAAAGTTTATTTTGATACTCCACACGTGGGGGCATATTAGCCGTAGAAAGGGCCATGTTTCAATGAAGGGTATTGTTCCTCTAGAGATAATCATTAACTGGCTCTCACCTTGATCGTAAACTTGTATGATTTACTTTTATACTGTGGAACACGGAAGATATTTTGGATTATTTCACCCATATTTTGCCAAGCACCAGAATGAGACCTATTGTCTTTGAAAATGAATGTTATCTTCAGGCAAATATATTTATTATGCTGACTGACAATTATTTAATTCATACTTTAAATCATGCAGCAAAAACGAGGGTTTTTACTGCTGTTGGCTAAATGTTCTTTAAAAGGTTTCACAGTATGAAAAAAAAACATACAGGTCTTTACAGGTCCGTAGCCAGGAGGGGGGGTTGGGTGTTTCGAAAGACCCACCCCTCACTGACAAAGGTCCAAAATTTGTTCCATACATGAGCTCATTTGTCCTATTTTGACTGCTTTGCCATAATAAATTGTAAATAATAACCCGTCAAAAAAGGCTTTGAGACCAAGTGTAATCTTTGTCGCTTTGGTGTGACTTCAGCTAATCAGTTTTGTCCAATAGAAACAATAATTTTTCAACATCCAGCTGTGCAAGTAAGCATAAGAATCTGAGGTAAGTGAGGTCATCTTTTACTACTGACCTACTGTATTGTTGTTAAATATAGAAAACATTTTGCAAGACACTTTTACTCTAAATCTTGACCAAAAAAATGACCAATTAAAGGTGTGAAGCACCAAAAGTGGCTATTATAAATTCATTTGAATACTAATTTGACTATTGTTATGCATAACTTTTCAAACGTACTTTTTAAAAGAAAGGCTAGAAAAATCGTGAAGTTTTACATAATTATTCATATTATTATTATGTTTTTTTTTTTATTCAAAGGACCAAATTCTGACTGAGGAAAGTTAAGTGTTTTTAACTTTATTAATCTGGAGTTGCCACAGCGGAATGAACCACCAACTTATCCAGCATATGTTTTACACAGCGGATGCCCTTCCAGCTGCAACCCATCACTATGAAACATCCATACACAGTCATTCACACACATACACTACGAACAAATTAGCTTACCCAATTCACCTATACCTGCATGTCTTTGGACTGTGGGGTAACCGGAGCACCCGGAGGAAACCCATGCAAACACTGGGAGAACATGTGAACTCCAAACAGAAACGCCAACTGACCCAGCCGGGGCTAGAACCAGTGACCAGCTACCCACTGTGCCATTGTGCTGCCCCGGAAAGTTAAATGTACTGGTCTATTTGTTATTTGCCTAACAAATGACAATATACTGCAGTTTTTAATTTAAAGCAGATTCCTATTTTTTTTTCTAATAAAATATCATGTAATAAATTTGTATAAAATTAATTTTTTCCATATTTCTGTATTCTAAATCTTTTTTTTTTTGGTACATCAAAAAATGTGGATATGATGACCATCTGACAGGCTAATCCAGCTTAAAATAGTGCTTAAAACTAAAAAGCTTTATTAAAATATATATATTTATATATAATATATAAATATGTATTTAAATCTTATTAATTTTAAATAGAAAATGAGGCGAATAACTACAAAAAGTTCCACTTTTTGAGAAAAAAGAACCATCCCTATCACTGGGCTGGCTATGGGCCTGCTTTAAATCACAATGATTGAGAGGAAAAATTGAAAGTTTTCCCCTTTTTGCATGAATTGTTCCTTTAAGTCATTAAAAAATCATGTTTACGGCAAATAGATTTGGATTACTATTCAAAACAAAGTGGCTTCAGTGGGTGTTGCGATTCTCTCACTCGTAACAATGTTTTTTTATGGTGTTCTGAATAAATTGTGAATCATAACCACAGCGCCCCCTGTCTACAAACAGGGGAACAGTATAAGAGCTCTAGTCTACAACAACCAGAAGGGTCATGCTGGTAGAGGAAGAGAGAGGCAGTGTGGCATGTGGTGTGGACACCGACATTTAAAACGCCATTCAAATCCATTTATAAAAAACACTGATAGAAAAAGAAAAGAATGATTAGGACTGTGATGGGTAAACATCAGTTCAAAAAGACATTTGGTCACTGTGTAGCTACTTGGCTTTGTTTCTTTAACCAAAAGTAACATTAATCTGTTCCTGTTCTAAATTCATCATGTAGTGTAATATCACTTTTGTGAGCACCCTCACCTTTGTGACCAACTGAAAAAGAAACCAACTGTAATGTGGGTTATAATGTTTCTCTGTAAACCGTGGAGCAAATGAACTGCCAATCGGAATAACTTTGCAAGTTAAGGTGTGTGCAACAAAGCCCCAGGTCAATCATTGCCATACCCAGCGAGCAATTGAATTCAGTCTAAAACAATCAATGCAATGGAGTAGTCTGTATTTGTGCTCGCACATTTGTTTGTATTGAATCCTCAGAGCTGCTAGCTGTTTAGTTTGAGAGCTACGTCTTATTAAACCTGTGGGACCCAGGAATCACAGCGAGGAGGCGTTTGTGTGAACAAACTCATTTGGGATTCTCGCTCTGAGAGTTCAATACATTGTAAACGTCGACCCATCCGAGCAGCGTTTCCTGAAAATGAAAAGTAGGTTTTTGTATTCATAAAACTGCAAAGAACACATTGGATGGTTAAAAATAAATGGCGGTGCAGGCCTTCCGGGGGGGGGGGGGGGGGGGGGGACAGCACAGGTTATTTTAGCGTCGCTCGTCTCGTTTGGCTGTTAATGGCGATACCGTGCATTTCAGGAGGCATACAGGGTGACTTTGTGAGAGCAACCACATAAAATGGGACAATAAAAAAGGAGGATGAGGGACATGGAAATAACTGTTACAGGACCGAGCGATGAGAGGAGAGACACACGAGTACACATAAAGAAAGGAGAACAGAAAAGGTGAAAACAGAGCGTAAAGTAAAGTCACATCCAGGTTAGGCGCGGGAGAAAGACCAGCACAGGCGCTGAGAAGGAGAAGCTACCTCACCCCCTCCTGCAAGGTCAAACTCACAGTAATAAACCCCCCACCAAAAAAAAATCTGCTCCTCTGTGCCCTCTGCACACTTTCCCTGGCAGCTAGATCCCTGATTGGGCTTTCCCAACAGATGTCTGGATGGAGTATAGATGGCTGACTGACAGACATGTGGCCATGACTGTAACTCCATGTGTGAGGGTGAAGATAGTCTGAGATGAGACGTTTGTTTTGGAGAGGAGAGATGAGATGACAGGAGAAAGGAAGAGATTGAAATTGAAAGAAACAGGGCAAGCTGAGGAGGAGGAGGAGAAAGAGGAAGAGAGCGAGAAGATAGAAGTACAGGCAGGGCGTCATTTTCTTAATCTCCTTACCGTGTCTTTGGACGACCTACGTCTCTTGATGTTGGAGGCCAGGTTGGTACTGATGGACCTAAAAGAGGCTTTCTTTTTGGGGTCGGGCTCTGCTCTACCACTTTTCCTATCCTAAAATAAATATACAGTATATGTAGAACAATTATTTGTGCCCTCTGGAAGAGCGTGCTTGGTTTCCAACCATCACCACCCACTGAGACTGCTAAATGGCACTGCTAACCCTGCTAATTTTGGTGCTAATCACAATTAGCAATGGCGTCTCCTGTCCACTCTCCATCTCCATCTTGGCTGTGAGTCAGAACGGTGCTTTCGCGCACCCACAGCGCTCTACAAGGAAAGAGGACACTGGCATAGACCGGGTGAGAATATGTACAGAATATATCTTACTTTTACAGTCCTGGCACTCTAAAGAGGGGAGGAGGAGTACCGCTGTGGATCATGCGAGCAGACCGCACTCATCCACAGTTCCGCAACTCCATCAAAATGGAAAGCCAAAGCATTAGCAAAGGGAAAAAAAGCAAAATGAATCGAAAATCGGATGGGGAAAAAAACAGGCTCCGTTTTGAAGGGGAGATGATGTTCGGGTGTTTTTAGGGAATAACGACAACTTATCAATAAACAATTGAAACTTAACACAGTCCCTCGGCATTATAACCCGTTGAGGGTATAATGGGCGTATGAAGGAAAGAGGAAGGGAGGTGTGTGCGGCTCATAAGTGGAGACGAGAGCGTCGGGAAGGGGGGTGGTGAATTCAACCAGAAGACATGCAATACATGGAACCAAAAAGGGAATGCAAAATGAATGACATGACAGTTGACCTTGGCTGGCACCGTCACTCCCTCATTGTCTAGCACATTTGGAGTGTGTGTCTGATCCCCTACAGTGAGCGACTCAAAATGTAACCATCTGCAACTGCACTTTACTAGACAGCAGTGTATAGTCAACCAATTCATGTATACATGACTTGGAATTTGTTGACAATTTTTTTTTTAAGTTCCCCAATTAGGTTTTCTTATTTATTTTAAAGTTCCCCGACAATGCATTCAAGGACAACTATCACTATAATTTTCTCTTAATGTGCGTTTGACATGGTTTCATTGTTAACATTGGAGTGTCAAATGACTTGACTGAGGATTTAAAAAAGCCATACTTTCTGCAAGCCTGATTGGTCAGATGACCCAGGGTGCATTTCTGAAAACCATCGTTAATTCCATCGTTATAAACATAGTTAGTTGATTTGTCGTTTCTCAAATCCGTCATTTCAACGAAAATTCGCAAATTGTATGTTTCCAACTACACCTCTAGAGCTGTAGTTAGAAGCAGAGTTCCTGGTTGTGCTCTATTCCCACTCATTTAGAACGTTCCAACATTTTAACTTAGAATGATAAAAAAAATTAAAATGGTTTTAGTATTTTTTACAGTTCAGTTTAAGCAATCTTCATATTGACAATTGCGCTCGCTTCGCAGAGCTCTTTGAAATCATTTATGCATTTTAATACCTAATGACGAAAGCTATGGGTAAACTATTATTTAAAAGCGAAATTTATGTTACGACTCCAAAGTTGTGAAAACAAAAATATATAGCATGCAGTACATTAATGGTTTTAATTTATAGTATGTTGTTTATTAAGAAATGTATCTGTACTGTAGGCTTATATGACACTTCTGCAGTGGTTTGAATGTGTTAAATTGTAAAAGTAGACTTTAAAATAAATAAATAAACAATATCCTACTCAATAATAATAATATTAATCATCATTTTTACATATATTTTAATTAATATGGAAAACAAGTGCATGATTTTATCAAAACTAATACTGGATTTTATTTTATATGCGTGTGCATGTAAAACAATATAATTTGCACAAAAAAAGTATGGGGTTCTTCTCGAAGTGAAGTTTATGTATAAACAAATTTCGAGAGGATCACGTGCTTATGATTGTTCTCAGCTGTTCCTGCATTAGCCTATGATCGATTATCCAATCAGACAACTCCTAACTCACTATAAATAACCAGAGTTTTCTTATCTTAACATCTTCGTCTTGAAGAACCCCCCCACCCACCTCTACTTTCCCTCCTTTTTAGATGGGCGACACAGCGGCCCAGTGATTAGCACTGTTGCCTCGCAGCAAGAATGCTGTTGGTTTAAGTCCCTACTAAATCAGACAACATTTCTGAGTGGAGTTTTGCTTGTTCTCCCCGTGCTCGCGTGGGTTTTACCTGAGTTCCCCGGTTGCCTCCCACAGTCCAAATAACACGCACCGTAAGTAAATTGAACACACAAAATTGATACCATAGTCAAGCTCTAAGCAAGCACTCCTCTCCTCAGTCATCCATTTCCACCATTCAGCTAGATTTGATAGAGATCTACCTGAGCTCAAACTCCCCTCTCGCCCTGCAAACGGGAGGGAGCCCAGGGCTCGAGGATCTTACAAGCTCAGGGCTCTCTCCCAGGACAGCATGCCAAACAAGCTTTATTATCAATCATCAGCTAAGTGTGAACTCTTGAAAGAACTTTTAGAGCATCATTATGGATGTTTATCGTTATAACTAACGTGGTTCAAATGATGAGTCTGTGACACTCATCACTACATCGTTCTTTTCCCAATTGATGTATCTTACTGTGATAGGTCAGCAACGAGGTATGTCATTGTTTAGGAAACGCACCCCTGGCTTGTTATAAGTGCTCTTGTCAAAAACAACATGTCTATTACTGTCTATTACTTTTTTAAACCTTTAGCAATTGTATACGCTGTATGATGACATCAATCTTTTTTGATCAATTTGAGCAAGTCTGGAAGAACTTGTTGATCAACCCAAACCTCCATTTACTGGAATTGCTGATTATTGGTTTATGTGGTTTAGGGTTGATTTTAAGAACTTTATTTGTCATCCACATTGATTCATAAAACTTATGGACCTTTTACATTATAGGGGAACTTAAATATTAATAATCACACCTATACAGTATCAGATTTCTATATTTTCTAAAACGTTTTTTTCTAAAACAACAATAAGAGACAATTACGGCGACTACATACGAATGAATTTTAGTCCAAAACCAACCAAAATGCTGCTGTAAAGTAAAGTGCATTAAACAGCTCTTAAATTCATTTGTGAATCGTTAGTCCCTGTCTGGCACTTTCAAATAACATCGTAAAAAAAGCAAGACACAAAAAATGCCCACAATAAGCATTTCATTTGTTTTCACATAATGCATTTTGTCATTCTTTTTATAATTATTTTTAGAAACGGTGATCGTACGAGCTCCTTTAACCATCAGTGCTTTCATCCGTTGCCTCTGGAGTGGGCAGCCAGCCCACATCACACAGGCTCCTGATCTGCTTCTGGCTCTCTCCGGTTTGAAATGCAAATCCACCCTAGGCAGATCTGCCTGTTCATGCATTCAGGAAGCAGTTGTGTGTGTGTGTACGACTTTTGCATACATCGCATGTGCACCTGGAACGATGGTGCTGGGGTTTGCATGGAATAATTGATTTTCGCTCTCAGGGAGGAATTATTCATCAACTTGTATCGGCCGCCATTAGCACCAGTTATACATCCATATTTACCATTCTGATGAGGATTACATGGGAGGCTCGTTAAATTATAAATGCATTATATTTTCTTTATTCGATAAACGGTAGGAGGAAAATCCATCAAGAAGACCTTGTCTTGTGGTCAAATATAGTTTCTTGTTCATCTCAAATCATGAGCCTTCAACAATGCCGGACCTCTGACTTGATGTGGGTGGCGCTCGTGGGTGTATTAACCACACAGCATTGTCTTGTGACTCAAGTAGGCGGTAAAGCCCGGAGGTTAAAACACTTAACTCCCTATAACATGACTCTCTGATGTGTGAAGTCAATCAGATAGCTGTCGGCTTCGATACTGCACTGACACTTGATGCATTAACTAGATTTAGTCAATTCTGCCTTGTGGTGAAATATATGCCTGCTAATAATGGGTCTAAAGTAACAAGGCCACGCTCAATGACTTGGAAAAGTAATCTCACTTCAACAACGCAGTAACTTTCACAGCAGTTTAGAGCTGTGGTCATGTGTTGTGAAGTCTCAAACGGGCTGACCTTGTTACTTTCCACCAACATCCGAGTGTCTTGTTGGCCCGTGACCCATTGTGCATGGATGCAGCTGGAAGCCAGCAGCAGACAGACAGACACTGATCTGTATAGGGCGCGAGGACGCTCTGATCCCGGTTGGAGCCCAGCGGGGACATTGAGCCGATCTGCTCAGCATGCATCTTCCTCGCTCCACAGCAGCATCGCAGGCTCTTTGTGTATGTGTGTGCACAATATGTGTGTGTGAATTTGTCTAGCTGCTCGATAAAAGCAAGGCCACTGGCAGTAGTGATGCTGCAGGAGCTGCTTTATCATGCTGAGCATTTCGACTGGATGGTTAGGGATGTGTCTTTGCATGGAGAACCACTCTTTTATTGGATACCTCAGTGCTGTTGCATGGCCAGATGTTCATGTATTTTACCTTGAGGCATGCTTTGCACTACTGAGAGGTTAAATTAATTCAGCAGATGTTTATAATTATATTGTATTTTAAACTAAACATAACTCTTTGTTATTTTTACTTGCCATTTTTGGGTATTAATGATTTTTTTTTTGTCAAAGACCCTTTGAGAAACGTAATAAGCATAATAGTTTCCTACACTGTAAAAAAATATATATGATCAATTAGTCATGACAGCATATGTTTTTAGTTCCTTGTAATTTTAAATTAAGTTGATCATGTTCTAACTTCATTTTATAAGCTATCTAAGCAGTTTTAAGTCAGTTTAACATAATAAAAGTCCAATGGACTCAATAGTTAATTTGGCTTAGCTTAAAAATTAAAGGCAACCTTACAGTGTATATAAGGCAATAATCTTAAATGCATCATACCTTTTTTATTATTGGTATTAAAGTAATTTGGAGCCAGGAGGTGTTTATTAGCAAAATGAATATTGTTATTTGGTCAATATCCATTAAATTGATTGAAAGTTAAATTAAGATTAGCACCACTGCATATTATATTATAATAAAATGGTTTCTGAACTGAATAATCATATGACACTTACTGCAAGTTCTGAACTGTGGTATATAAAGTGAGTCTTTACATAAGTATAGGTTTTTAGGAACGTAATCATCAGATTAGTGGGTCTTTGGCATCAAAACATTTTAAAAAACACTTCCTAAGTAATCATTATACAACAGAAGTTCATTCTGCATTAACTCAACATGCATTAATGTGTCGGCATGCTTTAATTCACTGCACCATTAACTGCTGTTTGACTGCCTCATTTGACTGTTTTTTTTTTTGAGTTTGCCCTTTTGGTAATGTGTTAATTTGTGCTTCATCATGACCTTTAAGTCACATCACGAACAGATGACAGACATGCGACCAGAAGAAATCTACGAGACTTCTTCACTCTGTGTTGAAACCCATTGGGTAGCAGCAGATTGGCCTGTTTTACTTTGATTCTTTCCGACAAGAGTTTGGAGGCGACTTTACCTGTAGGTTCTTCCTCCAGACGTTAACTGCTGCAAAGGCCAGCTGCATTTGCTTCCTGCGGGCATCCTTGTGTCGTTTGTATGCAATCTCAATAAAGATGAGGAAGATCCCGGCGACGATGCCACCAGCCACCAACATGAACACGCCTGTGTGATGAAAATACATTTCCTTAGTTCTAGAGAGTCTAAACTAAGCTGGCAGCGGATAGACCCTGTGTGTGAATATGCCTACTTGTATATTATTATGTTAGCTGAGCAGAATTCAGAGTATTTCTAAACCAGTAGACAAAAGATGATATTGGATCATCTAGTATTTCTGAAAGGTTCAAGATAATTGAAGATAATTGCAATTTTGCTGATTAATATTCTGTTTTGGAAATTTACTGAGCTTAAGCCCTGCTCTTTCTTCTCTCCCCTCTTTGTTGTGACCGCAATACCCATATTTTTGTATTATGAAGCAGTAAACTGTGCACGGTGGCACGATTTATTTTCAAATGAATCCTTGTTTCCTATTTCTTGGTTTAGTTAAGCGATATTTTTTTGAAGCGGAATTTATTTTCTGTATTTCTTTTGATTCTATTAGGTAAGTTATCTTCAGGGTGGAGTTAGTTTTTTTTTTGTTCATTATTTTGGCCTTGCTCAGCCCGTAAGCTATTTTGTTTGCGCTCCTGTTCTTTGCTTAATACAAACTTTTTCCCCTTTTGTCACAATAAAAGAACCTTAAGGTTATTAAAATCATAACCTGCTAACTGTTTATTTATTTTTCTTTAACTTATGTTCAACCTCAACCCTAGACATTTGAGGTCGTAACATCACACTGTGGGATTTCAGCCCAAATTTGGTGGTCTGAGACAAATTTGGGAAACCCTAAACTATTCCTGTGATTATTTTTTTTTTATCGTTGGTTTGACATGTTTATAGACAGCTGTTTAATGGCCATTGCAATCAGATTTTTACTCCAATGAAGTTCTGTCAGTGTCAGAAAATTTCAACAACTTCAAATAACAGCAGGGATGGTCGTGGTTTTATTATTTGAGGCACGATGTGTGCAAAATTGCTGCTACAGATTGTTTATGTTTGCTGTGAGGTATCAGTTCAGAACGCAGGATATTGAAAGTGTCATGGATAGATGATGTCAAACTCCAGGTGAGTTTTCGTCTATGTTTGGCGAGTTTTCAATGTCATTCAGTTTGACATTATGACAGACAGCTGAGATCTTACAGCGTGACATGGGAGCCATGTTTGTGCAGTCTGACATGCTGCAATAGTTTAGGATTATAAAAATCATACAGTGTGAGCCAGGCTTTAGTCTTCCTGTTTAGCTCTTAGTAAAAGGGACAGTTCATACAATAATGAAATCTACTGTATCTCTCTATTTACTCACCTCATAAAGGTTTCATACTTTTCTGAGTTTCTTTCTTCTGATGAACACAATCTTTCTTTGTTGAAGAAAGTTGAAAACCTGTAACCATTGACTTCCATAGTTGACCAACATTGACTTTGTTTTTCTTACCATAAAAGTCGATGGGTACAAATTTCAGCATTCTTCAAAATGTATTTGTTTGTGTTTAACAGAAGAAATAAACTTATAAAGGTGAGTAAATGATGATAGAATTTTCTTTTTTTTATTAAAAGAACAAGGAATTTTTACAAATTAAATGTGACTAGCTAAAGTTTTTTTAAATTGTCATTTTGCACTGTTACATATTAATTCATTTAATTCTCTAAACAGCAGAATCAATGGCATGCATGTAACACACACATACTGTGTGATAGATGCCTCATACCTGCCATATTCTCAAATGTAAGCGTGGCTGGGGCATTGCTTCTGGAGTCACACTCCTGATATCTAACCCAGGTTTTATCCAAGTCCTCCATGAAGCCGTTCTCATGGGAGCTATTAATTCAGAGAACGGACACATCAGTCAAACAATCCGTTATTCCAGAATTAGAAACAGTTGACAGATTGCGGTAAGCCTAGGGATTAACTAGAGAAAAACAAGCAAAAGCATAGCTGTGTGTGCTGTGGGTGATTCATCTTGATGAGGTTTACCTAAGAATGGCCAGAGAGACATTTTGCTTCCATGGGCTGTCTTTACGCATGCCGATACCGAATCCAGAGCGGAAGAACAGCTCGCCCGTAGTAACCAGGTCACATTTCTGCGAGGCCTCAAACTCCAACACTGCTGAATCCCATATAAACGCGTGGAGTTTGCTGTGGGAATATGGGAACATTTTTACATTTTTTTAATAGTTCTTTTTTTTTTTTTTGACCAATGATAAGGTCAAAAAGCTTTTATTGTATAACAATCTCAAAAAACTTTTGTATTAAAAAATTTTAAATTGCGGTGATGGTAACTCTTTGTATGATAATAGAAATGGTCCATATTCTCATTTTTTCAAGGAAAAGAATAATTTATGCAGTCATGCACATGTTTTGAAAGATAATATGTCAGTGAGTTGACGCTTCTCAAAAGTTGCAGACACCTTTACTGATATTAAAAGGATTTTTGGATGCAACATTTATTCAAACAGCCATTTATTAAGAAACTTGAATAGGCCTATGTGGTGAGGGGGCGTGGCCGAGAGCCGTGGGAGCGAAACGAGA
>CAIGQZ010000427.1:10226799-10249715 GCA_903798205.1 Danio tinwini | reverse complement strand
ATATACACAGTATAAACAGTAATTTTCTTTATTTGTAAATGATCAGAATACCAGTTATTGAAATACCAGGGTGTTTAATAACAATCTTATTTTTGTCCCTGTTTTACTTGAATTACAGCAGAATAGAAGCTGTATGAACTGCACAAGTTTAAGCAAAACATGATGATGATCCGATGTGATCCAACATGATTTGAGGATGATCTATGAAGGCAATCTCTGGCTTCAGTGGAAGAATGAAGATCTCTTTGTACAAAGAGTGCAGAATCTCACATATTTTGTCTTCATTTCATTTAAAGTTTTTTTTTAGGTTTTCATTTCTCAACATCTTATCCGTTATTAGCAGCTCTAAATTGGATTACACTTCTACTTTTTACACCAACAGCAAAGAATTTGCATCTTCTAAGTAGACCTAATTCCTAAAGATTACAGAACTCCAGATGTAAAAAAATTGGTCAATAGCATTATTAAACATTCTGGCAGTCTGCCATCTGTTCCCGTCTTAGCCTTGTAGCAAAGGTCTTTCCTAAAATATGACTCCCTGCCCCTGCTTTGTATTCAGCATCAATACTGTACTAAATCACACTAACTGGTGTTTAGCCGCTCTCTGCTCTTCTCCGCACACTCATTGAGATAAGAAGAATATGTGTCACTCTTTAAACTGACTGGCTCTCTGCTGCCTGCTTCCTGGCATCGACATCTATGCCCGACCGTAAACTGTGTGTTGTAATATTGTGCTATTTAACATTTACAGTACAAAAGCTTACAAAATAAACTATACAAACAAAATAAAAAAATAAAAAAATTATAATTTTACAAGTATTACATTTCTTGATTGCTGACTAGTTAATAAGATAATATATTAGATTACTTTTAGATTACTTTTGACATAACCTGTTTCTCAAATTGATCTGAATCGAATGATTTTGCCCCACAATGATGAAAATAAGAAAAAGAAACGACATGGTGCATTAAACACTGCATTAAATGAAGGTTTCCCAAAATGTGGTACTTAATAAAACTGCTAAATCAATAAAAGAAAATTTTGAATAAATAAATGGTACAATTGAACAATAATGGTACAAGCATTAAATATCTTGATTGTTAACTGAATAGTAAAATAATTAATTAGATTACATTTTAGGTAACTTTTAGATTACTTCTGATGTTTCTCAAATAGATCTGAATTAAATTATTTTGGAACGACATGAAGTGCATTAAACATTGCATTAAATTAAGGTTTCCCAAACTGTGGTACTTAATTAAATAATAAAAATGTAAAAACAATTAAAAATGTAAAAATCTAGCATAAGAAAAAATAATAATAATAATAATGATACAGGTATTTAATCTCTTGATTGTTGACTAGTAAGTAAAATAATTAATTAGATTACATTTTTAGGTTACTTTAGATTACTTTTGACATAACCTGTTTCTCAAATAGTTTGAATCAAATTATAATGTACCACAATGATAAAAATAAGAAAAAGAAAGGACATAAAGTTCATTAAACATCACATTAAATTATTAAATAAATAAAAAAAAAAACGTAAAAAAAAATGTATACAAGGAAAAAAATAATAACGATACAAGTAATAAATCTCTTGATATTATTAGATTACAATTTGGATTACTTTTGGCATAGCCCTACTTTAACGCTTGCTTAAAAAAACACTTAAAAAAAGAAATTTTGCAAGAATTAAAAAAATGACTTGCTTGTCTCGCACAGCCTGGATGGCTTCAGCGGCGCTCTCGTAGTTGTGCTTTTCCATGTGGCGGTACATGGTGCTCAGCTCAACCTGGCGCCGGAAGTAAATGTCCACAGAGCTCTGCTTCACTGTGGCGTAGATGAACTTATCTGATGGGTTTCGCAGCTGAAACACAAAGAAATGGTCTTGACGAACTGCGTGTAGATGAACTAAAGTGACTGTTGATTCACAACATGCTAAATAATTCAAGTAAACTGGTGTTTGGTGTCTGCAAATCCAAAATTTGGAAAGTTTTTTTTTTGTCTTTGTAATAATATTAAATATTAAAGAGGAAATTGTGGTGGGAATAGAGTGTGGCCTAAAAATGTTAAGTGAAGTCATAATGCTGTGTGTCTACACCTCTAAGAAGAAAGATGGAATGATAAGTAACTCATGTGTGACCAGGAACTATAAAGACAGATTTTCTACATTGAGATTTATACATAACATGAACGCTAAATAAAGAAGCTTTTCACTGATAGGAAAGGACAATATTTGGCTGAGATGTTTACAAAAAAATTAATATTAGGAAAGTTGTCTTTTAAAGTTGTCCAGATAAATTGAATGTGCATGTTTCTAATCAAATATTAAGTTCACAGGGTCACATATTACTTTTAAAATAAATTACAAACGGTGTGAAGTAGATTACTTAAAATTTGTTAGTTTTTTGTTACATATTGCAGTTGTAATTATTTATTAGAGGATGACCCATTTTAGGATGACTTTTTGACTACATTAGATTCATTTTTACACACCCTGTTTCTCAAATAGATTTGAATGAAAATATTTTGTACAAAATATATATTAAAATATTTTTTAAATATATAAAAATCATAAAAAACACTTGATAAAATCTTATATTTTATATCTTTACCTAAATGCCAATGTAAACGTGATTACATAAAAAACTGGAGAAAATCAATAAATCATTAATCATTTATTATGTATGTAAATAATATAATTGTGTAATTAATAAAAAAAATAAACATGTAAATATTAGCATTTTTAAATGTAATGTAATCTAATTACAAGTACTTTAATTCTGGATCAGTTATTACTCAGCACTGCTTATCGAAACCCTACAGATTTATTTAAAATATACAATTACTTGCTATTTTACATCAAATGTTTACATTTATTCCCTTGCCAATTTTCAACCCACATCACTGAACTAACTGTAGGCTGTTATGATGAAAAAAGCCACATAAAAATAACCTTTGTGAACAAAATTACCTGTATTTAGATGTCCTTGACAAGCTTAATTATATGCGTTGATTTTATGCTGTGTGAAATGTGCAATCTCTAAACATGCTAATTTTCAGCCTTATTTGATATTGTGCTGTATAACATGTAGCACTGCTTCATATTTCCTGCTCACCCTAGGGTCGTTGATGCCGGTAATGCGCTCCTCAGGCCGATCCAGCACTAGGAAGGCTGCCAAATTGGCAGTATAAGATGCAACTATAATCATAGCAAAACCAGCCCACACCATACCTAAAATCCTCGCCGAAAAGCTCCGAGGGGCACCTGTGAATGGAAGCGTGGAGGTGAGAGCGATAAAGAATATTATGCTTACTGCACAATCAATCAAACACAGAGTCAGCAATATCTGCACCTCACAGGGGGAAATGGAGCGAATAATAATTTGCTTGCTGATTTTTCTACCTTCTCCAATGCCGGAGTTCAGAAGTACACCCCAGGAGAACCACATAGCGGAGGATAAGGTGAGGGCGTCTTCTTCTTCCTCTTCGCTATTCACTTTAAACCTTCCAAATGGGCTGCAGAGCGAAGCACATATCAGTCAGAGACAGACATTTCACACTTGTTAATCTTCAGTAAAACCTTTTGCAATGTTCTGAAACATACTTAATACCGAGCTACGTTCTCACATCTGTATGGTCGGTTGATTACTTAAAAAAAATCTGTCAAAGGATGAGTTTTAATGGGAGCGTCCGCTAAAAGATTTTAAATCCTGTCATTTACAGACACTCAGTTCGTCTGCAGAAGATATTTTGAGAATATTCATGCCGATTTTGGTATTAAGCAACCAAAAAACAGCAATATTCACATGTCTGAGATTCTCAAAGGCAGGTGCTAGATCAAAATCAAACACAGTGGAAAAAGTCAAAAGAAAATCAGCACACTGCCACTTTAGCTCTCTATTTTTTTTATTGTAACAATGTTTCGACCTACATGGTCTTCATCAGGTTAAACAAGAAAAGAGGAGAACTCAAAAAAAGTTCTACACATCACACCTGCAAAGAATAGTCACACTAATCAACCAACAAGCCAGTAAACAAAGGGAGAAAAAAAACACAGTAACACTTTATTTTGATGGTCCATTTCATTCATTCATATTCTTTTCAGCTTAGTCCCTTTATTAATCCCGGGTCGCCACAACGGAATGAACCGACAACTTATCCAGCACATGTTTAGGCAGCGGATGCCCTTTCAGCTGCAACCCATCTCTTGGAAACATCCATACACACTCATTCACACTCATACACTACAGACAATTTAGCCTATCCAATTCACCTGTACTGCATGTATTTGGACTGTGGGGGAAACCAGAGCACCCAGAGGAAACCCACACAAACGCAGGGAAAACATGCAAACTCCAAACAGAAATGCCAACTGACCCAGCCGAGGCTCAAACCAGCAACCTTCTTGCTGTGAGGCGACAGCACTACCTACTGCGCCACTGCGTCGCCGATGGTCCACTGTCTGCTAATATCTGTTGATACTGTTGCTAAACAGACATTCAACTGACTATAAGAAACTTTGCAAATACATGTGAACTTACACTATCCCTAAAAATTTTATTTATATATATTTTTTTTATTTATATTTTAATTTTTTATTTTATTTTAACTTGTAAAAACTAACTAGTAAAAAATACTTTTCACAAAATGTAATTATATTACAATATCATATGTCAAAATGAACCACTCACATATTCTGACCTGTACTTATTAATATGTTTAAAAGAATAACTTGTATGTGCTGTTGGGGATGTTTTCATCCACTCTAGGGTAATTTTGAGTCTTAATTTGTTCATAACTTTTTTCTGTGTTTCAGCTAGAAGAATGATTTTGGTGACAAATCTTACTTTGACATATATTTTGGAAAAATGCTTTGGAATTTTTATAAAAATCTCCACAATACACTTTTATTGCAAATTTCTAAAGGGCTTACGTAAATAAAGGGTTAATGGTGCCAACTAATGATCAACAGTAAAAATGATAAATTTTACCTCTTCCCAGCAGGGAAAACCACCAACAATCAAAAATGCATGAATATATGGTGGTCATGGCTTTGCAATCAAAAAATATGGTTATAATGAAAGTCACTGAGTACGTTTACATGGACACTAATAATCTAATTTTAATACTATTAAGGCAATACTCTGATTAAGAGTCTATCATGTAAACACCGATTTTTGATTAATTTAATCTGATACAGGTCATAAGTAACTAAACAGAAATGGAATAAAGACATGTGGAGGATGCCGATTTTACTCGCATTATTAAAATGCATCACAAACATGTAAACACCGCAATCAAACTATTACACTCATGTAGGATTTTCCCCAAATTTTACAACAGGATATTCCATATACACACGCCTGTTTGACACTATTCTGCGCACCTATCGAGTCAGTGAAGGACCACAGACACCCGCATGATGAAATGCAGAGTTTTTTTCCCATTCAGTGAGTGGTATCAAATTCAATTAAAACAAGCAGCTTATACTCGCACCCAATATCTCGTTTGTAATGGGGGGCATGCATGAAGTGTTGTAAAAAAAATCTAGTTCACAATTTTTATGTTGTAACTATGTCATTTTGTGTGTTTTTTCACCAAATCAGTGACATAATTTGTGAATGTGAGTTAAAATCCTGTAATTTTTAAAAACATAACGTAGTTTTAATTAGGACTGAGGTTGATTAACAGATTTATGCAAGGAAATTGAAAAAATATGGTGTATTTTTACAGCAGTTTATTTCATAAACATAACAAAAGGGTAGTAAATTTGAACAGTGCGCAAGGGTTTAGAGAAAAAAAAGTTTTTTAAATAATTAAACTCCTTGCAGACAAATAGATACAATCTAGTGTGTTTGTAATGAGTTTGTAGTATGTAGTGTGGTTTACATGCCATAAAATGATTATTGTTCTAAATAAGCCTGACAAGGTATTTTGTTATATAAACTAGTATAACACAGAAAGACACTTGCTGTAAGTCCTGCATAAAATACATGATCATCTTTTTTTGGTGTCAAAAAGTTATTATCATGGCATTCTAATGTATGAGAAACAAATTACAGCTATATTATACATTTTTTATTTTGATGCTTGAAACAACAACACATAAGGTTTGTGCTAAAACAACAACAATAAATGAACCTATAAAACACTGTTTGGGTAAATGAACAGGATTTTCTACATTATAAAATACTGTCCTTTACCTGAAACGGTCTAATAGGTAGAGCATCACCGCCACAACATGGACCGATAGACCCACCAGTAACCACAGAGTGCTCTGAAAGGGCTGCATGAACGAGTCCAGTGTACTGCGTGGTATTTCCTGCAAAACAACACAGCTTTATCCAATCCAACAAACACCACCCACATCGCCATATGGAACATCAAATAGAGTCAACGTCTGTGCTGGTCAGAGGTGTAATAATAGATTTCAATGTATGACAGAGTCAATTGATTTACCACAGCATTTTCTCAGAGTACAGAGATAAGCCCACTTCAGGGAATTCAATTAAATCAAGAAACTGTAATACTATTTCTGTCCCAGAAAGTCATGTTCCCAGTGGATTTTTCCAAAAATTAATTGCAATTAATTACATTTCAGACACTTTATTTGAAACTTGAAGATGTAAACTATAATGAAACTGACCCCAGATCATTGGCCCCAGGGTATAATGTAGGTTTAAAGAGATAGTCTTTTGCAAAAATGAAAATTCTGTGGCTTATTATTAGCTTTATGCATTGTACACTACCTGACAAAAGTCTTGTCGCCTATCCAAGATTTAGGAACAACAAATAATAACTTGACTTGATCATTTGGTATCAAGCCCTCTAGATTACTCTCAATTTACCAAAATAAAATATGATTATGTCTTGATTTTTAACTATTTAATTAGGACAATAATGTCTGAATTTGCATAGACAAAAGTCTTCTCATAAAAGCCTAATCCCAATTCTGCTCCTTAGCCCTTCCCCTTACCTTACGTTCCTGTGAAGGGGTAGGGGTGTACCAGTTCTCTTTAACTTGAAGGTGTAGGAATAAGGGTAAGGGGTAAATACCCCTTCGAACAAAGATTTTTCAAGACCACACTCGAAACCAAGAGGTAAGAAAATTTCCCAGAATAAACCAGCCACCCAGAAACAAGGACATCCACAAATTAGTATTTTTTGTCATTATTTCGAATATTTACAGCAAACAAACACATGTTCTAATATATTCATAACTGCGTTTATGTTTTACTGTAATGCTTTAAAAAAAAAAAAAACGCTAAAATAAAACCGATAAATTTTGCAATCTATAATCCTTAATAATAACTTCTGTATAGTAATCCCACAACATTCTGACACTCGATGACACTCAAATACCCTGTCAGAAAAGTCTAGTGGCTGGGAATGAGCTTTTTACAGTGTCTGCCATAATGTTGATGTTGTTTTGGTGTGTTTACATCAATGAATATGGCCACGATGTAAATGCACAGTACAGTTACAATCTTATTGTCACATTAGATCGTTATGATAACATAATATATGCCTTTAGTTATTTCCTGAAGATAAATATCAAAAAATAACACAACTGGAATAACTACAGCAGTCGAGATCGCGATGACATATGTTGTAAATTTTGAAGCCCTTCCCCTTCACCCTCGGTTTTAAGAGCCAAAGGGAAGGGGTAGGGGAAGGTGTAAGGGTACAAAAATAGAATTGGGATTAGGCCTAAGTACTAGTGCAGTGGAAAAAGAATTCATATTGTGTATGACTCCCATGAGCTTGGACGACTGCATCCATACGTTGGATTCATCTTTAATGCCTTCTCTTTCATCTTACCCCAGACATGCTCAATACTGTTCATGTCTGGTGACTGGGCTGGCCGATCCTGGAGCACCTTGACCTTCTTTTCTTTCAGGAACTTTGATGTAGAGGCTGAAGTATGAGAAGGAATGCTACCCCAATGAATGTTACCCCAAACCATGACTTTTCCTTCACCAAACTTGACTGGTTTCTGTGAGAATCTTGGGTCCTTGCTGGTTCCAACAGGTCTTCTGCAGTATTTGTGATGATTGGAATGCAGTTCAACAAATGATTCATTGGAAAAATCTACTTTCAGCCAGTTTTCCAAATGATCAACTAGAAGTCAAGTTATTATTTGTTGCTCTTACAACTGGCATCGACGACCTGACTTTTGTCAGGTAGTGTATTTCTTGTATGTTTTTTTTCTTTTCTTTTTACTTTAAGTTAAAAAGAAAAAGTTACTTTAAGTTACTCAATATATTATATTAGTATATTAACTAATTCAAAATTAGAATAAAAACTCAACATAATACTTTATTATCCAAGATTATCTGAGACTCACCTTTTTGACAAGTATTGTGAGCCCCTGGTATTTGAACGGTTTAGAGAACTCTATGTACTGGGCTCGTTCATTGTTGATTGTAAGTGGAGCCACGATCATGTCTGCCAGGCCACTCAGAAGCTCTCCCATCATGCCATTCCACTCCTTCTTGTTGCTGTTATTTACCTGGTATCAGAAAATAACACTAAGCAATTTGTCATGCATCAATGCCTTTTACTTTATGTAAATTTCTGCAGATTCTCAACAGCCTCTGTGAAGAAGAGTTGGGGAAAGGCTATGGCATGACCTTGAAAACAAAAAGTCATGCAAAGCTACAGGCAGGTGAAAAATCAATAAAAAAGTTGTCATATTACTCACACGCTCCTGAGTGCCAAATTTGCCATCAGCCACAAGATGCACTTCATAGGTGAAGTTCATTGTGAATGCAAGTTTGATCAAAAGGTCAATGCAGAACCCATAGCAGCACTGAGGCACTATGGGGCGACCTGTATTTATACAAGCCAGTCAGATCCAGACAAAGCACAACTGCAGTCCAAAACAATAGCATACAGTATGATATAAGACATAATAACTACCTGGAATGGTCTCATTGGGGCCGGTGCAGATCACTTTTTTGATTTTGACTCCATTTACAGTGTGCTCTTCCTTACAGGTTCCATCTCGTAAAGTCGGCTTCACGTAGACAAAGGGCTCTTGATGAATTGTTACAATCTATCAGAGGGGAAAAAAATAAGTAAATGTCAATGTAATGCCCCTTTCTCCTAAAACAAAAGATGCATTAAAATTGCTGCAATTAACTACCTTTAATCTTGTTGACATCTGATAGCCTTTCGGCTTTTCAGTCTCCCCTCCTGGCCAAATAATCTTCCTCTGAGCATTCATTACAACCTGGAACAAATAGTTTTTCTGTCAGTCGCCTTCATTCATTACACTACATTAATTTACTCTGCTGTATTGTAAAGCAATTATATTAAACAAATATTCTTTGTGTAGGAAAACAAGCAGTAGGTTTACTTGATGGTCTCCAGTGTTGCAAATACAAAGGTTCCTGAGTCATGCAAGTAGAAAAATGTAATGACAAACTATAGGGGTTCTATTTTAACGAGCTAGGCGCAACGTCTAAAGCACATAGTGCAAAAGCATTAAGGGCATGTCCGAATCCACAATCTCAGAAATAAAGGTACACGAGCTGTCACTGGGGTGGTACCTTTTTAAAGGGTACACATTTGTACCTGAAGGGTCCATATTGGTACCTCAAAAGTATATAATAGTACCTAATAATTTTAAGAGGAACACTTTTGTACTTTTTAGGTACTAATATGTACCCTTGAGGTATTAATATGGTTGTGCTTATTATTTTAATGAGTTATGGGCATTTTTTAGCATAATGTGCATTTAACCAATCAGAGTCTCATCTCCCGTTCCCTTAAGGGGTCAGCTGTGTCGCACCATTGTGCATCTGCTATTTACATGGAGGAATTTGTAAATGAAAAAACTGAGCGCTTCACTAGCGAGAAAACAGTTAAACGACCATCTGTAGCGCCAGGATAAAGAACGAGCCTCCTCCATTCTGCCTCTTTATTTTTACTCTTTACTTGTTTACTTTCGTGATTAAAGTAAAAAGTGTTGTACGCACTCCACCGAAGACATCCATTAGCCTACATATTTAATTTGGTTTGTTAAGTGCAAATATTTGTTTTGAAACTATTTAACATATATATAACACACCTCCTTTCTAGACCGGTACACCCATGAGTCTACAAAGTGGCGCTAATGCATTTACTATTTAAACAACATGGCACAAAGCGGGAAAATTAGGGTTGCGTTAGTCTGAAAATAGCAAAAAATCGTACCAAACACGTCCTGCTTATTGCATCAGGTGTATGATAGGGCCCTAGAATTCCCACTCACTCACTTTCCTTTGGCTAATTCCTTGCTTATTTTCATCAGGGGTCACGACAGTGGAATGAACCACCCAATACTGCCACAAATCAGCACTGAGAGTACAAACCTTAGTGCTGAGAAACACCCAACCACTCTCTCGTTCACTACGGCCAATTTAGTTGATCCATTTCACATATACCGCATGACATTGGGGTAAACCGGAGCACCCGAAGGAAATCCACACGAACACTGGGCAAACATGCAATTTACACACAGAAATGCCATCTGGTCCAGCAAGGACTCAAACCTTCCAGTGACCTTCTTGCTGTAAGGCAACTGTGCTAACCACTAAGCCACTGTGCCGGCCAAACTATAGAATAATTCAAATATAAATTTACCTAGAAAAATATGGGCTTTCTTTGTGCAATGATGGCTCACTAAATGGAAAGCTTTAACCTTATGCTTAAGTGTTACAATAAAATTACAGCGTGCTACTGTCCAAATATTTCTGCCAAGCAAAAAGACAGCTCATTAAAAAGGCTGAGCCGATTTCATACTTGCGAGCCATTGTAGACGCCCACTTGCACCAGCCGGGTTTTCTGGTAGTTCAGAATGCTGTAGTGGGCGAACCTCCTGTCTCCGTCATCATTAAACTCCACGCGGCCTGTCAGGCCATCTGGATACTTGGATGACATCAGCACTCTAGTACACCAGAGGGGAATTTTAGAAAAGGCACAAAATGCTCATTTAAACACAAAGGAAGACATTGACGATGACTGGAAGTAATGAAAGATTAGCAGATATTCAGAGATGGGAGATGCAGGTGTGTCTCAGGTAAAGACATGACGACTAACTAGGGAAAAATGATGGGGTGTTGTGTAGGGTGGGATGGGATGGGACATAGTGTGCAGGCACAGACATAGGAGAACAGAAATGACACCTGTAAGGGTCTCAAATTGGTACCACCAGATTTCACAAGGCCAATGTAATCAACAACTTAACAGGCTTGTTGTGTCCTTGCACTCCAATATTCCTCCAATTGAGGAGTCAGGGAATGGTTTTAGAAGCCGAATGCTTGGGATTTCAATGTTTGCGGTGTGAAAGCTTCCACTCTTGTCAGTGCCAGACCAGTGGTAATGTATGGTAATGCATGACAGCTAATGGATGGTTGGTTGGTTGGAAAGCTAGCGACTGCTAGCCAGCGCTCATCCCAGGCCTCACCGTTTGAAGAGTGGGCCAGTCTTCCAGATGTTTGTATTGCCAACACAGCCTCGAGGAGGCTCTGTGATATTCTCCTTCTCAAAGAGCTCCTGGATGGACTGGGCCACCACAGCCACGGCATCGTAGATGTGCGCAGACTCGTTCTTGCCATTGATTAGCTGGAGGCCGAGCAAGCCTGCCCAGTTGACAACATTACATGGTGTTGGCCAGTGCCTCACAACAAGACTTTAAGAGGCATACTCATAATAATAATAATAATAATAATAATAAAGAAACGCACACATTGGCAGAGAGAGAAACAAAAAACGTGCATTGCATATGAGCAACGAATTGTCTCAAGACAGACAGAAGGACTGTGAAAGTCATGGGGGGTTAGGACAGGGTCAGCACTGAGCAGAATGACGTGAAGTTGAACACGGATGTGTATATAAAGAAGCCAGGAACAAAGAAATGCGATTGTCGCTTACCATCGTATCCACACCTCAATGTGGAAGTAGCAAAGCGTCACTTACAAATAAACTCATGAAAGCCAAACCTTAAAAAATGTATGCACACTCAAACCAATATGGATTACCACAACTCTCTATTGCATCAATTGTTGTCTACTGAAAGAAAGGACAAACACTCAAAAATGAAACAAATTAAACATTAGACATAAAGCACAGTACAATGAGTAAAGAGTCACTGTGTTTAAAACCTTTAAACACGCAGCTGTTTAAACGTTTAAACACGCAAGTACAGCACAGACACTGATTCGTCGGTGGGGATTGCAAATTGTAATCGTATAAAAAGCTTAAAAGGCAAACATGTTCAGATTGTTAAACAGCCTGGGAGAGAGAGAGAGAGAGAGAGAGAAAGAGAGAGAAAGAGCAAGAGGATGAAAATGGAGAGGATGAAAAGTACATACCATCTGGGGCTTCACTCAGTGCTTTACCAGACATCTCCCTTTCTCCAACCAGCCACACGTAACCAGAGCCTGTCATATTGAGCTGGCGTGCCACTTTATAAATGGCCGCGGCTTCGTCTTCACTGTGATTGGATAAAGATTGGTGGTAACGAGTTGAAATAATTGCAATAAAGACCTACATTTTTCATGTTATGATAAAGTCCACTTGGAATCTGTCAGTGCAAAAATCTGAGCTTGGGTTGATTGGGTGTTTCTTGTTAAATACAGTATTTGTAGACAGATTTGACCATGCTTTTAGTCACCAACAAGAGTGTAAAACATGTCTAAATCTATTGCGCAGGATGCATTAGATCCCCCCCCCCCCAAGTCAGTCTGTGTGTGCCTGATTGAGTGACTCATGAAGAGCGAAGAAAGTGTTTGACATTTTAATCTCATTTACAAATTAGACGTTGGCTCATTTAGCCAAACAACACCTTATGAGGTGTTTGTGCGGTGGCTGGATAATAATATTTGCTTTAATTGTAATGCTGAACCTCACAGAAATTGTTAGCTTTTCGGGTATACACAGTAAAATGTCTTTTAAGATGTGTTACACTTATAGATCAGTTCTCCTGGTTAGTCTTGTTCGTAATGAAAATTTTAAGTCCCCAAGAAATCAAAACTAACCATATGGTTTTGTTAGGTCACATTGCTAGTTTTGTGGTGAACAATTCATCTGTGCATGCCATTAAGAAAAAAAAATTGTTTGCCCTTCTAATCTTTAATTGAAATCTGAAAATGCACTTCCTGTTTGTTTTCAGTAAATTTTTCAGATTACCTGATTTTGAGGTAATGGGCATGGCTAACAACGCTGCTCCTACTGTCAGTTTTGACAACAAACAGGATTGGTGAGCAGGAGGTGTCTGTTAGGTTCACGGGGACTTTAAATGAATACATTTAATCCAAGTTCCCTTGGCCTTCACACAGTCAAGTTTAAAGTAAAAAAAACTAAAGAAGAGCTAAAATGTTATCAACAAAAAATAATATTACTTGACACAAACCTTTAAAAAAATGGACCTCAGTGAAAAAAAATGTATCAGATTTTAGGTTAAGTTAGAGTGCTTTCACACCTAGACTTTTGTTTCGAAACCTGGCGTTTCCCCAGTTAGAACGGTTTGTTTGGCATATGTGAATCCAGCAAACATGCTTCGATCCACGTCAAAACAATCGATCTGAGATCGCCTAAATGAGGTGGTCACGTCTTGATTAAAACGAACTCTGGATTGATTGTAGTGAAAAGGCAATATGATTCGAACCAGGCTATATCACAGTGTATTATGGATATGTAATAGGCATACAGATATACAGTATGAAGAGAGAATTATGAGTAGTAGGGCGGGATGTCATTCCTACCGGTGAGTGTGCATTTCATGTCAAATACGAAAGTGAAAGCATGCTAACTATTAACGAGAACTGTTTATTTATTTGGAAAATTGACCGAACAGCCTTGCTTTATCTGTTATTTCTCTCTATGATGTAAACCCTATAATGCATAATTCTAGCCAACAGCTATGTATGAGAAAGTCTTACTCTTACCTCTGATTTATATTTGGTGACAATGTCTGTGGGTGTCACCATTCAAAATTAAAGTGCAGCTTTTCGCATATAATGTATTATTGCTCATCATCATAAATTAAAACAAGGACGCATGACAGCTGAGCAGGAAAAAATAAATCGTGAAACTCAATGTGAGAAGAGTTTACTTGCACGTGGCTTGTTTTAGCTATTTTGGTCCGTTTAGAAACTTTGCCATGTGAAAGCGACCCGCACCAAGAACAAGATACAACATTGTAACAATTTTAATCCCTGTTTCAAAACAATCGATCCACAGGTGTGAAAGCACCCTTAGACTCTAAAATGAACTTTGACTTGAATAGCAGGCCTGATTTTTTAACTGAACATAAGAAATTCAATTAAAATAAATTAATTACAATTAGCTGATAAAAGTGTATCTACTTTACAGCTATTTTAACATTTTATGATACCATTACGTTTCAAAATCCAATTCAACTACCTTTAAATGTGGCAAATTCCGAATGAATTGAATAGAACCCAATTGCTCAGTTCTGAAAATTTGACCAAAATACACAAACATCTTTTCACAATTTTTCAACATAAGCTTCACCATATTAGCCAGCACTATTCGTCAGGCTCAGCGTGGCCACATGTATTATTCAGTAGCATTAGCGATTAGCAGTCTGGTGGGTCAAGCGGTGGAGATGAACTCACCTTGCAGACAGGATGATAACTCGGGCCTCAAGCTCTTTGGCTTCCTGGAGCAGAGCCGTCAGATTTGTGTCTTGGCTGAACAGGAGGACTTTCTCTGCCTGGGATTAGGACACAACATTAGTCAAGAAGTTGACTCATCCCCACAATGAACCATGCTCTTTTGAGCCCTTGCGGTTTTTTTTTCTCCATTTCTCTCTCTCTCTTTTTTTTATTTTTTTTGGGGGGCAAGGGGAGGAGGGGTTTAAAAAATGAAGTAAAAATAAAAACTTTCTGAGATAATCTGCGTAACTCAAAAAAAAGTAAATAAGCTTGGAGCAGGTAAAAAAATTCTGCATTTCACATGCAAACTCAAGGGAATCAAGATTCCAAGGAAACACGTGCATGTTAGAGGAAGAGGGAGAAGAAGATTGATGCAACCGGAAAGCAAAAAACAGGTGAAGGTGGTGGTGGTGGCTTCTTTCCCAACCAAAACCAAAAAAAAAAAACAACAAAAAGGAAGAAATGCTGCAGAAAGGTGGGAGTAACATCTGGATAGTGCCTGTCCCACACGACCAGATCTCCACGCACTGTGTCAAAAGAATAGACTTGCAATCTTGCTGGCTTCAATACATGCATTCCTTTATACAAAAATAAAAAAGTGAGAGGTGGGGGAGCGATTCTTTTTTTTTTTTTTTTTTTTTGTATTCGCATTAACAGAAAAAATAACCCATTCTCGATTGAAATCATAAAAAGAATCCAAACAAATAAATAGACGTGCTGGCAGGATAAGGATCTCTGGAATCGGTTTGTTGATTGTTTGACTGCTTTGCTAGTGGCTACTTTCAGATAACTTTTTGGGCGGCGTGCATTGACCATGCAAATATACCTTGGGTCCTCGCTTGTTGTCAAAGGACAGTTGGTCGAGGTTTTCATAGTTCCTGTTTTTACTCTGATGAATAATGTGCACAGAGAAAATATGCAGACACAGAATATTATAAACAGTTATAAATGGTGCGCAGTAAAGCATTCCAACAAAACTCCACTTTTCTGCTTCAAATTGGGAAACTCTAATCCTGGGGCTTGCAAAACCATCAACAAATACTACATACAGCAGACAACCTTATCTAACTTTGCAAATGCTCCCCGTAATTTCCCCCTGCTTTAATGCTTTTCATAAAGTTTCATTGGAATTTTAATACCTTTTGATTTGTATTTAATTAAACCACTTGATCTGATAATACTCATTGCTGTGCCATGATCATCTGAACTCTTTTATTTTCCCCTAATGCATTGCTGTTTGTTAATTGTGTGGTACAATCAAGCGCAGTCTAATCCAGTTCACTACATCCCATCCATCAGTTTAAATTTATTTATCAATCTACCGTAAAAGAACATCAGCTACAGTCCATGAAGCACAGCAATCTGCGGCTACAAGACCATTCTGTCCAGACATATGGCCCACAATAAGAAATTTTAAGCACTCTAGCAAGATAATGCACTTTCTTCAGAGCCTTAGAATACAGATTCATATGTGCTATTAAATGTCTGTGCAGAGTTTATAGCTTTTACAAATCAAAAGCTAAAGTTCAAATAAATTAAATGGATATATATATGGATTATATTACGTTTATGTTCTTAATACTTGTCATTTTTTAAATTCATTTAATCAATATACAGTTGAAGTCAGAATTATTAAACCCCCTTGAATTATTAGCCCCCCTTTTTATTTCTTTTCCCAATTTCTGTTTAACAGAGGGATTTTTTTCAACACATTTCTAAACATAATAGTTTTAATAACTCATTTCTAATAACTGATTTATTTTATCTTTGTTGTGATGACAGTAAATACTATTTTACTAGATATTTTTTAAGACACTTCTATACAGCTTAAAGTGACATTTAAAGGCTTAACTAGGTTAATTAGGTTAACTAGGCAGGTTAGGGTAATTAGGCAAGTTATTGTAAAATGATGGTTTGTTCTGTAGACTATTGAAATAATATAGCTTAAAGGGGCTAATAATTTTGATCTTAAAATGTTTTTAAAAATTAAGAACTGCTTTTATTCTAGCCGAAATAAAACAAATAAGACTTTCCCCAGAAGAAAAAATATTAGGAGACATACTGTGAAAATTTCCTTGCACTGTTAAACATCATTTGGAAAGTATTTAAATTCAAAGGGGGTTTAATAATTCTAATTGCAACTGTATGCAGTGACTGTGCATGTATTGGACAGTTTCCCAGCAAAGTTTTTCTGAAATAGCAAACACAAGTGAAAGACTTTCATGAGCCCTTCTACTGATTCCCAGAACAGTCTGAGAATGTGCACATAAAAACAGCTGGCCTTGAGGCTGCCATTACAGGGGATGACATTGCAAGGACATTGCGGTTGTCCTAAAAATATGGTGCCATGCTAATGGATTCAGATCCCTAAGAAATGCTTCTTTTTACTGATTACCAAATATTTTTTCTGGTTTTCGTTTAGACAGTGCATATCGTCACCTTAAAATTATAAGCTTCTATCTGACATTTTTGTCAAAATTTAGTAATTTACATATTCTTATTAAATGACAAATTATTTAAATTATGTGCTGTTTTTTATGTTGCTTACATGTTTTATCTACAAAGTCGAACTCTAGCTTGGCTCTATAAGGTTCTTTCTGTGAGCCAATCAGCATTCCGAATGCATACTTGAGGACCAATCAGGATCAGCTTATTTTATCGTTTCGCCAGATTGCTCCATTCACAGCAGGAAAGACCAGAAAGAAACACAAAATCAGAGTTGACTAAATAATCCAGCACCACACAAAATTGAGAAGAAACCTGAAACTGAAAAGGTGTGTAAATGTGATGATTTAGAAGCATTTTTGACATTGAGATAAAATGTTAAATTTGACATTGTTGAAAAAGAAAAAGTTATAAAAAGAATGTATACATTGAATGTGAAATATTTCTATTTGTGTATATATAGTCAGTGAAACATTTTTCAGAGTTTATTCAACTCATTTGCTCATTGTCTGTTTTCTTTTAAAGTCTTTAAATTTTATATTAAGCCTTGAAGGGCAAATACTTAAATGATTAAGTAGCAATTCAATTCATAGGACATATAATTGAGTAAATATAATGCAATAGTTCCTATAAAGCATAAAATTCAATAAATATTACCAGTTGCAATTAGAATTATTAAACCCCCTTTTATTTAATTTTAAATTTTTTATATTTTCCAAATGATGTTTACAGAGCAAGGAAATTTTCACAGTATGTCTCATAATATTTTTTTCTTCTGGAGAAAGTCTAATTTGTTTTATTTCGGCTACAATAAAAGCAGTTCTTAATTTAAAAAAAAAATGTTTTAAGGTCAAAATCATTAGCCCCTTTAAGCTATATTTTTCCATAGTCTACAGAACAAACCATCATTATACAATAATTTGCCTAATTACCCTAACCTGCCTAGTTAACCTAATTAACCTAGTTAAGCCTTTAAATGTCACTTTAAACTGTATAGAAGTGTCTTGAAAATATCTAGTAAAATGTTATTTACTGTTATCATGGCAAAGATAAAAGAAATCAGATATTATAAATGAGTTATTAAAACTATTATGTTTAGAAATGTGTTGAACAAATCTTCAATATGATAAACAAAAATTGGGGAAAGAAATAAACAGGGGGTTTAATAATTCTGACTTCAACTGTATATAAAATAAACAACTGCACTGGATAAAATATTTAGCACATCCTTGTATGCTTAATTTAAACTGATGAATAATTTTAGAAAAAAATATTCATCCTAAAACACTAAATAAATGTTGCAGAAAGCAAAAATGTAACTCTCAAACATCAACATTTTGTTACAACACCCATTTTTAATTACTAATCTTTTTTTAATAGAACCAAGTGGAAAATGACTTTTTAGATTTAGAAGGTTCTATCTGCATTTGCTCTGTTCTTTTTTTACCCCAATTTGCAAATTTAAGAGATTTTTGATCATTTACATTTAGAGTACATTTAGGGTCTCTGTCATGTTAATGTATGAAAGAGAACTGTTAGACACATATTGTTTGCTATCTGAAATGCAAAAAGGGCGTCACGGTGTCACAGTGGGTAGCACGATTGCCTCACATCAAGAAGGTCGCTGGTTCAAGCCCAGGCTGAATCAGTTAGCATTTCTTTGTGGAGTTTGCATGTTCTCCCCATGTTCGGGTGGGTTTCCTCCAGGTGCTCCGTTTTCCCCCCACAGTCCAAAGATGTGGTATACTGTAGTTAAGTGTTTCTTAGCCACGTTCCTGGAGGACCACCGGCACTCCCTGTTTTGGATGTCTCTTTTATCCGTCACACCCATTACAGGTCTTTCAGTCTCTGCTAATGAGCTGATGATCTGAATCAGGTGTGTTTGGTTAAGGAGACTTGGAAAATGTGGAGAGCTGGTGCTCCTCTAGGAACGTGGTTGAGAAACATTGGTATAGGTGAATTGGGTAAGCTAAATTGACCGTAGTGAATGTGTGTGAATGAGTGTGTATGGATGATTCCCAGTGATAGGTTGCAGCTGGAAGGGCATCCGCTGCTTAAAACATATGCTGGATAAGTTGGCGGTTCATTCTGCTGTGGCGACCCCAGATTAATAAAGGAACTAAGCCACAAAGAAAAGGAATGAAATGCAAAAACACAGATAGAACCTTATAATTCCAAGGTGACGATATGTAAATTTCTATGCACACACATGTACAAATTTGAATGAGAACAAGGTTTAAAGCTTGCATTGTGCATAACTATTTTTGGTGAAATACTTTATCAAATGATGTGAAATATTAAGCAGCACAAAGCAGCACAAGAGAGCAGAGAACACTCAATAAATCATAATCATAGCCTGTTGCTAAGAAGAAATTCTCACAGAAACCTAACTACTGTAAATGCTCTGCCATTAATATTTTGGTTGATTTTTTGCACAGCCCCAGGCTAAGTCCCTCATTTTGCTCCTGTTGTGGATAGACAAATAGGAGAATCTGACTATGGTAAAAAGCAATGTGAGATGAGTAGAAAAGTACAAAGTTTTGCAGATAAACCACTTAAGACGCTGCTGGCATAAATAATGTTAGCCAATGGAAAGAAATGTGTTTACACAACAGAAAAAAGGAAACATTTAACATATATAGAGGACTTTTGAAATACTGATTACAGGTACACACGCTGACTAGCACACACACACACACACACTCATGTACACATATGGTCCATGTGAGTGGACAGGCCATGCATCTCACCTTAGTTTCCCTCTCCTCCAGAAGGGTTTCCAGCCTTTTCTGTGCCGCTCTGCCCTCGTGGTCGTCGCTCACAATCAGAATGATGTGATTCCACTGGAACTCGCGCATCATGTCAAACCACACTTGGGCTTGGTGGGAATAGGGAGGCACCGTGCGCAGGAAGGAGAGGTGGATACTCTAGATGGACGGTCGGGAGGAAGAACTAGTGAATCTCAAAGGCCCGAAGCAATTTCAGTTCATTAGGATTTAATCACTTTAGCTGTAATTAATTTAGAGATGGATCCCAACCAACATCAGTCTTCATGCCAAGATGTCATAAGGCAAAGAGTGTTAATGAATCTAAAACAGTCAATCGATTCTAATGAGATGTAGGAGAGCTCTAAAAATGAGTAAACATTAATCACATCGTTCATGTCTGATGAATGAACAGAAAACAATCGGATGACCATCAGTAAAAGTAAGTTGATCTGCAGTAAAAGGCAAGAAAAAATATCGGTCACAAATATAGTGGACTGCAGTCTCCCACACTCACCTTATCAGAATAGATGGACATGCGGGTGGTCAGGCCCACTACAGGGATACGGTAAAAGCCAGCAGTGTAGGACACCGGAGTGGGTGTCAGATGGTCATTGGACTGAGGAGGGTGGCTTACCAAAATCGCATAAACCTGAGGACATAAAGATAAGAGTGGGAAATGACATCTGAAAAATTCTGTAAATTGAGCTAGTTTGATGATACCTGTTAGCTAAAACAATGTAAAAAACCAACTTAACTGCTGTTTAACTTGACCACTAAGCTAACAAACATTACAATGAAACCATTGCTTTAACATATTATGCATTAAAAATAGCTAAATCTATATTAAATATTACATGACTTGCTGTTCTCATTAGCTAATCCCTGTGTCATATTTTAGGCTTTTTCTTAAACGTTTCCACCTCATTTCACTGCTGAACTCACAGAGGTAGGCATAACAGTCAACCAATGGATTTACTTGATATTATGCTCACTCGGAACACCCTGAAATATTACTGTGTACAAACAATACTCGAGCCATTCAGGTTTGAAACAGCTGACTGATTGTTACAGTTCCTTGTTTGCTACTTTTGCTGTTATCCTCGAAACTTGCTGGGGCGTTATTTTCACATCTGTCATTTAATGTGCATTTACTTTAGCTATTTCTGTTTCTCAGAACATTTTGGGGATTTCTGATTCAGAATGTTTCTCTGGTGGTTAGTCAGAAAAGTCTGCGTAAATAATAATTCCTCAAGGTTAGGAATGTTCTCTTTAAGTCCTTTTAAAAAGTTCTGCCTACAATATTCTGAGAAGATAACTTTAACTACAGAAAACATTTTATTAAACCTCAGAAAACAACCGAATGGGAATCAAAGAGGGAACGTTCTGTGTTTGCTTGGTAACTTGTTAAAGAAGAAAAACATCTAATTTGTATGTCAGAATGAAACATTTTAAGTTAGAGTAAAGATTGTTTTACAGATTTTTTTTTACCGTATCACTTATGTGAAGCAAAGGCGTTGAGATTGACCAATCAAAATCTAGCCTACTAAATGGTGGTAACGTGTGGTATTTATAATTAATTAGATTTGTTTGTATGTATATATATATTTATATTTGTTTTATTACTTTATTCAAAGCAAAACTTCCAAACATCATTAAGTAAATTTTTAAACATTAAAAATGGGCAGCACGGTGGCGCAGTGGGTACAATTGCCTCACAGTAAGAAAGTCGCTGGTTTGAATCTCGGCTGGGTTAGTTGGCATTTCTGTGTGGAGATTGCATGTTCTCCCCATGTTCATATGGGTTTCCTCTATGTGCTCCAGTTTCCCCCACAGTCCAAAGACATGTGGTACAGGTGAACTGAATAAACTTAATTAACCATAGTGTATGTGAGTGTGTTAGAGTGTGTGTAAGAGTGTGTGGGTGTTTTCCAGTGTTGGGTTGTTGCTGGAAGGGCATCGACTGTGTTAAACGTGCTGATTAAGTTGGCAGTTCATTCCGCTATAGCCACCCCTGATGAATAAATGGACTAAGCCGAAAAGAAAATGAATGAATGAATGAAAACATTTAAATTATCAGCATTTTGGCAGTAGGTAAGCCTATTAACTGATCTATTACTAAACACGTTTAGTTTCTATCTTGTTTTTGTTGTTGACGCTTTTTTAAAACGCAAAGCAAGAGTCAGTTGACAGTAAAATGTCAAGTGTTGATCCAACATCTAGAGTTTACATGTTGGATGCCATGAACTGCAGTGCATCTGTTAGTCTGCTGTGACTTGGAAAGTAATCCGTGTTGTAATAATCTCTGCCCCATTGCTGTGTAATATTCTACTAGAGCTTTCTCCCTGAACAAACCAGATGTTATACGAGGCTGGCGCCATGTTGGCCTCGTTTTACGTTTTTCATTAAAATAGAGGCGGTGGGCCAGCGGGGATGTGATGGCGCTGCATGCAGGGGGCCAGTGTTACCTTAAACGCTGTAATTATTCTGTAGTTTGTATTAACAAGACGCCGTATGAATCACGTACTCACTCATGCACCTTACATTATTTCTGGCTCAGTTCATAACCTCTCAACGCGACAATGTACACTGAATGCTCACTCACTGGTAAGGTCAAAATGGACCCCTGGATCCTGTTGCATGTTTTCATCCGTGCAAATCGAGATTCTCGACAGCGTTTGACCTTGCAGAATAACTCGTTAGTAAGAATAACTAAACCTGGCTGCAAAACGGCAGTCCGTCATCGTTTGTGATTATGACGTTTGAGGATTTGCAAGCAGAAAGTGTTTTTTCCCGCGTTTACCAGAAACACTTGTTGACGAAATAATAATAGTACAAAAATTCTAAATAATATTTAAAAAGAAAGTCAATAAAAACAAAGCTGTGTTCAAACATTTAACATACAAGTTCATATTATAATTATTTTAATTATGTATATTTCGAAAATCACCCGAATCGGTAGCAGTATTAAATAATATATCAAGATAGATAGATAGATAGATAGATAGATAGATAGATAGATAGATAGATAGA
>CAIGQZ010000427.1:10192930-10211941 GCA_903798205.1 Danio tinwini | reverse complement strand
TATATATATATATATATATATATATATATATGTATATATATATGTATATATGTATGTGTGTGTGTGTGTATATATATGTGTGTATGTATATGTGTGTATAGATAGATAGATAGATAGATAGATAGATATTAGGGCTGTCAATTGATTTTTAAAAAATAACTAATTAATCACACTTTTTTCTGTGATTTAATTATGATTAATCACAAATCAAACAAAATAATATTTATAATACAGTCATTGCAAATATGGAAATTGGAAAATACAAACAATTGTATTCATTGTAAAGTTTTATTGTGAGTTGAGAACATTAATTATAAAGTAGAAACAATTTTGCTTAGTCCTCCTTAACATTTAGCCAGTTGCTAAGACAGTCCAGTCTATTGACATTATCGGGGGACAAAACACACACACACACACACACAGACAGAGAGAGAGAGAACGCACAGTACAGCACACTCCTTTCAGGTGATGCAACCTTAATTGTTTTATACTAAAACTTTCCTTCTAAAAGCGCTTCCTTAGTCTTATCCATATTTCTTTGCACATTAAACACACGCTGGGCCAGAGCAAGCTGAACTGGCGCTCTAGGCAAACGGCAATCACGCCGCCCTCAACCTGAAAGTGAAATAGAAAGTGACCGGTTCACGGATGAAAGTGAGGACCGGAAGGGAGGGGGTGGATGTTGTGGATGCAGGTGAGGACCGGGGGGTTCGCTGGTTGTTGCTAAATTGGATACTTTTTCGGCTGGAAGTTAACAAGATTTATTTGTTATTTATGAAATTTTCGATTTATTGTATTTTATTAACGTCTACCCCCACTCCAACCCTAAACCCAACCGTCACAGAAGGGTAAAAACAGTAGTTGTACCGAGTATTGTATAGTTGTACCGCACTTCCAGCCGGCCGCATATCCGATCTAGACTTTACCGGGTTTGCTCACTATTCTGCCGCCCAAGGCATATAGGTTGCCTATATTTACGCGCCGGCCCTGAACACACGTAGTCCACAACAGGAAAAAAAAACAAAAACTTGCGGCTGCAAAATCACGTTGACATGCTTGGGTTGTTTACCACAGAGAGAGAGAAGAGATGCGTGCATGCAAACAAAGCAGTCAGTCTTTGTTCTAAGAACTGCTTGCCTACACTATGAATTTGATGTCATCCTGTTCAGGACAGATTTACAGTACATTGAAGATCTCAACCCCAAGTCTGAGAAATAATATTTATAATACTTATATTAAACAATTTTTTTATGTATTTTTACAGCATTCATTCTTGAGATAATGTCATATTGTGAGTTCTGTTTCGAGAAAGAATTGTGACCTGCGTGTATCGTTACACCCCTAATGAATAATAAAAAAATAAATAAATATCAAATATGATTCCAAACTTTTGAAAGGTAGTGGTAGTCATTCACATTTTATTTGTTTGATTCCTGCTTCCAGACTGACTCCGATGTGGTGGTTCTCATAACCGGTGTGCTGGTGCTTATCACTCTAATGCCCATGATTCCTCAAACCAACAAACAACTTCTTTGCGACTACTTTGATATCTTTGGACGTCTTGCTGCCTGGAACCAACGTCATCCAGGTATTACGGCATAAACATTACTAATAATTTTTTATTTGGCTTCAGTTTTGGATGGGTTCTGTTTCCTGATGAATTGATCTCACAGTACTCTTTCTACGGTTGTGTCCTGTAGGTCATGCTCAGGGAGTGTTTGCAGTCCATCTACATGCCAGCGTGTACTCTCTTTTTCATCGTTTATATGGCATGTATCCTTGTAATTTCGTTTCATACTTGCGTGCCCACTACAGTATGAAAGAAAATGTTGACACGTTCGAGGAAGTGGTGAAGGTGAGGACTGATTTCTTTCACCACACAATTAAAAAAAATATTGTTAGCATGTTTTAACACTACAGTTTCATTCTGCTTTTATAACAGCCCATGTTAGAACATGTTCGGATACATCCTGAGCTCATTACCGGAACCAAAGACTACGAGGTTGATCCAATTAGGTAAAATGAAATAATGTACTTTATGTTGGATGCTAATATGACTGCTCATACTCATTTTTATTTAGTGTAGACATTTTGTGTACTCATTACTCATTTTCATTTTGTGTAGATGGAAGAGATTTGAGCCACATGATATTGTGATTGAATGTGCCAAAATTTCGCTGGATTCTAAAGAGGCGTCATCTGAAGAGGGATACTCCTCTTTGGCAGATCACATACAGCGACGCCCTGTACACCATAGCCAATCATGTTCAGAGCTTAGTTTCCATGGTAAAATCCTTTATAATGAGTGATTTACTTTCATGTTACTGTACTATTGTCATTCCTACCAGTGAAAAAGGCTATTTCAGCCAACCTTGTTGAAGGCATTTCTGTGTACAAGCCTTTAATGCAAATAAGCAACTATGATGCACTGTAAATGGACAAGATCATTATTTCACCAATTTACTCTTCACAAAACCTGTCCCACTTGCTGTTTGATGAATGCATAATATCTGGAAAATTGACATTTAATTTCTGTTAAAAAAAAATTCTGGAGTATGCAGTTGACAGATATATAAAATTTAAGTTACCTGAATTTTTTTAAGTATGGCTATAAGTTGAAGTTATAGCCTAAAAGAAGTCGCACACCAGAAGCGCCATGCATTTCAGAATTCTAAACATAGGTTTCTATCAGGGTACACGCACCGGCGCCACAAGTTCAGTACACTGTTCATATTTCTGCCACGCCACAGAGGGCTATCTGAATAGTTTAATTTTAAATAACATGTGAATGTGCGTGTCTGGTGTGCGATACTTTCAACCGTCATGTGCGCGCCATGTTGCAGCGCTGAGCGGCACATCCGGTGTGCGACCTGCTTAAGCTTACAGGTCACACGGTAAAACCAAACTTCTGCATCACCTGACAAAGAAGACAGATGAAACCACAGGTGATTCCACAAATATCAGAAAGCTGTAGCATATTTAGAGCTTGCTAGATTAAAAACAACCATCTCAATGACCCATTTCAAAACTGTCAACTCTACTTACAAAAACTAAAGTTAGATTTTTGTAAAGTAAAGAAAACCCAGTACACTTTTAGTTCTCAGTTTTACACAATTGTTTTTTTTTTAAAAGCTTAATTTTATGACAAGACGTTTTCAACATTCAAAATTCAATCTTCTCTCTCAAATCTTTGGCTGTTTTGTTAGATAAAACTTTGGATATCAATGGGGAGCACATAATATTGGCATTGTGATGGGTCAGATTGGCTATCAAGCAAACACCTGGGTTAATTATACACCTATTAATAACACCTATTAGTTTTTGTCATAAAACTATTTAAGTTGTAAATTTTTATAGGTAGATAATTGTTTTGTATGTGTGTGAGCACTGATCTTACATACTATTCTGTTAACAGAAATCTCATCAGTTACTCCAATGGGTGCTATTTGTCAGTCTCTCTCTAAGTCACAACCTTATCTCACTGTAACCCAAGACTCAGGTTCCAGCACACAGACCTCCAACAATCAAGTAAGTGTCCTCCAAATAAATTACCAATTTTTGTTTTAAAACATATACAAGGCTATCGAAAATAATGTAAAAAAAAATATATATATATATGTCAAAGTTAAACCTTCTTGGCAATGCATTGCTACAACGCCTCATAAGCAGGGCCAGACAAAATCTATGGACTTTTTTTGCTATTTCTGTGGAGAATTTTGTAAAAAATCTGCAGATTTATGTGAAATGATTTTCGGAGTATCATAACTAAAAACTTAACATATGAAAAAAAAATAATACTTTTTTTTACTTTTATTTAATGTTTACAGTGCAAATCCAATAAGATCCACTTATTTTGTAAACAAAGCAAGTCACTCATATAATAGATCTACTAAAAGACAATAAAAATTATTGAAATTATTACTTTACAAACTATATTGTGAATAAATCATATGGACATTTAAATATTACTATATACAATAATATTAGTAAAATTAATTTAAAAACAAAATAATATACATTTACACAAGTAAATACATAGACTTGATGGCCTAAAAATCTGTGTAAATCTGCAGATTTCTGCGTGCACAAATTCTGTGTGGGCCTACTCATAAGCCTAACATGACATAATATAGACTATAATCAAAAATTAATATAGTTGTCCCAGAGTTATGGACTATTACATACAGATGTAGGCCGGGGGAACTTTGTTCCACCAAGTTTAAAGCCAATTATGTACAAAAGTCAACATTTGATGTGGATCAAAAAGGTGTCTTAAGTCAAGAATGGGTGTTCAATATTTTAAGGCAACTTTGATCAATATACAAGTTCTGCTGTGGTGTTATATCCACTTGTATATACAGTGTGAAGCAATTATTAGATGTAGCTCTTCTGTCATCAAACAGATCTTGCCCTTTTTTGCATATTCTGTAAGTGTTAGTTATCTAAGAGATAATCTATGTGAAGTCATAATATCTGAAAAAAAGTTTTAGGCCAAACAAACAGTTGTCTGTATTCTTTGAGAAATGTTGTCTCCCATTGAAGTGGACTTGAAGCTCTGTAACCATGCTGATATTTTCTTGCATACACAGCAACATTACGCACTAACTAAGGTTGAATAAGTGAACAAGCATAACAGAACGGCGTTAATCTCTTTAAAAGATTATTATGATATGCAGTGTCAGAGTTCTGGGTAAATAGACTTTTTTGAAAAGCACAGAAATCTTTCAGGTTTAGTTAAATATATTGATTAGTATTCTGAAGATGAGCAAAAGTCATATGTGTTTGGAATGATACGAGTACATGATTTTTGATAAAGAATAAATGCTTCCGTCAACAGAGTGATGAGGTAAAATCCTCAGGGATGGAGGAGCAGCTGTGGAGCCCTTCCTCAATATGTGGGATGACCACCCCTCCCAGTTCTAGAGGAATGTCCCCAACCACAGTTTCTGATATCTCACTTAGTGCCTCACACCTCTCAGGACGGATCCCCAGCACCCCAGGTCAGCCAAATGCATTCTGATCTGCATAGCTGCATATCTCAGTTTGTTTGTTTGCTGTCTCAGATGGCTTCAGGGGTTATTTTTGTTACAGGGGATGGAAAATGGACTCTATCTCCCTCCACACCCTCAGGGTCATCCCCTCTCCTATCGCTCTCAGAGGAAATAGGGCTGGCTGCCCAAAACACCAGCAGTACCCAGACTAAGGTGCATAGATGTTTAAAGCATTTGCTTTTAACTCATGCTGTGTGCACTGTTTTTCATGAAAACTTTTCTTTTTGCATCTGCTCAGACGTGCAAAGAGGTGAAGAAAGTCACATCCAGAAGTATTAATAACAGCGGTGAGAATGGTAATAAACAACATTTATAGAGTCTTATTTCTTTGAGTAATCAACATTGATTTAAGCTTCGATCTTGCTATTCTAGGAGGTGATGCCAAGACTCCAGTGTCGTTGGCACAGCTCTCTGACATTGTCAAAAGGACAGAGGGGGAGCGAGAGGATGGTGAGAGTGATGACATAATGCAGGACAACTTTTTCACTCATGCGTTTGTTTTAATGTGCTCTGCTCTCAAAAATGTGCAATATTTGTTTTTACCCCAGATACAATCAATGAGGAGATTTTGAGTCTAACCCATGGGAAGCTAGACTTTGGAACTAGGCCTGGTCTGGAATCCTCATTTTCTGGCTCCTTAGACACCCTTCTCTCTCATTCCAACCATGAGCAGAATTTAGTGTCCACACCAGACAGGGTTGAATGCTCTTCCAAAGGAGGAGAGCAGCAGTTTCCTAGGTCCCTGTGGCCTTTCACCCCCATTGAAAACGGGAAGCACAGTAAATGTTCTCTGTCTGATCTTACAAAAGAGTCCATGCCTTATGAGCGGCTGTTTGACCTCGCCCTGCCGAAGGTGGCATCTCTGTTTTTGGAGAGAAAGACTGCCGAGGCCTTTCGGAGGGTTGAAGGAGAAAGAGATCACCAAGATGAGATGGAAGGAGAGGATCTTTCTGTCACCTCCCCTCTGGAGGTGTTGGACCGGGTTATCCAGCAGGGTCATGACACCCATGGGAAAGTGCTGAAGAGGTATGCTTTTGAATTCAAATATTAAGCTTGAATAGGGCAGCACGATTAAATTGATATTGGTATTTATTGACCAAACACCATTATCAATAACATAAAAAAAAAAAAAAGTTTGGTATGAAGGCTATAGTTTTAATAAAATGCGTCTGCTGAGTGTGCACCTTAGATGGAATGCCAATAAGCTTAGGGTGTAAGTTTGTCATTTCCAATGGAGGTAATTTGCACAACACGCACATGGTGTGCACGCGGTACACACTTGACACTCATGCATTTTCTAGGTACACCTAGTTGAAAAACATCTGAACTTTTCCAAATGCCACAAGCGCACCTCGATTCATGCAAGTAAGACTAACCAGTCTGCTTCACATATGGAATATACACATTTCAGTAATAACTGTAGACTAATTACCTCAGACAAACACAGCGCATCCAAACGCTGCAGTGCTTTTTACTTTTCTCCATAATCTTGCATCGGAGCTGCATCAACGGTTTGTCTGTTTGTCATTCTCTGAGAAAATGCTTGATGGGCACCTAGTTACGAAAGATGCTATAGAAAATGGTGAAGGAAACCACATGCTCGCGCTTGTCACTTCAGGTCAGAAAACAACATGTGCGAAAATGAGTTTCTTATTGCAGCAGTGAGGAGATAGTAAAAAAAAAAAAAAAAAAAAAAGGATATAAGGATGTCACCTGAGTGGCTTTTTGGTTTCTTTTCTTGTGCATCCCAGCCACTAGCTCCCCATCTGAAAGTGTTTTTAGCACAGGGGTAATATAGTTATTCAACTTCACAATCTGTTATGTTGCAATATGTATTTAAATAATGATTCCTTTACTTAAGAGCTCAGATTTGATTTATCATAATTAGTTTTGTTTACAGAGTTTGAGGTTTACTGTATCATTATTATTCACACTTTACAGATGTTCATCTACCTTAAAGTTTGCTTTGATTGTTCAGTATTTGTTTTACAATTGCACACACTTTGTAACATTTGATTTATTAAGTTTAAGAGTCTCTTTAACACTTATGTTTATCTTATCATAAAGAGATTTTTTGTTTAAAGTATTTGTTTTTGACTATTAAAACTATTTGCCTTAGTAATGTTGGTAAATTAAAATAAAGTGGTTAAAAAATCCTAATATTCCTAAATGTATTGTTAAAAAATGTATTGTTTATTTATTTATTTTTTTTTTTGCAACATCGCCCAGCCCTAAGTTTGAAAGTGTATTGAATGTGATGGAACGGAGTTTGTTTGCTTTTTTTTTTTTTTTCAGAACTTTCTCTTCTCCAAGCCAATCATCAGACCCACACTTGAAAGGTAAACAGCATAGCAATAAAGGAAAAGGTATTTAGTCATTTTACTAATTAATAGGCTCTCTGCGCCCTAGACAATTATGCCCTTCAACTTTCCTTCTCCGACTTTTCCTGTTTGTACATTTTCTGGTTACTTTCCTTTAATTACTTTTGTCTTTCAAATTCCTTTACTGTATTCTGTGTAGTTCACTATCAAACCCTCAGAGTAAGCTTTGTGTTTGTTCTGATAATGTCCTATAATGGAAATCACATTTGAAATGGAGCTGCATGATATATTGAAATAAAAATCAGTATGGTGATTGTAAACATATGAAAAGCTGCTTTTTAATTAAACCATACATGATGCTGCTTTCTTATCATTTCACAGCACATTTTAATTGACTGCAATGTATTTTTTACAGGTCTTGTGCCTGCAGTGTCGGATGAGCTAGACATGTTACGCAGTCAGTTGCTGCTGCTGCATAACCAGTTGCTTTATGAGAGACATAAGAGAGAGCAACATGCGCTTCGTAACCGTCGTCTATTTGGCCGCATCGTCAACACTACTGCACTGGAAGAGCAGAATAACTCCATGGTAAATGAATAAAACTAGAGGTATTACCCAGGCCTGTACAAAACTCTGCATATAATTCAAAAGCCTGTCAATCATAACCCCTGAAGAAGCAATAGCATTTTCAGCTAAATTTATCACATTTGCCAAACCCATTCTGAAGCATTTTAAGACTTTTTAAATTTAGAAAAGTATGACAATAGTCTATTAAAACCTGTGAGGCTTCACAACTTTGTTAATTGCTGGTCATTAATTACTATATTTTGGTTGTTAATATCAGTGAATTTTACGTTGTGTGTGTGTGTGTGGCAGAAAACCCAGCTCAAACTTCAGGATGTTGAGATCCAGGCTGTTAGGGTAAGCCTGAAAGAGGAGCAGCGGCGCTCTGTGCACATACAGGAAGACAGAGAGGCTGTTGTGAACCAGTTACAGACTCAAATTCAGCAGTTACAGAAGGAGCGGAACAACTACTACTCAAAGATGCAGGCGCTAAAGGTGAGCATATAGGACTTGAGAACTTAAATAATTACATGGTTAAACTTGACCACTCAGTGCACCAATATTTTGTTGTAAGAATATTGAAAGAGAATGTGACATCAGTTTTAAAAACCTGTTTTACATTACATAATTTACAGAGTGAGTTGCAGGAGAATCAGACAAAGGCTGGCAAAATGGAGGCGGAACTGCAGAAAGCCAATAACAAAGTGTGTAATATGGGTCACATGCTCAGTCAGCTATCTATCAAGGTGATTTATTACATTTTCAGCCACATTCTAATAATATTTCAGTTTGAGCTGTGTGATATTGGAAACAACGTATATTGCGATATTTAGTTTTTTGCAATATATTTAGCAAAATTCAATTTCACCAGATGACTTAAAATGCTTTTTTAGGAGGAAAGAATTCAGAATTTTAGGTTGATTAGGATTATTCTATGTAACGCATACTATTCAAATTACAAGCATAGATCAATACAAAACATTTCATTTGCAAAGATGCAAACCTGTTTTACCTTAGAAGTTGTATAGTATTCAGACACAGAACTTGAATCATTAAATGCAAAATATCCTTGTTTAGTCTTCATCTCGTATATAATAATTAAATATAAGTAATCTTTGCTTTCTAAACGTTGGAATATCTTGTGGTATTAAGCTTTCTTAAAATGCTTAATAATAATAATAATAATAATAATAATAATAATAATCGCAGGTCTCAAAACATGCAAATGATAAACTTTCACAACATTATGGATAAACTTTGTAAACAAACTATTGTACCTGCTCAACTATAATGATGACTGGACATTGCACATGCTTCGATGTGACTTGCGATAAAGATGCTGAAACTGTATATTGTGCACGCCTCATTTCAGTCATTTTTATATATATCTTGTTTTATGTCTTCAGTCATTTTATATCTATATGTCTTGTTTGTTGATAATTTGTGATTTATTTAACCTCAGCTGAACAATAGTGAAAACATGGAGCAGCAGATGGCTTTCCTGAATAAGCAGCTGCTGCTTTTGGGAGAAGCCAACAAGTTATATATGGAGGAAATTGACCGCTTGGGCCCTGAGGCGCACAAGGTAGGCTTGATTAGTTTAACTATTAGGGAAGTCTTTTGTATTATTGCTTAAATATATCCCTAGTTTACCAGATGTGACCATTTTTATCCAAAATATTTAACGGCAGTTTATGGAATGGAAGCTAATGTGGTCCATTTATTTTATTAAATTCAAGGCATTAACACCCAATGATGAAAGCTTTAAACTTTTGGACTCGAAAATTTGTTTGATCTGCTCTGATCAACTCAGACTTGATCTCTTGTGATTGTTAGGAGCTGAATATGCTACAAGCATCTTCAGTGCGGGAGGGTGAGCGTTTGAGGCAGAGCTCTCTTCAGCAGAGTCAGAGACTTGAGGCTGCACAACAGCGCATCACAGACCTGGAGAACCAACTCACCAAGAAAGAGCAAGTCATCCGAGAGCAAAAGAAACTGCTGGACAATGTCAAACGCCAGGCTACGTATGTGCTTGTTATTGTCTTATTCATCCTTCTGAAATTTAAATACATTTTCTAATTGCGATCTGAATCTACATCTTTTAGACCACACCTCATGGTACAATTGATATATTTTTACAAGTCAATGTAAAAGTTACTCAACACCTTTGTTTTTCTAAATTTATTTAATGATGTATATAATTTTAATGTTTTCTATTTTGTTTTTGTATGATTTACAACTTTTTCCAGCAGTTCGGTTTCCTAAATCTAGTTTAATCGATTTTTTTTGGAGGTAATTAAATGGTTAATGATGAGTATTATAAAGCGGTGCAGTATTTATCTCTAGAATACCAAAGATCAGATTCTATTTCATCTTTTCGAGAGTATCTTGCTTTTAGATTTAATAATTTAGTTCTTGTCTGTTTTTTCTGTAGGGAGCAGCTGCAGGCTTCAGAAAACCGGTATTTGGCCCAGAAGAACATCACTCAGGCATTACAAACTGAGCTGCTTGAGCTCTATAGCAAGATAGAGCTCAAAAACCTGAACACTAATGCACCAGCAGAGCCCACTTCTGATCCCAGCAGTCCCACCAACCAGAAGTAAGTTTCATAGAATCACGCACAGCTGTTTCTCCTCCAAAGGCTGATCATTTTAATGCATTTTAGCAGAGCAAAATATAAGAAATAAATATGATTGATTTCTGAATTGTGGAATGATTCTATTTCTCTTTTCCATTTCAGGCCAAATGGCAACAGTGCAGGCCCATCTGCTCCGTCTCTACCGGCTGACCTGATGAAAAGAGAGGAAGGGGCGCAAGTGTGTGTCAATGGTGAAATATCTGCAGCGTCTCCTCAAACACCCACAGCACTCATTAATGGCAGTCAGGAAGAAGATCTTTCCGCCCTTACTCATTCATTTCCCTCCCTCCCCTGCCAACCCTTTGCAGTTGGCTCTTACCCCAGCACCAGAAGCTTTTTGGGTAAGAAAGCCAGAGAAATGTTCCGCAATAAGAGCGAGAGCCACTATGATGGCGACTCGCCCACCCTCAACTACCTCTCAAAGGATCTTAAAGTTGAGCCAATCACAGACCCCACAGAGACTTTGGAGTCTGAGGAGGCTGCTGACCAGTTTGACCTGCAGCCAATGGATAGACCCCGGGCATATAATATTCAGAGGAGAAGACATCAGGATCTGCGGATCATGGACTACAACGAGACCCACCATGTGCATTGATTGTACCCTGCTTGACATCATCGTCTGCAGATAGAAGAGGATCATTTTGGACCCAGTATTAATATGCACCACTCTTTTTGTTAGAGTGGTTTGCAACTTTTTAGTTAATTTTAAAAGCTCTTGTACTAGAAAACGGCCAAAAAAAAACAAAACAAAACAAAAAAAAACAACTTTTCGCTTGGCTGTTGCCATGTATTCACCACAGTGGCAAGAGATCATCTTGTCTTCATAAGAAAAAATGGCTTACTTTTCTCATGTCTAATATGAATTCATTGAAATTCAGTTTTTTTTTTTATAATCGGTATTCTGAGAGCAACTGTAGTGATTTAACTGCGTAATGGTTGGATGTTATTTGGGCCTCACTGTACTTTACAGCAAATGTATTGATTTAATCACTGTATTTGCTCTGGTAATGGTACCGTTCAGTTTCCAGTCCTCCTAAATTTGTCCAAGCAAAATGCTTGAGTCACTTCTTCATTTAAGCTAATGTGACTTGCACAATACTGAGTATGATCATTGCAAGCGGAGCACTGTAAATAGATTATGCCTCTGAAAAACCAACATGTCAGTCCGATAAAAATGTGAAAAACAAAAAAGAAGCTAAGTGGAATAGGTGAAGTAGAATCGCAAATGACATTTCATCGTCAAGGCAAGCGGTGTGCTTATATGCCATAGCAATGCTTTGTGTGCTTCGCCTATAGAGAATGATTATGTCTTGTGTTGTACTTCTAGTAATAGATTTTATTTTTATGCATTTAACGTTCTTTGCTGGGATTGTAGCGCCCAGTCACCAGTGCAATACTTAGCTAACACTTCATGCCAGCTCGAAGGTATGATAATGATGGGGAATATAAAATAAACTGATTTAGATTGCTGCTTTGCAGGACCTTCAGAGCCTTGAAGAACACGGGTCAGGCTGCTGTAGGAGCATTTGTCCAGTTGAGACCCAATGAGAAATCAGAATGACTTTGTGGTCTAAGGTGTGTCTGACGGGTGAATGTTCTTGTGTTAATGGTATACAAATCCGGCCACTGCAATACTTCAACACACTAAACTCTGAAAGGAAGCTGCTCGCTGTAAGCCAGAAGGCTTATTTTCCCCCTATTATTTTCTTTCATTTCTGTCTTACGCAGGTCAGACCTCATCTGCAAAGAAAAAGCTTCAGATAATGGGCTGCAGCTGGCTGAACTGAAAGCACTTCTTTTTTTAATTCAGACCTTCTTAAGATTGCTGAACTCTAGCAGAGCAATATACTCATCTCTTTCTAAAACACTTGCCCCAGGGGGCTGTTTTCAGTTCAGGGTATACTGTAGATGGAAAATGTGAAGTGCTGTTGCGAAGAAAATAAAATCCTGGCTTCGACCTGCCAGCTGGGGAAATGGCTTTGAGAATTGAAATCTATGGAAATCCTTTCAGTTTTTTTCTTTCTCTCTCTCTCTCTCTTTGACTGTTCTTATCACAGGTTACCATGAGTGTGGTCTTACAGCTTGTGCTTTGTTTCCCTTTCACTCAGACTTTGCTTTTATACAAATAGCCCTCTCAAACATTTTGTTGTTTCACGTAATGCCTTACAGAAAAAGTAGGAAACCTGTCTGTCACCTGAAGTCGTTTTGGAAAGTTATCTAACTATGGTACAATCAGACGGTGATAGGTGTAACGGGTAACCAGGGACTCTATTTTGAAGTTGAGAAAACAGATTTGTGTTCTCCTACTTGCTATGATCAACAAAAATAAAAAATATATATGTTTTGCATAATTTTGTTGCAGTCATCAATTTTATAATGGCAATTGTGAATTTCATAATACTTGTCAGCACTCACAGCAATACATCTGTAAATACCAAGTAAGTGTTTTATCTCCTTGTGTTTCCCGGTGGCTTCCAGGCTGGTTTTCCTGCATGCCAACCACCAGATTCTTTTTTATATCTTCTCTGGTACTTACTGGTGTCTTTATCAAGGCTTACATTCATCCCGGTCCCAATATTCTTTGTCAATGTTTGTTTAGGTGTTTCTGTAGAAGCTGGACATAGACGTTTTGCACTTCCTTCGCTGTAGGCAGTGAGAAGATCCAAAGTCAGTGGAATAATGCTCACAATCCCACCATAGAAATTTCTTGCTTCATCACAGCTCAGCCGGTTGATCATATTGTGTGGATAGCTGTAAAGAAAGGGTAGAAAATAGTAAGCAATGATTCTTAGGAGCCTTGAGCATTGTTACCACCATCTGATTTCCATCAATGAGAAAAACACTCTTGCATCCTATTCGTGGGTTGAATTTTTCATTTCAGACAGGAATTGCTTATCTTTATGTAAGAAGTGTAATTATCCTGTTACTTAACTGTGCCCTTTGCTGACTGATATTGCTGCTGGGGTTTAGGAGCTCTTTGCAGGTCTCCAATCCCTCACATGAAGGGTTTCTGCTGGACACTGAGGACTCCAGTTGTTTTAAAACACCTCCAAGGTCAGAAATAATTTCCAGAAAGAGTAAGAAGATGCTCCTGTCTGTGGAATTGCTGCAGTGGTGATTCAGGTACTTTTGGACCTGGAGAGGAACATAATTTATTACTTTAGTCAGATTTTACATTATTGACGCATGCAAGTTTGCTGTAGGATTTGTTTAAAAATAGCTATAAAAAAACATTTATATTTTGTAATAAACTTTAAAAATTTTATTCATTATTAAACTTGAAAATAGAAATAAACTAATGAATTAAAATATCAGTGTCTTCAAAGTTATGTACCATAATTACTGCAACCAACATTAAAAAGTGTTTTGTTTTCTTGAAAATATTAACAGTCTAATTTCTATTAGGATAACATGACAGAAGAAATTATCCTGAAAATATTAACATACCACATATCATCACAAGTAACAACAGTTCGCTTTGATTGCTCTCATTTTTTTTAATAATCACAGATTTGCTGGTCTGCCGTATGAACTGATGACTTCATAAACTTAATAAATTATAATGACCTGTTTTACGGTGGTGACAGGCTCTGTTCTGTCCTTTGCATGTTCCCTTGAGCGCTCCAGAGCATTTATAAATATAAACTGTTGTTGTTTGAAACGTTTATACTTCTGCTCGATGGAAAGTAGTTGCTGTCTGACGTCAGCCATCTAGGTTGAAGTGCTCAAGCTGTTGAATATGAATACAGTAATATTAAAATGCTAACTAAAAGAAGTACTGCTCATAAATTAGAGGTCTGTAAGAGAATGATAATCTAATACGGCTTAGACTAATGTTACGCTTTAAAAAAACGTTTTTGTAAAACCAAAGAGCGGACTAGTTCACGGAATGTAACGTTAGCCCAATTGTGTCTTCAATTTGTCAAATATTCGTTATTCGAATTTACCTGTATTAATACTGACGCATGTCAAATAGCTGTACAGCTGGTGTCTTCTTTTTCTGTTTTACTTAATATGTTGCGTAGCAACTTGAGTTGAAGCTTGCGCTCCCTCTAGTGGTGATGATTGTGATCAGCTACACATGTTACCAAGGGTAACGGCAGCAACAACTGCAGTGCGAAAGCAAAACAAACTAGCAAGAGCTAACGTTAGCCTACATTTCAAGGTAACTTTATATATATTTTTTTGTTCTTCATTTCCCTCAGAGCAGTAAACCGCATCATGCTATTTTTTTATAAAATAAATACATGGTTCGCGTCAATTCAAAAGCAAAGCAACTAAATAAACTATTAGCCTAACTGTGGTAACTTACCTAATGAATAAGTAACTTACTGAGCACATTGTTTTTCAAAGAAACTAGAACTTGCAGTAGATACTAATATTATATATTTTATACTAGTACATGTTCGGTACATACCAGTATTTATTTATTAGATATTATAACATCATAGGTATATATCTATGAGTAACATTACGTATTATATTTCCGCAATAACTCGTAAATAACGTTATTTTATAGTCACCACTCACCAGTGAAAATATAACTTGTTAATGTTTTTTCAATGGCTTGTTTGTGGGGACATATCTTTGACTTATCTGTTAAATTTTGATTGGTTTCAAATGTGACTAGTAAATAATTTTATACTAGTACTATTATATCTATTCAAATATCTATTTAATACTAATATCTTATGATTAAGTACTAGTATATAATAAATAATAACCAATATCTAACGATTAAATACTAGTATCCTTTTTAAAAGTAAGTACTAGTATAAAAATGTGTGCATGTGTGTGTGTGCGCGCATGCATGCGTGCGTGCGTGCGTGCGTGTGTGTATTTTAATCAGAAAGACAGCAATCAGTTTCAAGAAAATTTATCTAAAAAACTTGTAAATATTTTACTGATGTAAATGTGTTCTGGTTAAAAAATATATGCCTCCAAAAATGTCCAGTACCTGCTTCAAAAATCTGCCTGCAAATATTTAACATGTGTTTCCTGCTTTTTATACATCTAAACTCATAAAATGCTCATTTCTTTGTGAACCAAAAAACATTTTACCTTTTCCCCTTCAGATTTCTAAAGCTTTGCTAACCTCTCGGTGTCTCGTGAAGCATTGCAGTGATGGATTCAGCTGAAAGGCCCCTCAGAATCCCCCCTGAAATGGCCATTTATGCAGAGAAACATGACATATTTCACCTGATCCAGGTATAGATATTTCTCTAAACAGTGTTTAATAAGTTAATGGTCACATACAAGACAATTTGGTCTAAATAAATGATTAATTTGCAGACACTAGTGAGAAATCTGATGGTGGACAAACCAGATGACCCCATTCAATACCTGATTACCTTCCTGGAAAGGGACAAAGTTGATGGTAAGATTTGAGTAATTGTGCCTATGAATTCTTATAAAACAAAGGATTTCAAACTGGGCTCTCGGAATGACTGAGGGGCCACATGAGAGGTCAGTGAAAATGTTAGAGATCCGAAAAAAGCATAAAAAGTCTAAATAAATAAGAATAATAAATATTGAATTACTAGAAAATAATAATACTTATAAAACTTATAAATAAATAAATAAAATTAATAAACTCTTTGAATACGAGAAATACTAATTCTAAAACAATAATTATAGAATAATTAAAATACTAAAATTATTAAATGTCAAAGATTAAATGTTAAAATAATATTAAATATTAAAATAAATTTATATTTCAATAAATTAATAAATACAGTATTAGTTAGAGTTTAAATTATGTAACCTTTAATAGAATGTAGAATGTAAACGTTCAATAGAAATATATTACATTTTCGGATGGCGCCGTTCACTTGATTATATTTTGGTTATAAGCCCCTGCTTTAAACGACCTATTTATGACTAATACATTCTTATAGTAATACTATTCTAACCACAAGATGGCGTAGTTGCACATGATATCAAATAAGACGAGTTTACAAAATGAAGTTGAAGGAACAGCAAAGTTCCGGGTAAAAAGACATTATTGATTAGATAACTTAGTGCCAGCTTTTTGATATTGACCAGAAGTACTTTACTAGTCGTCATCTTACATCAAAAGTTTATTGTAGGTGGTTCATTGATTAAAATATATGTATATCTGTTTCAGTTCCTAGAATCATATTGCTGGGTCCTCCAGCATCCGGTAAAAGAACTGTAGTAAGTGCATCATTTTAATATAAAACATGTTTTTTATTCTTTAAATATATACATTTTATATATTTTTAGATTGTTTATTCTTAGGCCTATACTTTTGCCTTTTAAAGTAATTTTAGACACACACACACACACACACACACACACACACACACACACACACACACACACACACACACACACACACACACACACACAAACACACAAACACACACACAATGTGCATTTATTTGTTTCTTGCTCTGTTTCTTGTCAGTCTTGGAATTTAATGATGAATTTATTTATATTAAATCAGATTTTCATTACATTTACAGCATCAGACCTTACACATTACAGTACAGCTATTTAGCATTAATTCTGTAGCATATGAAAGTTTTCTTTTCTATTGAGGTAAAGTTGGTTTTATATTCAGAAATTCACACTCTCCTTAATAATATAATTTTGCAAAAAAATATTTGCAAATTCTCAAAAGTGAAATCGTATTAGCAGCCAATGACTATCAAAAAACAACATTGTTCACAACCAAATACACAGTGCTAATGTTGTTTTCAAGTCATACTTATGTAATTTCAGACAGAATATTCAAAGTAAAACGATAAACAATATAGGGAGCATGTCACAAGTTGTCACTGAATGATTGTGCGAATATAAAACCAACTTTACCTCATTTTTATTTCATTTCTGTAAGTTTTGCTTCATTTTATATGCTCTCTAATTGTTTTCTTTTGTCTTGCCACAGGCTAAAAAGTTATGTGAGCACACACAGGCTATCCGTATAACTTTAAGCGATATTTTAAAAGATGACAATGACCTGACAAGAGCTGCACAGAGTTATCAAGACAAAAAACAGGTGAGGTCCGATCTTGTCTTGAAACAGTCATACTTCTATAAGAGTCACAACTGATTTTTAAGTAGACTGCATTGCATTTGCGTGTGTGTACAACATGCTACAATTGAATTGCAAAGTATCTTCAAGGAAAGCAGTCTAGAGTGCCTTGATCATGATATTCATTTTAGACGTATAAGTAGAAAAGGTAAGGTTGTCAGCATTTGCTCCACTCTCTGGATGCCAGTAATTGCAGTCTCTGTGGTATTGTAAAGACATAGAACTGATTTTGTCTGAAGTCTGATCATGCAAATGCAATGCAGGCTAGTTAGTCGATAAATCAGGAGAGTTGAATAGAATTAGAAGAAAAGAGAGATGTGCTTAGGAAAAGAGTCTCCCAATGGTTTAATTATTCTAATTATCCTCTCACTTAAACTCGCCATGGCCTTGAGTTTAAAATAGAACGATCCAAAAGATTCCAATTATTATCATTTTTCACAAAATTCACAAAGGAGAGGCAGATGAAAGCATCAGAGGATGTCATAAATAATTAGAGATTCAACGGCGTATTTGAATGTATTTGTTTATTGATAATTGGATTTTTTCCGGTGGACAATATAGTTTGCTGGAGAACATACACCTTAGTTGATGTTAATGTTAGCAACACAAATAGTCTTTATACTATCTTTTATCAGTTTATAAAGTTTTATTTAGTTAGGTTAATTGCCAACCAAACACCTACTTTCTGTGATTTAGGCCTATTGTTGTTAAATTCACATTATAATATATTGCATCGGACATACTGTATGTGGAAACCCATGCGAACATGGGGAGAACATGGTCCACACAGAAATGCCAACTGACCCAGCCGTGGCTCGAACCAGCAACCTTCTTGCTGTGAGGCGGTCGTGCTACCCACTGCACCACCGTGATGCCAGCATCAAGCATATTATACTCTCAAAAAGCTTCATATGTTTAATATATCCTCAAAATGTCAAAGGTGCAATGCAGCTGAAGGAGACTTGCTGCGTATGCTTTGGAGTTGTCCTGTGTTGTCGGATTTTTAGAAATATATTATTGACATATCATCAAAAGTTACAGATATCCAACTCAGTTATGATCCTAGAATCTGGATCAATGTTAGGGGACACTAAACTACTAGATACATCTCAACATAAAAAATACTTTACACCTCTGGTTGGGACAGAGGGTAAATACGCATTTTACTTAACTGGAAATCATCTCACTCTCCATCTATAAATCATTGGATCAACAAACTTATGTCCTTCTGCACCCCTGAGAAAATACTGTTCAGTGTCAGAGGATCACCAAGGAATTTAAAAAAATGCAGGGACATTTATATTATTTCTATTTTGTTATTATTATTATTATTATTATTATTATTATTATTATTATTATTATTATTATTATTATTTA
>CAIGQZ010000427.1:10166072-10187930 GCA_903798205.1 Danio tinwini | reverse complement strand
TGACAATGGATCGTATTACAAAATCCTAATGTCGTAATATTTTGGATGTGCTTTATTATTTTTTACAGTCTGCAGGCTGTTATAATATTATATTTTTACTGCATACATACTGTCTTAAAAGAGCATGTTTACTAATCACAAAACTGTAAGTAAAGCTGCTTTAAGAAAAGCAATGTTATTAACAACATTCATTCATACATTCATTTATTTTCGACTTAGTCCCTTTATTAAACAGAGGTCGCCACAGCGTAATAAACCACCAACTTATAAAGCATATTTTTTACGCCCTTCCAGCTGCAACCCATCACTGGGAATGTTATTAACTTGATACTGATAAATGTAACAGAACAAAACAGAACAACGTTGACAAATCATAACAAATACATTTGTCTTAATATAATCATAATCATAAATCACAGCTTAATATATACACACACATTGGCCATCCAGTTTATTAGATACACCTTTTCTAATACCAAGTTGGACGTTGTTTTGCCTTCAGAACTGCCTAAATTCTTTGTGGCAAAGATTTAACAAGGTACTGGAGATATATCACGCAGTTGCTGCAAATTTGTCGGCTGCACATCCATGATGTGAATCTCCCATTCCACCACATCCCAAAGGTGCTCTATTGGATTGAATTCTGGTGACTGTGGAGGCCATTTGAGTACAGTGAACTCATTGTCATGTTCAAGAAACCAGTCTGAGATGATTCACGCTTTATGACATGGTGCGTTATCCTGCTGGAAGTAGCCATTAGAAGATGGGTACACTGTGGTCATAAATGGATGGACATGGTCAGCAACAATACTCAGATAGGCTGTGGCGTTGACACGATGCTCAATTGGTACTAATGGGCTCAAAGTGTGCCAAGAAAATATTCCCCACACCATTACACCACCACTATCAGCCTGAACCGTTGATACAAGGCAGGATGGATCCATGCTTTCATATTGTTGATGCCAAATTCTGACCCTACCATCTGAATGTTTCAGCACAAATCAAGATTCATCAGACCAGGCAACGTTTTTCCAATCTACTGTTGTCCAATTTTGGTTAGCCTGTGCGAATTGTAGCCTCAGTTTCCTGTTCTTAGCTGACAGGAGTGGCACCCCGTGTGGTTTTCTGCTGCTGTAGCCTATCAGCTTCAAGGTTCGACATGTGTTCAGATATGCTTCTCTGCATACCTCAGTTGTAACAAGTGGTTATTTGAGTTACTGTTGCCTTTCTATCAGCTGGAACCAGTCTAGCTATTCTCCTCTGACCTCTGGCATCAACAAGACATTTGGGCCCACAGAACTGCCGCTCACTGGATATTTTCTCCTTTTCAGACCATTCTCTGTAAACCACAGAGATGGTTGTATGTGAAAATCCCAGTTGATCAGCAGTTTCTGAAATACTCAGACCAGCCCATCTGGCACCAACAACCATGCCACGTTCAAAGTCACTTAAATCACTTTTCTTCTCCATTCTGATGCTCGGTTTGATCTGCAGCAGATCGTCTTGACCATGTATAGATGCCTAAATGCATTTGAAAGTAGAGACAAGTAGTATTTCTAAATTCATAGTAATCGAAAAACAGTATGCAAGAAGAGGTTGACTTAATAGTTCTATGCACCCAATGGACATTTTACTATTCCATAAGGCCACAAAAGAGAATTTATGAATGGTAGTGAAGCGACGCAACTGATGTGGGTAAGTCATGTAATAATGACAAATAGCGAATATAGTTTATCTGAATTTCATTCATACTAAATAGAACACACTTTTCTACTGGTTGTGAAGTAAATTCAAAATTAAATGTAGCACCTACTCTAGTAGTATGAGATTTTGCACGCAACTTAAGTCTCCTACAAATCTGTACTAGTAGGCCTTGATAAGTGTACATTTCAAAGTGGAATAAACAAAGCCAACCTTTTCTGCTTTGCACTTTAGACAATATGGAGCATTATTTTCAAATTATTTGATGGTCTTTCTTCAGTTATTTCTTAATGCAGTCAAGACCTGACTAGAAATACTTTAGCTGCGCATTTATAACTGTACGCTTTAGATACAATTATAACCAATCACAATCAAGCACTTTATAGTATCTGCACTTTAACGGATTTCGGTGTGTTCTGTAATGAATATGTTTTCATCTACGTATAAATGCTGCACATTAATTTACCCACCTGAAACCCCACTATTCTGCCAGTTTGCTCTATTTTCCTATATATTTATGCCTGTAAGATTGTGTAGGCTATATAGGCCTTTCAAGCAATCTGTGAGTCAGGCCTTGCTCATGGGCTTCCCAGCCACAGAGGCAATCAAATGCTTAATGGGAAAGTAAGTGGGAGGAAACTTGCGCGCTGAGATCAGGTGAAGCAAAGGATAGGTTTGCCGTTAAAGATCAAAGCCTGAAAAAACAAAGGCTGATATCAAACAGACACTCGAAACTCGGCAGCAAAAACCCACAGCTCCTCTGATAATACTTAGATCTATAAATGTTTGTTGCATATATTTATTTATTTTAAGATTATTCGCTGCAGTAATAAGTTGGCCCCTAACAAGCACTTTTGGGAGATGGTTTCTTTGACTGTTCTTTATTTTACCGCACCATTGCACAGCAAGCCTTGGGATTTAGGAGACTATTAGAGAGAAGGATTTTTTTATGGATTTGTAGCTAATGAATGATATGCATGTGGGTTCCTTTCTTCTTATGTTATTTTTATTGCTAAGTGAGAAGTGTGGAGAGGAGCTGGAGAATTAGGCACATTTTCAAGGTTTTTATGGATTTAACCCTCCATTTGCCTCCCTGCATGAGACCCCATATGGGCCAGTTTTCTCCTTATTCATACAACAATTTATACATTCATTATTTAGACTGGTACAGGGCAGCAATTTATATGAATTATTCATACAAAATTATTCATTCAAAGCCTATTACTGTTTTTTAAAGTATTCTTTCCAGCCAGGATATTGTTTTGCTTATTTGAAAACAATTTTAAGCAACATTTTAGGCGCAATAGCTGACCGTAGGGAAAGGTAAGTGCATTTATAGAAATGTAAACAGTTGAATCGAGCGCGTGTATGTGTGGGTGTGTTTATTTAATACGAAACGCAGGCTTTCAGCTGTGTTATTAGCAGAAGATGTCAGCATTGTCTGTCACCAGCAGAGTCGGACTCAGTGTCACCAGAGAGTTGGATTATTGTTTAAAGCAGATTGTTTGTTCTTTCTCTAGTGTGCATAACATGCATTGTATTTCCAGGGCTGGGTTTTGGAAGCCATTCCCAAGACGCAAGGAGAGGCGCTATGTCTACAAGAAGCAGGCATCACCCCAGATCACGTTGGTTAGTGGCATGTTGTCCAAACACTTTGCTGTTCCCAACTGAAAAACAAGAGGTTTGAGTCAGGACTCGATAATGAGACCGGCCAAATATCCCTCTCGGACTCACTAGCCGTCCCTGGAGGACGTGTCAAACTCTAGCGCTTACTTTTAACTCTTTCCTCGCAGTGATGCTGGAAGCTCCTGATGTCGTCCTGATTGAAAGGAGCTCGGGCAAGAGGATAGACCCTGTCACAGGAGGTAATGTCTGTATGATCATTATACTTTTCTTAGTTCAGAAAGTGAGACTGCAAGACAGGCAGCCAACACGCACCCTTGTTAGAATGCATTTCATTATCTGTGGACCTTGACAGCACTCAACCTGTTTGCTGAATCCCAATCGGGCCCTGCATGTCCTTAGGGTTTCAGAAAAGCCCAGCTGTAATGAACAAAAGCCAGAGCTCCCTGCAGATTTGCAGTTGTGCGGATTCGCCATTTCCACATAATTGCCACTTTCCCTTTTGTTTATTTATGATCTCTGTTTATGAGCCTCTTTCAGGACATCCACTGTCAGAACAAATGCTACGAAGAAGTTCTTTTACACACAATATATCTATCTCAGCACATAAACTCTGGTGTATAAAACTTAGGTGGTGACCTTACCCATGTGATTTTTTTCGTTGTTTCAGATGTATATCATGTCACCTTCATGTGGCCTGAAAGTGAAGAGGTTGCAGAGCGTTTAGAAACACCCAGGACAGAAGGACCCAGGACAGAAGTTATGAGCCAAAAGCTGCAGAAATACCACACAGAAGCTCATGCTCTGAAGCGCACCTACAACAACTGCCTGAAGATCATCAATGCTGACCAGCCTTATGTAGATGTATTTTCACAAGGTAAACACTGGTACATGTGCCATCTACAGTGCTCAGCATATATAAGTACACCCCTCACAAATTTTAAATTTATATTTTTAATAGGAAGGTATACAATGTTAAATTTGTGTACTGAAGCTAAATCTGGAGCTTATCTAACAAAATAACTTATAATAACGGTCCAAAAACTAGTACACCCTAATTTATATGTTATTGAAAAATATTAAATACAAATTTAAAAAAGAGGAAAAATCAAGAGAAGCAAAAAAGAAAAAGAAAAATTTAATTGAAATTTTGTAGGTTGTAATTTTTTGCAGTATTTTGCTTGAAATTAATTGTATTATCTTTCAATTTCTAAATAGTTTGGTGACTAAAATATTATTTTATTAAATATATCTGTTTAATAAATCTGTTTGGTTTAAATGGACAAAAATACATCGCCTATATATTCACTAAGAAATAGATCAAAATATTCATTTTTAAAATAGGGTGTACTCAGTTATGCTGTATTGTATATGAATTAAAGTGATACTTTTGTGATCAAGTTCTGTGATCATTAAAAACTGGAAGCAATAATGTTAAATGTGGTAATCAAACTAGGTGGCATGGTGGCCTAGTGGTTAGCACTGTTGCTTTACAGCAAGAATGTCACTGGTTCAAGTCCCGGCTGGGCCAGTTGGCATTTCTGTGTGGAGTTTACATGTTCTCACTGTGTTGGCGTGCGTTTCCTCTGAATGGTCCGGTTTCTCCCACAAGTCCAAAGACATGCGCTATAAGTGAATTAAGTTAAATAGTCCATAGTGTGTGTGTGTGTGTGTGTGTGTGTGTGTGTGTGTGTGTGTGTGTGCATGTGCGTGTGCATGTGCGTGTGCATGTGCGTGTGTGTGTGTAAATGAGTGTATATGGGTGTTTCCCAATACTGGGTTGCAGCTGGAAGAGCATCCACTGCATAAAACATATGCTGGAATAGTTGGGGGTTCATTCCACTGTGGTGACCTCTGAAATAGAGACTAAGCCGAAGGAAAATGAATGAATGGTAATCAAACTGGTTATCACTGACTTCCATTGTATGGAGGTCTGAGTAGAAGCATCTCGGTTTGGAATTTTTAAAAAGTAATTAGACATCTGCTCTGTGAACTTAAATGTGTGGGCGATAACTGATTCATCTGGATTTTGTTATCAGAAATTAAAGGCACAATATGTAATTTTCGCATATACACCACAAACATAGGTGTAGTTTGATTATGCTGTGACTTGAGTGTGGAATCATAGGAGTTGTCATCTTCATTGCATCCTACAGGACTTAGAAATTATATTCATGGATAAGATAAAGTATTTAAAACATATTATCGTGATATGTGAATCTGAAAGCCGTTAAAAGTAAATGGGACCGCTAAAGCAATTGCTGATGAAAAATGAGCATGACGCAACATCCACAGCAAAGCAGCAGCACTTTAATTATGCCACAGTTGAACACTTTTGGTTCATCTGGTTGTGATCATGTGGGGAAAAAGCAGCACTGTTTTACTAAATACATTTTAGAGTTCTGTTATAATGCTGCTCTGTGCAGTCTTATAAAATGCACAACAAATTAAAGTGTCTTTGGTGTTTACCTGTTTTCTATAAAACCAAACCGTAAATCCAGGGTGTTTGATGTGCACATGATGAGTTTGCCAAGTACGATGCGATCCTGGATTAACATCTATGTTTATCCTGGAACATCATTTTTGTTTGCAAATGTAATCCATACCTATTTCTTACTCCTAAACCCAACCATAACTGTAAATTATTCCCAAAATCAGAGCGGAATGATAGTTGAATAACATTCATGTGGAAGTGCATAAACCTAACCGTAAGCCTAAACTTAACATAAACGGTAAACATATCTCTTAATTCTGATTTGTTGATTGGAATGTTGTTCCAGGATCAACATAGATGTTAATCCAGAAAAATGTCCTACTTGGTGAAATCAGGTTGGTGTTTAACGTCATTAGCTTGGTGATGCAAGACACAGTCCATGTCACTGGTTCAAATAGCTTTTTCTCTGAATTTGAAAATTTTTCTAGATAATTAGAATAATGTAAGTGCATAAGTCAGCAAAATATATCATTTTTTTATATTTTCTAATGTAAAAAATCATACATATTGTACCTTCAATTCTAATATATTACTTTTTTAAATTGTATGGGTTACATGATTGCATATTATTCATTCATCTACTGTAAATTATTGACTTTGTCTATTTCAATTTTTTCTGTATCTAATATTGTTTAGTTTTGACTATACTGACCAAATCGAATGGTCATGTAAATAAGTACATGCTTCTGAATTTGGGAAGAAAAGCATTCAAGCTATTTGATCATGTATGAAATGAATAATTATACAAGAAACTAATGACTATACATAGCTGTAAAACACTACTGCATGTCATCATCAAAGATCAACAATGAATAGACCCTTTTCACATTTCCGGGTTTCTCAGTAAGGGAAGGCATCATAGCTGGGTAAACTTAGACGCAGTAAATCAGAGAGTACAACAAATAATTTTTCTACAATCCTACTTGTTGAAATTATAAAAGAAAAACTCCTTGATGGTGTTATCAAGACTTTCTGAAAAAGGAAAAAATAGTGTGAGACTGATGACGGCAGTCAGAAGAGAAAATAACGTCAAAAATTACTCAGTACCATGGGCGCTGGATTAGCAACACCCCGCATAAGTGGTAAATCATTTTTTGTAATTTGACGCAAAGATGATATAATACATTCATAAATACATATAAATGTTCATACATTTAAAGAAAATCTAAATATTAAAACCTTTTAAGGATTTAAGGTTATGATGACAGTTAAACGCGTCATAACAGTCTTGTGAAAACGGTCCATTAAGGAAATGACAGAATTTTCATTTTTGGTTGAACTATCGCCCTAAATCATCTTCAAGCAGTCGATTATCACTGACTCTATGAGGAAACAAATTGATCTTGGTATTATTTTCCATTGGAAGCTAATTTTGGCAGTTCATTCCTCTGTGTCGACCCAGATTAATAAAGGAACTAAGCCGAAACAAATATGAATGAATGAATGTAGCTAATTTAATTAAGTAACCTGAATCAAGAACATAAACTGTATCTCTTACAATGTGTGCAGGCAAGATTTGGTAGATGGCTCAGTTGCACTTATAGCTTTTCAAGCATTTCTACTAATATCTGATACTGTGCTGATGCGGGATCTAATGCCCCTGTTGGTCGGAGGTCAGCTGTGCGGCGGCTGCATTCAGAGGCAGTGATTGACCCGCTTGTCAGGCTCTCTGCCAGTCGAGGAGGTTGCCTCAGGCAGCTCTGCAGGCACAGACTATCCCATGAGAACCTGGGCAGGGATGAGCGGTCCTCGCCAATTACATTAAAACCATCTGAATCCAACCTGTCTAAATATTATATCGCTCAACTTGACAAAATAATTTTGTCACTTCCCTTCCTTTAGTTGTGAGGTAGAGCTAGGCGGTGAATATTTAAACTGCACTTTGCATACATCACTTTGACTGGAGCGTTAGGCAGGTTAGCAGCATTTTGTGAAATTCATACTACTTTTTTTATAAGAACAATGCATATTTATCATAGGAATGAGTATGCATGATAGCCAGTCAATCTATATTATCGGCAGCATTTGTAGAGGTGTCATGAACTAAACTATGTTTTCTTTAACAATATTTCATGAGCTCAAGCTCCATAAACTTGAACCGGTAGAATTCAAATCCAAATTTGAATAGTTTTTTTCTTAATTTCTCAGAAATTCAGCTTATCTGGAGAATAATAAAGGCTCATTTAGTCTCATGGCACATTAGTATTAAAGCCAAAATGCCCCGTTGAGCACCTATCAAGGAAGCAACCCTCCAGCCTAATGGTTTTGCACCGAGGGCTTGATTTGTAAATTGCAGATTTAGGACATCATGGCATTATGCCTTAATCTTGACTTAACTGCACCTGATTTTCTTGATACGTCTAAATGGAGGACATTAAATAAATATTTGAGATAAACTCTGCCATAAAACATTCATAAACCCATACCGAGGAGCAAACAGCAATAAGGCTGTCATCTTAAATCTTGATTAGTGCTAATTCAGCATGCGGTTTGATTGCAGCATCGCTAGTTTCCCCCTGACTTAGCCTTTTAGCGCATTAACATGTTTCGCATATTAAGCATTTATCATGTTGTTGTATAACAATTAGCAGCATAAAAGGCTGGATGAGAGGGACTCATTAGTTATGATTAGGCTGTTGTTAATCATCGCACATTAGAATGGCGGCTCAGCACAGGTTTCAGACAAACAGCATTGTTGTGAGTGAAACCCAACTGCAAGCAGATGGCTTCGACGGGGATGTCACACTACAAGCAAATGCCCCCGTGGACATGAAAGGAAGACTCTAATGATTAATTAATCAAGTGGCTTTATATTCAGTTTAGTGGCAATCTCTGTTTATGATCTGAGCGAATGGGCTGTCACCATGCCTCTATTATCTTACTCCATTAAACATTCAATACAGTCTATCTGAGCCTGCGTTGTGCTGTTTTGTGTTAAAATGGTATGGTGCTAAACAATCACCATAGGGTTAAAGAGCATTATATTTCATCTTTGGTTTATTGTGCAAGCATGTTTTGTAATGCGTACATTGTTGTTTACAAGTTAAGGCTTATTTCACATGCTTTTTCACAAAAAAATATTAAGAGTTCAGAACTGATGATAATAATAAGAAGAAACGGGTTTTGACCAGCATGTTGAGTGATTTTTGAAGGATCATGTGAAGAGTTATATAATGTTAATAATATTTGTTTTCACTCTCAAAGTGCCAAATAGCTATTTTATAAGTCACCCAAAGAAAAAAAAATCAGCTATAAATCTTTTGTAACATTCTACTGAAAAAAAAACCTTTAGATCTTTAGATAGATTATGTGCTCTATCCTATTAATGCATTTTTCATTCAGTAAGACACTATTGTTTGTTCTCGTTCATTTCTAAATGGTTTTGTTTTCACACTGCAGTACTGAACTACATCTGTACTCCACGTCACTCTCTCTCACCTTACACTCCCAGAATCCTGCTGGTTGGACCACCAGGTGCAGGAAAAAGTCTGCAGGCAAAACTAATTGCTCAGAAATACGGTATCGTCAACAGTAAGCTCCTCCTCAACTCTACAACTTCTGTTCATTTTTTTTAATGGTATCACTTCTTCAATCTTCTGTGGAACACTAACTATAAAATACAAAAAACAAGTTTCCCCTAATGTTGTTTTAAACCTTGTTTTATTATAAAAAAATATTTTTTTTAAAGAATCATTACACAGTTCTTGCAACACAGTGATCATTTATAGTGAGTGTCAAGTTCCAAAAGAAATATTCCTTTTGTGCTGTTGAGGATGTTTTCATGGGGGGATTTTGAGTCTTAATTTGGCCATAACATTTTCTGTTTCAGCTAGCAGAATGATTTTTGGTGACAAATCTTATTTTGACCTACAGTTGAAGTCAGAATTATTAGCCCCCCTGTTTATTTTTTTTCCCTAATTTCTGTTTAACGGAGTGAAGATTTTTTTCAACACATTTCTAAACAATAGTTTTAATAACTCATTTCTAATAACTGATTTATTTTATCTTTGCCATGATGACAGTAAATAATATTTTACTAGATATTTAAAAAAATAAATAAATCAAAGGGGGGCTAATAATTCTGATTTCAACTATATTTTGAGAAAATGTTATGAATTTAAAAAAAAATAAGCAATACACTCTTGGCAAATTTACTTTCCTTTTGTTATGTCTGGGATAAAAACTAAATTAAACTTCTGTAAAAATGCATCAGATTAATAGCAATTTTTTTCTATTTGCATAAATTTGTTAATCAACCTCAGTTCTGATCAAAACTACTAAATGTTTTTAAAAATTATAAGATTTTAACTCTTTAATTGCCAAGTTCACAAATGATGTCACTGATTTGGTGGAAAAAAACTCAAAATGATGTATTTTCAATATAAAAAGTTATTGAGGATTAGATTTTTTTTTACCTTTTATCAAAGTCTTGGACATGTGAAGCAGCATTGCCTTTAATGCATTGTTTTTGATTGATTTAAATTTTTCCCCCTAATTTACTGTTGGTGGCTGTTTTTACTCCATTGACTTCCATTGCACGTTTTGTTTAATTGCAAAACCATGGCACAATATAATCATGCATTTTTGATTGTTGGTGGTTTTCCCTGTTGGGAAGAGGTAAGATTTGTCATTTTTACTGTTGATCATCAGTTGGCACTATTAATCCTTTATATAGATCTGTGCAAAAAAAAGCTTAGTTTCTGGATTTTTTATGGAGCATAACAGCAAATTAAAGTTTGTTTATGTGTGTCTGTGAGTGTGTAAGAGTGTGAGAATGACCATTGCGCACTTACCTTGATGTGTCTGAGAAAATCTAAATATGCATCTCAGCTCTCAGAACTACATGGAGTAAATAAAAACAAGGACTTGCTTTTTTTATAATTAAAAACAAAGACTGTGTATTTATGCACCATCAAATGTGGTTATAATTGAAGTCAATGGGGCAAAAACATCCACCAACAATAAATTAGGGAGAAAAAATGAAAATCTAACAATGCATCAAAGCCAACGTTGTTACTAATCATTCACATGACCAAGACTGTGATAAAAGGTAAAAAAATATCCAGTTCACAATTACTTTTTATATAGAAAATACATCATTTTGTGTGTTTTTTTTCACCAAATCAGTGACATCATTTGTGAACTTGGCAATTAAAAAGTTAAAATCCTGTATTTTTCTAAACAAGTTGGTAGTTTTGATCAGGACACGAGGTTGATTAACAGATTTATGCAAAAAATCTAGATAAAATATTTATCTGATGCATTTTTACAGCAGTTTAATCTAGTGGATGTTTTCATCCTTAACATAGCAAAAGGGTAGTAAATTTGAACAGTGCCCAAGGGTTAAAGAATGAACAGTTTTTAAATAATGTTTGAGTGAACCACTGAACCAATATCATAGAATTTTTTGCTTCCCATATCTCTGTGGCTGTAGTTTGTTGTGGTGAGCTTCTGAAGGCTGTGTCAGCTGATGAGAGCCATATGGGGGAGCTCATTAAACCATACCTGGAGTCAGAACAGCAAGGTATGCTTCCTCACCTCCTCCATACCTACTGCCAAATGGGTCAATCACACAGAACAAGTGCAAATACAGTCTGGAAGCTGCAGATTCAGTCTCCTGCTTTTGACCAGATAATTGGACCCCCATAGCCAAAATAGTTCAGTGGGTGAACATGTTGTGTTATATTCACATGTATGTGATAACTGTAGTCTAAATGATTATCATATACCTTGCGGTGTGTTTTGCTAAGTTTGTGTCTACGCAAAAACACAACACTTCTTACCATATATCATGTATCTACTGTAAGCTAGTACACAACACACCATAGTACTCTAGCATTGTCTTGACACTGTATGACCTTTTATTCATCCTCATCATTGTTATTCCCTTCCCATCTTACACCTTCTGTGTCTGCCCAACACCCCTCTGTTCTAAATCCCTCAGAGACCATAAGTAAATATATATATAGTCCCGCCCCTCAGAGAATGTATTCAGCCGCTGGGACTGCCAATCACTGCCTTTATCACAGCTTCGGCCCATGCCACTCGCCTTGAGCAAGTTTTTATTAATTTAATAAAGATCCTCAAGGGATGCAGAGCACAGAAAGTAAGCATGCATTTGTATGTGTATGTTTTTCTTCTTTTAAGGGGTACTTTCATTGATAAGGTTTTTTTTTAAGTCAGTCGTCCAGTAACTTAAATGAAGACCGAATTTTGATATTTGGGCAATTTAACTTTATGAAATGAACATGATTATTAATCTTACATTGCTTAAAGGGATAGTTTGTCCAAAAATACTATCTGCTTACTATTTACTTAACCTTAAGTGATTCCAAATCACTAGTAGGAGAAAACAAGTACTATGGCAGTCAATGGATACAGATTTTCAGCGTATCTTCTTTTGTATTTAATAGAAGAAAGATCGTCGAAGAGGTTTGAAACAAGTAAAGGGTTAGTAGGTTATGTCAGAATTGTCTGTTTTTGGGTAAACTATCCATTTATTCAATTGGCTGAGTGTTCAGATTTTTACTATAATCAGACAAATACTTATACTGGATCTTTTTTGAAGTGATTGCATTAACAAACAGTTGGCTGTTGCTTATAATTCACAGGTCTTTTTCCATTTATTAATTTCTAAATTGCATTATGGGACCTTGATTTCTACTCTGACAAATTTTGTTGTTGAAAAATTAACTGTACAGTTGAACAAACCTGTTGTTGTTTAACATTCATAGTAGTTTGGAACAATATATGGTATAAGAAATATTACCTAAAGAGATTCGTATATAATCTGCAACAGAAAAAAGAAAGCTCATTACCCTTTTTCTTTGTAAATTTACAGTATGTAAATTGCATGACCAATCCAGACAATATATTGTTTCAAACTATTAAAATATTAATAAAATCTATTTAAACTTGTTAAACATTTAACATCAAAAGTTGTCAGAGCAGAAAACAATAATGAATATATAAAGAATATATTCATATTTGGGCAGATATTTTTACATCAATGCTTTTACAATGTTGCAGTATTTGAGATTCATTAGTCAAGGGCAGCTCTGGTTTCCCCTACAAGTCCAAAGATATGCGCAATAGGTGAATTGGGTAAGCTAAATTGTCAGTAGTGTATGTGTGTGAATAGAAGTGTATGAGTTTGTCCCAGTGATGGGTTGCAGCTGGAAGGGCATCCGCTGCATAAAGCATATGCTGGATAAGTTGGCAGTTCATTTCGCTGTGGTGACCCCATTTTAATAAAGGGACTAAGCCAAAAAGAAAATGAATGTTGAATGAGTCAAGGGCAACAAAAACACTAAATCATGTTTTATTTAATTATTATTCTATTAAAGGGATCCCAGCAGACACACAACATCATCTAAGGACAATGTTATTTTGACATCCAATACCAAAGGGAAACGACTTTGATATTTTGCTGATTTGGAAAGTGAGCAAAATCCAACATCGAGCCAACCATCGTCATAATGACAACAATTAATGACAATTATTCGCCAGGTGTGATAACCAAAATCCAACGTCTGATAGACGTCATATTGGTAATGTCCACACAACATCAAGCTGTAACATCATTAGAAGTTTATATTTGGTTGTTTTTAAGGTACATTGAAAAGTCAAATTTTATTTCCAAATAAAATGCTACTTCCCATGATGTTGGGTACAACGTCAATCTGATGTCATGTTGACGTCCTGTGCCTGGGATAGTTCACCCCAAACTGAAAATTCTGTCATCATTTATCCACTCTTCACTTGTCACAAACCTGTTTGAGTTTTCTTTTCTTGAACACAAAATTCTTTGTGAAGAAAGCTGGAAACCTGTAACCATTGACTTCCATAATATTTGTTTTTCCTACTATGGAAGTCAATGGTTACAAGTTTTCAGCATTCTTCAGAAAATCTTCTTTAGTGTTTAACAGAAGAAAGAAACTTATAAAGGTTTATACCCACTTGAGTGTGAGTAAATAATTAACATATTTTTATTTTTGGAAACCTTTTATGGATCATGAGTGCGGACTTCCACCCATCCATCTCCGCTGAGCACCCACACACTCCCAATATGATTGTTAGATCTGCCAGAGTATGTAAAGTATTTTTTCAGCTCAAGCAGTATCTGTCACATTCAACATATGTTCATAAATTCATGTTGCGTGTTTGTTGAAGTAGCAGTGTGTGCATAAGAAATGCTATGTAAATGTTTTGTTAGCGCATATTCCATTGCCGTGTTGAACAGGGCTGCGCTATCCTGGGAGAGAGAAGGGGGGGATTTTTGTGCCTTTTCTCTCCCCCTTTTTGCAGTGACAGTGAGGATTTGAGGCAGAGAGCTTGCCTAAATAATTTACAAGTTGATTAATGGCCTCACAGGGGTATAATTAGGCGATGGAGAGATGGTGGCTAGTGTAACCAGTACAGTGCTTCTGGGATTTGAAAAGCCGGATTATTAAGCAAACCAAAAAAAAAAAATAGTCCTAGCAGAAGTGAAGAAGGAGAGGAAAGAAAGAAAGAGAGAGGAGGAAGCCTCTCCAGGCTGCCTTACGTTTGAAGCAGGGCTGCAGAGATAGGCAAGAGGCTGTGCGCGTTTGATGTGGAAATTGGACAGTTTGAAACCGTCGACTTTAATTTTTCACCAGCTGCGGGGACCCCCCTGGGTGCCAGCTTGCGTTCCTTAAAGAATGCTGTTCTATTTTCTCTTCACCCTCATTATTTGTTTGTCCTCCGCCGCTCTCGTTAATTTTCCTGCAGCATTACGAGCGCCACCCTCTTATAACACAGTTTCCGTCAGTTTTAAGAGGTGCCATCATCCCCTTAAACAATGTGCTCATGTTCCCTGTCAGCCGAGCCGTTGACTGCTTTTGTACTCTGAGAGGGACCCGGGAAATATCTTCAAAAGACAAAATGTACATACATGAATTTAAATGACACCGTGTCTGCTAATTATTTATCACCTCACATCTGAATAAAGCGACTTGATTTGATACAGATACAAACAAAAGGCACGTCCTTGCCAATAGCGCTTGATGATGAGATCTCTGATGCTTCGCTTGGAGTATGATGTAGTTTCGGCTCTCCTCAGACCATCTCCTGTAATTGAATCCTTTTAATGAGGCGCTCTAGATGTTCTGTTTAAGTAAAATTTGGTCTAATTTAGCTTTCTGTCCATCTGAGCTCATGTGTTTTCATTTCAGATCGGATATATTGAGGGCTTTAAAGGGATAGTTCATACAAAACAAAAAATTTTGTCATCATTTGCTCACCCTTTATTTGCCACAAACCTGTTTGAGTTTCTTTTTTCCTGTTGTAACCATTGACTAATTTTTGTTTTCCCTACTGTGGAAGTCAATGTTTACAGGTTTCTAACATTTTTCTAAATATCTTCTCTTGTGTTCAACATAAAAAGGTATGGATCCACTTGAGGGCGAGTAAATGTTAAGTAATTTTTTTTTTTTTGGTGAACTATCCCTTTAAACCCTTAAAACCGCATGGTATATCTGCATCTTTCACATTTCAAAAAGTTCTTGCTCTGTTTTTCTTCTTCTTCTTCTTCTTCTTTCTCAGTTCCTGGAAGGAAGTAAACAAATGAAAGGCCTTTCTCACGTCCGTTAGATCTATAACACTGTGATCTGCCGTCCTGCAGGGAGGAACGTATACCGTATTTCAAACAAAATGCTAAGCAGGTGTGTTTGTGTGTGCGTCTCATGGGGTAAACCCCTGTGAACACTGTGTTTACAGTATATAGGACGAGTGTCATTCAAAGGACACACAGAGTTGATTCTCAGGAGTCTGAACCTCTTGTGTCAACATTTTCCTGATTCACCAAGTTTGCCTTTAATGAGGTTTCACTTCTCCACTTTTTGTTGCGTACTTCTGTTGTCATGTAATTAAGGAAAAACAACAAATATAAAATAAACAGGCTGTCTTTTTATCGCTGTATTTATTGTTTAATCCATACAGTGCCGTCCAGTATAGTCCTGCGGATCCTCACAGAGAGACTGAGCAGAATGGATTGCACCACACGGGGCTGGGTGCTTCATGGCTTTCCTCGAGATGTTGAGCAGGCAGAAATTCTCTACAAGTCTAATTTCACACCAAACAGGTAAAGCAGTCATTATAATCTGATTCAAAAGATGAATCTCAGCATGTATGCTGTCATGTCATTATTGTGGAAGCCATATAGCCACTCGGGCATCTGTCATGATGATTGGTAGCAGTGGTTCTTTGTGTTTTTCCTTTCCCTTTGAAATTAAAGGAACATCTGCACTATCACCACAATCTGACTGACAATTAAGGGATTTGTTTCTTAAAGGGATAGCTTACCTGGTTCTGTGATCTCATGTTGTTTCCATAAGAAGATATTTTAAAATATATATATATATATTGGCCACGTTAATTACACATGTGAGACTGTCTCTTATGCTTACCGGGCCTGCATTATTTCAAAATACGGCAAAACAGTAATATAAAGTACTGTAACTTTTTATATTATTTATAATTTATAATTGTTTAAATATATTCATACACACTCATTTTCATACACACTCATTTTCACACACACTCATACACTAATATGGCCAATTTAGATTATCCAATTCACCTATAGCGCATGTCTTTGGACTAGGGTTGTCCAGATCTGATCATGTGATCGGAAATTATCAAGCGGTTTCAGTCTCGATGTGAATCGGATGTTATCTCCCAATCAGGATTTGAATATATTTATATACTCAATATTTTTTAACAAATCTATAGTTATGCGGTGGCACAGAGTTAGACCTCTTTCTTGACTTCACACAGAAACAGCAACGCATGCGGCATGACATCACTTTGCTGCAGAAACTATTGATTAAATGCCGGCAAAGTAGAACACGGAAGCAGCTTGAAGCAGAATGCACAACTATGTCTTCTGGAGGTATTATAAAGTTGATGATGACAACATTGCCTTAGCAAACTTTGAGATATGTAAACTTGGCATTGCAAGGGATGGAAAGGAAAAGGCTACATTTGACACCACAATCCTGATAGTGCACCTCAAAAACAAACATTTAACACAATAAAGCAAGTTTACCCAGGCAACCCAACCTAAGACGAGTCAGCTAACACTGCAGGAAAGTTTGAAAAGGAGAGCAAAAATGCACCTTGACATTGCAAAGGCACAGGACATCACAGCCAAGATAGCACAATGATCGCAATTAGTGACCTGCCATTTGCCTTTGTAGAGAACTCTGCATTTTCTTATGATTATAGAGAACATAGAACCTCAATTTGAAATGCCATCTCACCACTATTTCACAGAGAAAGTTCTGTCAGCCCTTATTAAAAAGATTTTTTGACAAACTACTTGTCCTGTTATCAAATGTACCCCACCACCAGTTTTGTTCACCACATAGAGTTTGTTCATATCCCCCATGTCTCTACTAAGCCTAACCGCACAATGGACTGACTCCATCCTGGATCTGTTTCTTCACACTTCTTTATTCTTTATTTTTTTATGTATTATAGAAGTATTGGATTGGCTTTCAGTATCGGTAGGAACTCAAAATCAAATGACTCAGACTCATACTCAAGAACAAAAAAAAAAACTGATCGGGACATCCCTACTTTGGACTGTGGAAGAAACCGGAGCACTTGGAGGAAAGCCACGCCAAAACGGGCAGAACATGCAAACTACACACAGAAATGGCAACTAGCCCAGCCGGGACTCAAACCAGAGACCTTCTTGCAGTGAGGCAACAGTGCTAACCACTGAGCCACTGTGCCACCCCATTTAATATTATTTTTACTATATTTTTTTGTGCTAATGTTGATACAGATTTTTAACCATTTCCAATACTGGTCATTTTCGTACAGTGATATACACTACTAGCTATTTTTCCTCTATTAAATTAATCTTAATAAATTTTACTGAACATGGATTGGATCTATTTATGATTCAACTGTCCAACATTTTTAGACAGGCACAAGTCTTCCAATGTAATTATTCTTTTTATCTACTTTAACTTTTATTTGACATAATATAACGTATTTATTTAATAAATTGAACAAATGAAATGGACAGAAACACCATTTCTATATGTAAATCAATACATTTTGTTGCTCCAGAAAAATATTGACAAAACTGCAGTCGGTTTCCTTTATTGTCCAAAACATTTTAGCCCAAACTATCCATTGGTTTTTGCCAGCGCTTGAGCATGGTGCATTTCTGACATTTTGTACATATGCCTACCTGATTTCACCAAGTATGGCATGTTCCTGGTTTAACATCTAAGTTGATTTTGAAACAACATTCCAGTGAGAATTAAGAGATACAATTACCATTTATGTTAAATTTAGGCTTATGGTTAGGTTTATGTACTTCTATGTAATTGCTATTCAACTATTATTCCCCTTTGATTTTGGGAATAATTTACATTTATGGTTGGGTTAGGGGTAGGGAATAGGTATAGAATGCATTTTCGAACAAAAATTATGTTCCAGGATCAACATAGAGGTGTTGTATGTGATGTGTTGTGGACTTAGACTCAGGACTCAGGCTTGTTCTTTGATTTTGCTCTAAGAAAAGGTTGGAATATTCCAGAGATGTGCAACTCAATGCCTTTATGTAAATAATAAACCACCGTTATCAGCATTTTTCATAATATTGCCATTATATAGATAGATTTAAATTAATCCAATATTGTCAACAGTTGTAATACTTAATATTTTTGGAAGTCATATTTAAAAACATTTTTTCCCAGAATTGTTAAATATTAAAATATTTGTAACAATGTAAAAGCCTATTTACATTGCCAGATCAGTTTAATGCATTATTGGTGAATGAAATATTTTTTACTGGATGTTACAGTGTGCAATAAATTATGTAACTAATCAAGCATTACATATCCAACCTATGGATCATCTATCCAATGCATTCCCAGCTAAACATTCTTGGACTTCCACAGTGAAAGACAGAAGAGTAAACATAGCTGGTTAGAGAATGAAAACAAAGCAGAAGAGGAATGTTTAAACTACACTGTGTGAATCCTTCAGGTTATTATTTGTGATTTGCGTCTCCTTGGTTTTCTTAAATAGTGAGTGTAACCGCAGGGCTCAGATTGCCCTCTCAGATTACCCTTAACTCAACTGCCCTGAAGGATCTGATGGCACTTAGATTATACAACCTGTCCTCCGTGTGTGTCCCCTCATCACAGAGCTCACTTTGAGCTTAGGTCATCAGTGAAAATAACCGTGTCCCAATTCTGTCTCCTTTGACATAGAAACAAGAGCAGGAGCCCAAATCTGCACAGTAACATTAGGAGAAATCTACTATAGCCCCCTTTTCAGCTTATTGTCCTGTCCTGCTGTGGCTCGTCATGGTTTCTCATCATTTCTACCCAATTTTATCTGTCCCTGGTTTTACGATTTGATCCCAAATGTCCACAAGCAGCCTCGGAGTCCGCTTTCTTTACCACTTCTGCAAAACAAGGCCTTATTTCCTCCATTAACAGCCTGTGTTGTTTGGGCTAATGGCAGGAGACCTCATTTACATAGCATTAGCGTAATTGATTCGAAGGCCCGCGGTTAGCCTGGCCCTGAAACAATGGGGAGATAATGTTTCCAATGGGCCGATGATGGCCCGATGGCGGCGCTGTACCTGACAGCTTTATTAATTAACAGCTCTCTGGTTACCAGGCTTTAGTGAGGATGAATAAGTCAGCTCCTCCTGGAGCCGTGCCAGGGCATGGGCATTTAATAGGTGTCACTGGCAGAAGGGAGAGGGGACAGAGTGCAGCAGTGTTGGCATACTGGTTAGATTGGAGGGATCCCTTTACCCATTTCCTGAAAGGGCTCCATTAACAGAGTCGCTGCCTGCATTAAGTGCCAAGACAATGCTGTTTGTAACATATGTTGACAAACTTTGAGATAATTTGATCATTATTAAAGGAGATTGATTATGTTTTACCTTTATAACTTTAGTTAGTGTGTAAACAACTGAACTACTATTCCTGGATATGTGACGTTACTAACTTTAAAATATAGATCATGCACTTATGTAATTCTTATGACGTTTCCATCTACATGCATTAGGCAGTTAGCGAATCAGAACATTCCATTTTAAATTATGAGGGATGGGCTTTGTAGAACAAGGAAAACAACAGACCGTTTTAGGAGAACAGAAACAGTGGTGTAAAATAATAGTAAAAATGCACGCCATAAACACAAATAAGTCCTTGGAAAAAAGCTGATTGACCACCCCTTTATTTAAATAATAAAATTCATTGGACTCACTTTTGTAGTTTATTTGTATTTGTGATGGTTAAATATACATATAATAATTACCTGAAGACTTAGTCGTGGCAGGTAATCCACAGTAGTCCGTTCCAGTTAGCGCTCCATCTTTTGTCATGTAAAGGAAGTTACCTGATCCATAAAAGACGAAAGAGGAAGAAAAGGAAAAAGGACGCTCACTAATGAAGTTCTCTCATCAGATAAATGAAGATGCCTTCGCTCTAGTTTCTCGTGCCACAATCATCTGATCCTCTTACAAAAGCTGATCACTTACAGTTAGCTCTGGACTGGTGACACTTTGGGAGTTTAAAATAATTACAGTACACTATAAACCGCCCTTTACCTCTGTGGTTTTCAACATTCAAAGCCTAAAGTTCCTCTTTGTAAAACATTTTAAAGTTGAAATCACACTGGGATGGTATAGAATAAATATATTGTTAGAACTTTTAGCATATTATTACTAAGAACCAAAGGATTTAAGGGATACAATTAGAATTCATTATTATTCCATAGTTGCGTGACTTTTTAGTAAACATTGTGGTCATTATTTTTCCTATAATGAAAGTGAATTCAGGAGCAGACTGGCCATCTGGCAGACAGAGCAGTTTCCCGCTGGGCCAACGTACTTTTTGGGCCGGGCTGATCATCGTCTTATGATCTGATCGGCCCATAAAACGCTTAGCAGCCTATCGTTTTTTTTCTGCCTAATTAATTGATGATGCTGTGATCTGTGACGCTCTGAAAGTAAGATGTTTTTTTTCAGACAGACCAGTCCATGTAACATAATCTGCAGCCCATTGGTTCTTTTCTTAATTGACATTGGGCTGACCCAATGACAAACTGCTGTGTGAGCGTGCAACATCGGTGTGTATTTATCAAAATAGTCAAGAGTCAGAGAGATGAAACGGAAGGGAGGCGCAGAGAAATTGTGGGAACCACACTGAAGTTTCATTTAGGGGTTCTGAAAAGTTCTCCATCCATACTACACAGCTAAAAACGCACATCACGTGACAACACACAGTAGGCCAGCGGGTGCTTTGAGCATAAATCCCAGGTGAGAGTATAGTGCATGTCGGACAGTTCATCAAAGATCTACTGCTAGATCTCATCTCACTATAGTTGTTAAACGTGATATTGAATTCATCTTGTTGTCTCTATCTTATGACTCTTTGGTCTTTTGAATTTATTACTTGTTCTCAGGTAACGTGTTTTGGCTGAGTGCAAAGATAAATTAATATATTAATTAATGTAACCACGTACACTGATTCTGCACATTGACAGACTGCTTGCCTTTATTGTATAAATTTGTTGTACGTTATACTTTCATAATGGCCATTATTGATTATTATAACTGATATTCAGCAAAAGAGAGAGGGTAAAGTTCATATTTTTCAATGAAAATGAAAGGAGGCAGTTATGTTATAGGCCCTGTTTTGTTATAAATATGCATAGAGTGAAGATGACGGTCATATAAATATGTAGCTACACGAGGCCGTTTGGTGTCTGTTAATCACAATATAAAAAAATGACATAAATTTCCTTATATTATGTTTTCATTGTTTAGATTGTTTAGCAAGCAGGAGGTGAATGAGGTTATAAAGTACACTGTTTGAAGATTTACCCATGCGTCAGCAGGCAGTTTTTGTTATGTTTATTATTTAATAGGGGCTGAGTGAATAGTGTATTGAATAAGCTAAATTGACTGTAGTGTATGAGTGTGTGTGTGTGTGTGTGTGTGTGTGTGTGTGTGTGTGTGTGTGTGTGTGTGTGTG
>CAIGQZ010000427.1:10151694-10166062 GCA_903798205.1 Danio tinwini | reverse complement strand
GTGTGTGTGTGTGTGTGTGTGTGTGTGTGTGTGTGTGTGTGTGTGTGAGAATAAGTGTGTATGGATGTTTCCCAGTACTGGGTTGTGGCTGGAAGGGCATCTGCTGCATAAAACATGCTGGAATATTTGGCGGTTCGTACCGCTGTGGCAACCCCTGATAAATAAGGGACTAAGCCGAAGGAAAATAAATAAATTGAATGAATAGTGTATATTTTAGAACCTAACAAAAATCTTTATGGACAGTATACAGAAATTAAAGTGAGATTAATGTCTGTATTTATTTATTTGTTTTTTTTTTTCATATATATGGCTTTTGTGCCTTTATAAAATAGGAGTTGATAAACATATTAGACATGCACAGATGGGTAGCATTTTGATTGTATGTAGTGGGCTGCTCTGGCCCAAAATGCCAGGGCCGATTTTTTGCCCCAGTCCAGCCCTGCATATAATGTAAATATACTTGGGGGTTTCATACCTGCTGCTGGCTGAACGGATCACAAGAAGATGAGCCAGACACATTCAAATTTACACTGAGTGTTTTCATCTGCTTTGTTTGTCCTCTTTTGACAATTTTTCTGGTCTGTGGATGGGTGTATGTATAGCCTTTTTATGATCTTCCAGTCTAATATAAGCCTAAAAAAGAACAAAGACAATAGGATCTGTAGCAACTTTAGTTTCTGCTCTCAAAGTAAAGCAGAATGTAATGTAGTTGTGTTAGAATCAGGAGAATGTATTTATTATCTTCAAATTAAACTTATTATTTTAAATAGGGCTAAGCTAATAATTGTCATGAAATCACAAAAGCTATAAAGCAAAGCTGCGATTATCATACACATCTTATCAGGCAAGCACGGCTGTGATCTGTAGTAAATCTCCTACTCCCTAACTCCAAATACCCACGAAGAAGAAACACAGGAAATCCCCATAGTCTTAGTAAATAAACAGAAAATTTAACTACTGTCTTTGATTCAGAGTGACTAGTAAACACATGACTGGAATCATTTCAAAGAATGATTGTTTTCATACACTTGACTGAAGTTACAAACTGAGTTTTGTGTAAAAACTTATGATATGTGGTAGGGTTGAGTCAATAGACGATGTCATCGTCTATTGCCGATGGCCGAGACATCACGATGCTGAGCCGACATCGTGATCCTCCGCCCCCGTCGCAGCCAATAGTATCTGGATGCAGCCTTTATAATACAAGCTGAGGTTGCATCACTCAGAGATACAATGTCAGACACAATGCACTCAATAAAGCTAGTGACAGCACTGTGAGGAGTAGGGTTAGGGGTGGGGTTAGGTTAGCCCATTAAAAAGCATTGGATGCAGCTCATATTGCATCAGTACCCAGACTGAGTCTGCAGCCAGACCCCTATCACTGCTGCAGCAACCCACTCGTAAAAAAATACACACTTAGGCCCCGTTTACACTAATATGTCTTAGTTTTAAAATGGCATTTTAGAATGAAAACGATCCACGTTCACACTGGCGTTTCACCTAGCTTTTCTTTTTTTGTGATTATTTATTGCAGAACAAAGCCTGCATATATAGCTAGCAACGACTATATACAAGCCAGGGTTTGCATGAAATGAACATACATTAAACATAATAATAAAATAAACTAGAATTGTACATTTCCTAAAGAAAATGTGAATGGGGTTTGCGTGGCAAATCGATGGGGTACAATGCATTTTAATCTGAGTGGTTCTGAGTGGTTGCTAAGGCATTGCTAGGCAGTTGCTAGGGTGTCCTGAGCGGTCGCTAGGCACCTACTGCGGCATTAGTAGGCCGTTGCTAGGCGGTTGCTAGGCGGTTGCTAGGGTAATTTGAGTGGTTGCTAGGTAGTTGCTAGGGTACCCTAGGTTGTTACTAGGCAAGCCTCACATACATGCTAGGTCAATTGTTTATACTTAGTAAGCATTTCTAGCAAGTTACAGCACTTGGCTAGTCAATATTAGCATGTGGCTAGTCACTGCTAGCATGTGTAGCATACATGAACTTACGTTTGCTAGCGTGAGTGAAACGAACCGTCTCTACGATGTTCTGATGTTGAAATATAGCTGTTGATAAATGGTTGCTAGGGTACTCTGTTTAGTTGCCATGGGCGTGGTTACAGAGTGAAGTTGGGTGTGGTTGGTTGTCTAAGTCAAATAAGCCAACCCCCAAGTCAATAGGACACTGCTATGCAAAGATATGCATGTAGGCCAGTTATAATGTTAGTCTATGGAATGAGTTTGGGGGCGTGGCTTGTGAGCTTCATTATCATATTGAGATGCTTATTGGTTGTCTAAGTCAAATGAGCCAACCCCCAAGTCAATAGGACACTGCTATGCAAAGATATGCTTCTAGACCAGTTATAATGGCAGTGTATTGAACACTTTTTAAGGGTATTAAAATGGAATGGGGGCGTGGCTTGTGAGCTTCATTATCATATTGAGATGCTCATTGGTTGTCTGAGTCAAATGAGCCAACCCCCAAGTCAATAGGACAGTGCTATGCAAAGATATGCAGGTAGGCCAGTTATAATGGCAGTCTATGGGACCCGTTTAGGGGCGTGGCTTGTGAGCTTCATTATCATATTAAAATACTCATTGGTTGTCTGAGTTAAATGAGCCCACCCCCATGTCTCTATGACAGTCCTATGTAATGTTATGAATGTGTGACTTTTTCAATGGGCTTCTCGGAAATGAATGAGAGTCAATGGGCCATGTTAAGTCAATGGGGACCACTTTGGGACGTTCTAGCACCCCAGGGGTACAACTTATACCCCCTTTCAGGGTATTTCCCCACTTAGGCTGCAACCCCCTACAGATGTTGTGAATCCTATATTTCTATGAAATTCACACTCTGTGCAGTGATTCGTCAAAATTTCGCTCAATGTTAAGTGAATGGGACATTTGGGATGATTTGGGACCCCCTAGCTCCCCAGGGGTACAACATTTACCCCCTTTCGGGGTATGTACTTATGCGTGCTGTAACCCTTTCGAGATGTGGTGAATCCCATATTTGTACGAAATTCAGTCTTGGCGCTATGACGATTTCCGGGAATAGTCTTTACTGTGCAGGGCTGTGTTCTAGAAAATGAATGAGAGTCAATAGGGCCATGTTAAGTCAATTGGAAACTTTGGGACGTCCTAGGGCCCAAGGGGTGCAACATTTACCCCCTTGTGTGGTATGTTCTTACTCAGGCAGCAACCCTCTCGAGATGTCGTGAATCCCATATTTCTATGAAATTCACTGTTGGCGCTATGATGTGTCAAAGTTTGTCCCCATGTTATGTCAATAGAATTTTGGAGGTGGTTTTTTGGCCCCTGCAGGGCCAAAAAATCCCCCACTCCTTATAAAAGTCATAGCACACCATTCCCGATAGGACCGGACGATTTGACGCCACTTTCAAGGGTCTGGGGCAAAAACTGCGGGACTAGTTACGCGCCGAAATTTTGTACGGAAGAAAAAAAACAATAATCATAAGAAAAGTGAACAGTAAGAATGGACTTTGCCTATGGCAAATCCCATTAATAAAATAAAATAAATACAATAAAATAATAAATAAATAACAATACACAGGAAATGAAAAACTCTAGGGTGAGAAGTGACCTTTATACACCTCTAATATAATATTATTTATCTTTCAGTATGCGTTAGTTTATCTAGTTATTATACAAGACATTTTCTCAAAAAAATCAGACCATTCACCTAGCTTTTCTGAACAGATCTCCTATACCGATGAAAACGCACATCACGTGACCACACACACACACACACACACACTTTGGCATGCGTCGCAGTGTATGCGCACGTCTGAGCTCCAGGCAGTCAACGGGTGCTTTGAGCACAAAACCCCAGAGAGCAGTGCACGCCGGACAGTTTATAAAGGATGTATTGCTGGGTCACATCTCACTATAGTTGTTAAATGTAATATTGAATTAATCTTGTCTCTATCTAACGACTCTTCAGTCTTTTGAATTTATCAGGTAACGTGTCACAGCGTCAGTACACTGCTTCAGTCTTTCACTTTCACGCTTGTACTTAGTCATTTTAGCGAAAACCTCAGATACTGTTGGTTGGTTCCTGTTGGTTGTGCACCTTTTTTACCAACCAAGTTTGTCGACGCCATTATAACGACACAGATCACTCTGCCTATTCAAGCCAGAGTCCTGCTGAAAAAATTATTGACAGGTGTTAATTTGTGTGTAACTTATCTTTATTTATTTATGATTTGGTTATGGATTAAACAAAGACCATGCAGGTCAGGTAGTTGAAATGATAGGCTGCAAATAATTAATTTGTTATGAAGTCATTAATATTCATAAATAATTCATTCACAGCCACCTACGACGACGATGCCATTGTCCATCTTGATGTTTCACATTAGACATCGTAAAATGCCAAATTGGTCGACATTGCCCAATATGTGGTATTTTCATGTGCTATCAGGTGTATCAGCATTTACTACAGAGAGGCGTTCACTGAGAAGCAACACAAAAAGCTATCATAATCGCAGAATGTTTATCTTGATGTCATTATTGTTAGATTCATTGGATTTTAAACATGTTTTACATACCAAAAACTGTATCAATATAAATACTGCTCTATCTGAAAGCATGTTACTAGAACCTGCTTTACTGACAAGAAATCTGTATGAAAATCATATTTTATTAATCACACAGCACTTTTAAATGGCAAAGGAATATGGCCAGTAGGCAAAGAGTAGGTGCTTTAGTGGCTATTTGAACACATTTGACTAAATGACCTACACTACAATAGCAATAAATTCGATATAAGTGGGGAAACTCAAAACATTCGGACCCTGTCCATATCGGTTTTAAGCATCATCCACTTGTGATCAGATCAACAAAAAGGCTTGTTATTACCAGGTGTATTTAGGGTGTTTGAATCAGATCCTTTCAGTGAATTAATTGATCAAGCTACACTAAACAGGTCTCAGACCGGTTTATAAATGAAACGTTAACTGGTTTGTCTGTTTTTCACACAAATCAACAGTTTAACTTCAAAAGAGAAAATAAATAGAAAATAAATAATATAAATCACGTTTATGATATGTCAATGGTGCATTATGTGAAACAGTTATGTTCTACAGATTGAAGATAGTCAAACAAGGATACAAGAAGTAAATTTTTGATGAACTACATGGTCAATTTTGAAGAATATTATGAACTGAATCTGGCACAAAATACGTGCGCTTTTCAAAAGACCCATGTCCGAGCCCCATTTACATGCTCATTTTCAGTGCGTACAGCAGATCATTGTTCTTGCTGGTCTCACTCCCACCCCTCCTACCAGTCTTTAACTACTCTCCAGTTTGGCTAGTCATCAGCCTCTTACAGCCTTGACACGCTCGCAAACAATCAGAGTCTTTGGGAGCTCTGAAATATGCATGGCTACCTGTGACAGGTAGATAAAGGAGAGCAATTAGCCATGTAATCTAAGAGTCTGGCCCAATTACCTGCTCTCGTCCTCGCCTTGCCCTCTCCCTCTCTCTTTCCACCTGCACCGCGCGCTTGCTCTCTATTAGTTAAATGTATTTCATGTGTCCGCTCCCCATCAAATCAAGCAACACTTCCTCTGATTGGCTTATCAATTATACAGCAGGGGCAGCATTACAATTTAATCAGTGGTAAACATTGCTGTGGCCACCTGTAAAGAATCTTTCCCTCATTAATTTCTTAATTAGGAGAGATAGAAAGGGAGGCTGACGGGAGCAGGAGAGATCGGATGGACCGAGACCTTCTTGGATCACTTTAGCTCGGCGTGTAAGCCGAAGAACAAAAGGGTCAGAGGTTACCACTGACTTCATGTATACCAGAGAAAGAATAGAAACACGCGCACACATACTCGCACTGCATGCACCGACGGCAAGACTGGTGGATCATTTGTAGCAGCGGAGAACCGTCAAGCTTTTGTTATCCGCCTTGTTTTAGTCAGTCATTTGTTAGAGGATCTCAAGCTGTCATGTAAGAAACATCTAATGCAAATCAATTCATCTTGTACGGCTCGCATAAAAAAAAAAAAAGTATGGGGGGGATGAGAAGAAAGGCAAACGCAAGCCCCCACCCTCCCATCCGCCTGCCTCAGACACAACTCTCCTCCACATTTATAAATATTTCATGAGGAAGCATAAATATTAATTCTAATAGCTTTGCAGAGTAGTTATTATTTCTTTTTTAAGACAAATATTCATAAAAAATTGAGGGAAGCCTTTTTCTGGAATAATTAAACCCGCGCACACGCACACACACATTATTATGCCTCTTAAACACATCAAATATCTTGCAGTTTTAGGCCAGCCTAATAGTCGGTTAAAGCACCATGTCTTCTTTGTCCATTTCAGAGGGCACAGTGGTACTGAGAGCCAGGAACACAAAGACATTTAAATATTTTATCAAAAGCACCAACTTAGATCTTTTTCTCCCATTTTCTGTACTTTCTCACACTTTTTTGTGGAAAAGGAGGCCTTGTGATGTTGCTGTTGCTGAATTGGTCCATCATACCACAATCTCAGCCTGTGTGTAAAGTGTTTATATGGCTAAAAATGAAATAATGTGGAAAGGGTTTTGAGGTTTCTGTCCTCAGGGGCCACCGATTAAACCATTTGGGACAAGACTGGTATGTAAACTCCCCACCTGACCACACCATTAGGCCCACTTTATGTCTGGACAATGTCAAAACACAGTGACCCCCGGGTAGAGACCCGACATTCCTCTGTTGAAATCCTCCTGTGGCCCTGGAGAGTATCCCTGTTTTCCATTATTTTCTTCATCATTTATTTAGCTCTAATAGTAATGCATTATGATTATTTCTCTCTGAATGCTAGATGCAGTCTACATATAATGGAATAATGGATTTTCGCATGACATGTTATGATTTCTGCAAGCATTTTGACAATTGTAGGTGGTAATCGTGAAGAACTGAGCCTACTTAAGTTGCATTTAATGGTAATTTATGAACTCGTTTTACATTTTGAATTGACAATTTTTTTATTGTATTGTGTTTTACAATGTAATTCATTTCTTTGATGCCAAAGCTGAATTTTCAGCATCATTAACATCAATCTTCAATGTCACATGATCTTTCAGGATATTTCCAATGAATACAGAATTCAAAAGAGCAGAATTTATTTTATATAGAAATATTTGTAACACTATAGAAGTCTTTATTGACACTTTTGTGATGTCCTTCACTGAAACCTTCAAAATATGTACAATAGCATACATTTACCTGTACGTTTTTTTATTTAAAATTTTCCTGGATTAACAAATGGTCTTGATTAACATACAGTGTTTAATAGATTGACTGTGAATTTTAAAAGAAAAGGACTTCCAAAAGAGCTGTAAAGTACATTTTTGTACAAAAATGTACTAGAAACTTCCTGCCAGAAAAGTAGCCCAGTTTCTTTATTTTAATTTAATTTAATGTTTTAGAGTTGTTGCATAAAAGTATTATTTATTTATTTATGTTTTAACAAAATACATGTAGCTTTAATATTTCATTTACATAGTTTTATAAAATACTGACAAATGCCTTAATCTTCTTTTTGACTATAGGTGTTGTATATCAAATCTGATTGTTCTCACAGTTAGTTAAGCTAAACATTGTGTATTTTTTTTTTAAAAGAACAGACTTTCAGGAGTCAAATTACACTTTTCTGTGTGTTTTGATATCTAATATATTGATATCTATTTGGCGGCATGCATGGTGGCTCAGTGGTCATCTCACAGCAAAAAGGTCTTTGATTCAAGCCCCTGCTGGGCATGTTTGCATTTCTGTGTGGAGTTTGCATGTTACACTTTTCCCTCACAGTCCAAAGATGTGCGCTATAGGTGAATTGAATAAGCTAAATTGGCCGTAGTGTACACAAACTGACAAAAGTCTTTTCGTCGATCCCAGTTGTAAAAGCAACAAATAATAACTTGACTTCTAGTTGATCATTTGGAAAATTGGCAGAAGGTAGATTTTTACGATGAATCATCTGTTGAACTGCATCCCAATCATCACAAATACTAAAGAAGACCCATTAGAAACCATGGAGCCAAGATTCTCACAGAAATCAGTCAAGTTTGAAAGAAAAATCATGATATGGTGTTACATTCAGAATGGGGGCGTGCGAGAGATCTGCAGAGTGGATGACAACATCAACAGCCTGAGGTATCAAGACCTTTGTGCTGCTCATTTCATTACAAACCACAGGAGAGGGCAAATTCTTCAGCAGGATAGCATTCCTTCTGATACTTCAGCCTCCACATCAAAGTTCCAGAAAGCAAAGAAGGTCAAGGTGCTCCAGGATTGGCCAGTCCAGTCACCAGACATATGAACATTATTGAGCATGCCTGGGATAAGATGAAGGGGGAGGCATTGAAGATGAATTTGAAGAATATTAATGAACTCTGGGAGTCCTGCAAGAACGCTTTCTTTGCCATTCCAGATGACTTTATTAATAAGTTATTTGAGTCATTGCAGAGATGTATGGATGCAGTCGTCCAAGCTCATGGAAGTCATACACAATATTAACTCTTTTTCCACTGCACCATGACTTTAAATTCTATACTGTACATTATTTCTGTTAAGTGACAAGACTTTTGTCTAAGCAAAGTCAGACCTTACTGTCCTAATTAAATAACTAAAAATCAAGGCATGATCATATTTTATTTTGGCAAAAATAAGTGTAATCTAGAGGCCTTTGCCTTTCATATAAGCCACTTCGGATACCAAATGGTCAACTAGAAGTCAAGTTATTATTTGTTGTTCCTAAAACTTGGATAGGCTACAAGACTTTTGTCAGGTAGTGTGTGTGTGTGTGTGTGTGTGTGTGTGTGTGTGTGTGTGTGTGTGAATGTGGAGTGTATGGGTGTTTCCCAGTGCTGGGTTGCAGCTGGAAGGGCATCTGCTTCGTAAAACATATGCTGGATAAGTTGGTGGATAATTCTGCTGTGGCAACCCCTAATGAATAAAGAGACTAAGCCGAAGGAAAATCAGTGAATGATATCTACTTTAATATTAAAGTTCAGTGGTTGAAATAGTTTCTGATGTTTAATTGTGGGTTTTGTTTATCATTGTAATTAAATGAAACACTCGTTAACCTTTTGCATTGTTGCCATGTAATAATATCTTTATCAAGAAAGCGATTTGAGAGGATCCACAGGTATCATAACAGACCTCTTCCACTTTCCCCTCCAGGGTTTTCTTCTTGGAGATTACTGATGACATCGCTATCGAAAGGCTAGCACTTAAGGCTGTGGATCCTGTGACAGGAGAATGGTGAGAAGAATCTGCTTAACTTAGCTGCTTGTAAATTTGTTTATTAATAATCCATTCCATTTGCTTCCACTAAAGGCATAACCGCATTCTGAATGTTGCATTTGAACTCCGCAGGTACCACAGCGTGTATAAACCTCCTCCTGGTCCGGAAGTTCAGGCCCGGCTTCGGTTTAACCCACAGCATTCAGAGGCACAGCTGTTAATGAGGCTTAAGGAATACTGGAGCCAAACAGTGAGCCTGCAGGCCTTCTACCCACAGGCAGTGTACATCAACGCTGACCAGGACCCACACACTGTGTTTGAGTCACTGGAGAGTCGGCTAGTGGGCCAACTACCCAAAGTTCTGTCTAACCAGCAAACAAATGAGGACTAATGCTTTTAAAACACTTCAAAAAAAGAGATGCACCACCTAAAAACTCACCTTAAAAGTCTTGTGTCATCACAGATGGGTATGACTTATGGAACACAAACATAGATTTAAAAAAGAGCAATCTCTGTAAATCCAAACAGTGGATGGACTTCAAAAACCATGCAAAAAGAAACAACGGTAATCCAAAAAATCTCTTAATGTTATGTATAATGTATAATGACTTAATGTTTTCTCAATTGAAAAAAGGAAAACTGTTATTATTATTTTTTTTACTTTTACACTATAAACTATTTCTTCCTACTTGCGCGAATTTGACATTTGACATAGAGATTAGCACATCGTGAAAAATACTGATGTGACAATATAGAGGTGATGTATGTCATTTCTTTTGTGAGTTTCACAATGTGCTTACACAACTCTTCCTAACATACTAATGATTATGTCAAATGTGAAATCACAGTATCATCACACTGGGAAATTTAACTATTTACTTATTAGCGTAAAAATGGCAAATTCGTACATTGTCATTTATACTAAAATGGAGGATTTTTCAAAATAAAAGACATGCGAGTAGCCCCACCTCTGAGCATAACCATCACTGGGGTCATAACCAATTAAAATAAAACATATGAACGAGTATTCTTTAAATTATCCTCTAAAGAAAAGCAGTCATATACTGCTGTGAGATTACATTGGAAGTCATATGATAGTTCGCTAAAAATGATGGTATGTGTGTGTATATATATATATATATATATATATATATATATATATATATATATATATATATATATAAATGTATTAAACAATTATCATTTCAAAAGGCATCGATTCATCTACTTAGATTATAGATGTATTAGTGCCATGTTGGTTTTTGTGTGATTTGAAGTATCTGTTTAAACTGTCTGCGTTATAAAACATCAACCTCAGATAGATACTTAAAAAAATAAACAAATTCTAAAAATCCAAAAGGAAAGAAGCTCATTTACATATGGGACTGGTGGTTAAACACATTTTTGGGTGAATTATCTCTTTAACCATACACATAGATTAATTTTAATACCAATTCTTTATCAATACATAGTGCAAAAGTTTGATAGGCTACTAAAAACCTGCTTATGAATTTGTCTTGGTCGTAACTCTGATTTAATAAACACTAACATGTCTCCAAATAACCAAAGCAATGTCGTCATTCATGCCGTCTGACCATGTGTGAGCTCATGGGAGTGCATGGCACCTGCTAATTCAACGTATGTTTAATTAACATAGCAGCAAAAGGCAGACTGGCTAGAACCTTTGTGATGGTGGGTAGTATTAGTTTCGCTTCAGTGCTCTTGTGCTGAGGAAACCAGTCAACGGTGCTTTGATTATTAAATTCGCTTTCCTTCACCCTTCCCTTCTTTGGGGTCACTGGATGATTCCCACAGGGGGCAATGGAGTTAAGTACACTGGTTAGAGGAACATGTTAACAGGCCGATTTTCAAATTCCCCTCAGATAGTGTGCTATGACAGGCAGACACTGACTTAATTACAGCAGATGAGGTCCAGAATATGCATCTCCTCTGAATATGTAAACACCAAGGTCAGCGTTTATCCAAAGAGAGAGATGAGGCTTGTAAAAATGAAATGCGTCTGAATAAGGAAGAATTTCTTGAGCTTCCTTCAGTTCTGTAGCACTGTTTATACTTATACTATGATCAAAAACAAACGTTCAGGAATTTGTTTTTATTTAAAATTGGCACAGACAATAAAAGGATTTGTATTGTAGCTTTTTGCACGTGTATAGATGAAGTGCTTAACAGGCATCACTACATATTTATACAAAAACTGTATACATGATCCACATTGTGCCTTTGAAAAAGACATGGGGTTCATTGCAATCAAAATAGGAGTTTCAACAGGAAACATTGTATTAATTGAGAGTAAGCTTGAGTTATTGCAGAAGTAACCATGAACAAAATAGTGTAGGAGAATAAAAAATGCTATTATAATTTTAATAGAAATCATAATTACATTATATTTACGGTTTTATTTGTATTTTATAATACTATATAAACAGTGCTGTGCTTTTCAACCTGGAGGCCCCAGCAGACATCTAAGGTGGCCACATGATTAATTAAATCTAAAATCTTAAAATAAAAACAAAATAAATAAAATAATAATCATAACGTTCATAAAATATAATTATCTTAAGTAACTTATATATAAGGTATTTATATATATTTTATACATACTTACTATAAATGAAAAAGTGGAAAAACCTTTTTTGGCAATGCTTGACAATCGTCTTTCATTTGTTAATATTAGTTAACAACATGCGATATTAGATAAATAAACATTGAAAAATACTACAGCATTTATTATCAAAGTCAAAGTCAGCTTTATTGTCAATTAAACCGGGACAGTTTAAGGACATACAGAGAATCAAAATTGCGTTACTCTCAAACCCTAGGTGTCTAACATATAATATTAATACAATATTAGAAATATAAAAGTAGAATTTAAAAAAGAAATTACAATAAATACATTCATTCATTCATTTTCTTTTTGGCTTAGTCCCTTTATTAATCAGGGGTCACCACAGTGAAATGAACCGCCAAACTGAAGAAATGCCAACTGACTCAGCCAAGGCTCGAATCAGCCCACAATAAATACAATTACACATATAATATAACATAAAAATATAAGTAATTTGTACAATACAATACAATTACAAACAATACAATTACACTTGGGGCACATTGCAAGGAGTACAAAACAGAGTTGTGCAGATGCAAAACATTATGTAGTGCAAAAATTATAATATAATGCAAAACAATATATAGTGCTAAAAGCTTGTAAATATGAAAAAGTGACAGTGTCTTAATAATATACAGAAGGTAGTATGAGGGAGGTAACTCGCAGTCCAATGTTACACAAAGTGACTGGTGTAGATGTATGAGAGCATGTGTGTCAAAAGGTGCGTAGGGAGAGGGCAGTGGTGGCAGTGGTAGTTTTAGCATTGCAGCATCTATAATATAGCATATAACATCATTAAAATATACATTATTAAAATTAGTTAAAGCAAAGTCAAACTAAATTTAACGACTTTACTTGTACATTTTCATCATCTGCTTCACGTAGGGGGGCTTTTATTTTGGTAACGTCATTACCCGGAAATACCTTCACGTTGTAGTGGACGGAGTAAAAACACGTGTGACACTTTCCTCTATAGATGTGCAGTTGTTTACGTTGTATTTTCGCGTAAATGTTAACGCCACACGCATTTAGCTTGCTGCTGACATTTCCGTCACTCGAATAAAGGACAGTATGTAATTTAGCTAGCGCGAGTATTCTGTAAGAGTGTAGTATAGTTATTTTGCTAGTACACCCCCTGTTTTAAAATACGTTTACAACCTGTTTACTGCCATGGCTGAGGACATGCTGATGCTCAACATCTCCTCGGGTTCTGTACAGTTTAACAGAAAAACAAACCAAAAGCATTTGTCATCAGCAGAGAAATGGGCACAGGTAAGTCAGTCCTGCACCTCCTCTGTCAGTTTCACACTAATGTGACGTTACTTAAATTTACACGCAGATTTGCTTCAGATGAGTGTGAAGTGCTGTACCCTGTGTGTTGACGTTACAGAAAAAGAGAGAGGCGAAAAGGAAGGCTGTCGTTGAGCCCCAAGAGAGCAGCGCCTCCAAACAGAGGAAGATTAATCAAACTGGTCAACAGCACACACATAAGCAAAAGCTGCCAACCCCCAGAAGCCCCTCTCAGAGGAGCAATAACAGAGACACAGAGGAGAGCCCGGTCCAGAGAGAAAACGTTGCAGCAAAGTCCCCATCGAAGGTGAAAACATTTCCAAAGAAAGCTCCCGCAGAGCAAGGAGACCTTGGCAGACCATTTATCAAGACATCGTCTCTCTTCAGAAACAACCCAGTGATCCCTGATGTCCTCAGGTAGATGCAACACATTTGAGCTTGTGCGAATGGTCTCTTTTCTCAGATTTGACCTTTCAATGCAATTTACCTGTCTTTTTTCCTTCTTCTTTTAGTCCTGCTGTAAATCAAGTGAAGGAGAAAGTCTTCACCAGCAACATGTTTGAAGAGCTGGATCTGCATCCACATCTGGTGAGAAGAACAAACCTAAATGATCTCAAGTGAAATGCTCCTCCTGTCTATATTCATATGAATTTTTGCCCTCAACAATTTGACAGGTTGCAACGCTCCATAAGGTGTTGAATGTGACCAGTATGACGAGGTACTGCAAGTTCATCTTACGTTTTGTTTTGTCCACCGGCTGTTTTTTGTTATTCACATTGTCACTTCTTTCAGTGTCCAGAAACAGACCATACCAGTGCTGATGTCTGGTAAAGATGCTGTAGTGCGCTCCCAGACTGGATCAGGTGGGGTTTCTGACATATGTAAATTATAGCATAATAAATATAAAATGTATTATAATTACTAAAGAGTAATAAAATGTTGAGTCTCATATTAAATGTTTAATTCAGATTAATTGAATTTCATATAGAATGTATAATTTCAGAATTTAAAAAAATTGAAGTCACAAAAAGGGTTTGTTAGAAAAAGAATGTGCTGTAGGTAATGTGTTTATATATCTGTGTTGTACAGGGAAAACATTGGCATATGGCATTCCAATGGTTCAGTTTTTACAAGCGATACAACCAAAAGTCAAGGCAAGTCGAATCTTACAGTACCTTTCCATATTCCATA
>CAIGQZ010000427.1:10084130-10151294 GCA_903798205.1 Danio tinwini | reverse complement strand
TTTTTTTTTTTTTTTTTTTTTTTTTTTTTTTTTGAACAATTAAGATTTACTAATTAGCTGTTTTCAGCTCATGTTTTGTTTGGTTATAGTTGACGTTCTGAAAATATATATATAATTTGCTGAAAAAAGACATTGAAGCCCTCTTGTAATTTTGAAAGCACTTAGACAAACCAATTAACCCTTGTTTATTGAGCTCTCTTTTCTCCCTCTTCAAAAATATAAACAGCCTCTGCTGATTGGCTTTAGGTGGGTTGTTCTCCAATCAGTTTTTTCGAGGTTTTTGAAACACAAAAAACATCACTTACTGCTCCTCAATGCTGAACATTTACACAGAACATAACCTATGGCTGCAATAAATGCAATACAGGGAGAGTTTGCATTCTATAAGTCTACATTAGAGTCGGCATTTAAATCCCTGCTCACTGACCTTTCGTCTTGTCTAATCGCTGTCCTATTACCCAATTACTGTCCCAAAAAAACTGCAAAAATAAATCTTTAAAGAAATGTCTACTACATTGTAAATGCAATGTGTAAATTCACTTTATCAATAAATTTGCTAATGATCTGTTTTTATAGTTAGAAACATCAACTTTCTGTATTATAAAAGAACCTTCATTTTATTTTTCAGAGATCGGATGGGCCTTTAGCTGTTGTGATTGTTCCAACCAGAGAGGTACTTTATTGTAGTTATTCTAAATAATGTCATTTTAAATTAATCTTTACCTATTTTGTTTCCGTCTAAAATGGCTCTCGGATTTTTGTCCCTCAGCTTGCCCTGCAGAGCTTTCAGATGTTTCAGAAGCTTCTTCGAGTGAGAATTTGCCTCTTTAACGTATTATTGAAGTAATTGAAATTTCACAAGAATCCTGGTCTTCAATAAAACACATGTATGTATTTATTTATTTGTTTTAGCCTTTTACCTGGATTGTTCCAGGAGTTCTGATGGGAGGAGAGAAAAAGAAAGCAGAAAAAGCCAGGTAAACAATATATACATTCTTTTCTATTAGATTTCAGTTGTTTATACAAATTCAAATGATTTTAACTGCATTTTGATTAGTTTGTTACTTAACTGCAAATACACCACATGTCAGAAGTTTGGGCTTCGTAAGATTTAATCATTTTTATTAATATTTATCTTTCAGCAGGGATGCGTTCAATTAGAGAAAACAAGAGAGAAAAGCTGTTTTAAACAGCTGTAATGCGTTGTTTGTTATTTTATTTACAGCTTCTATAATCATAAAAGAAACCATACAAATCTTCCAGACATCTAACATTTGACACAGTAGTCTACATTCAACAGTATGTCTTTGGTCTTTCAGTGTTTTTACTTGTCTTTGTCTGAATTTGTCTTGATTTAAGACTGCGGAAGGGCATAAATGTTCTGATCTCAACTCCAGGCCGACTGGTGGACCACATCAAGAACACACTAAGTATTGCTTTCAGTGCTGTGCGCTGGCTCATTCTGGATGAAGCTGACAGGTCAGTGATTGCCGATTTAATCAGAAAATGTCGTTGTGTGAAGCACAGAGATAAATACCTGCCTAATTCATAGTGAGATTTTCATTAATGACTATTTACGCTTTTAGTATTTTATTCTTGCAGTATTAGTTTGCAGATGTAAAAGTATCATGTGTTATAACCAGTTATCTTGCTCATCCAATAAAGGATTCTGGATTTGGGCTTTGAGAAAGATCTGACTGTGATTCTGAATGCTCTGAACACTGCTGGACCCGACAGGCAAAATGTGCTGCTTTCAGCCACTATATCTGAAGGTAAAGCTCATCATCTGTTCACTAATGTTGTCACACAATGAGGGAAAGTGTGAGTGAATGTCAAGTTGAGACAGTTAATGCTCACTATAGACTGTAGGAAGTACAGCATTGACTTTATTCTAGCAGAAGCAGATTGGAATAAGCTGACAGGCTCTTTATTTCAGTGAATAGCAAAAGTTTTCAAGGACCTTTCCAGTTTAAGCAACACTACTACTTCTCACTAACGTCTTTTTCTTCCAACATTTTTCGATCACAAAAGCATTTTGGGTGACAATCTACATATGTATGCAAGCACTTATGCTGATCGTGTTCTGCACTTGCAGGACTGTCCCGATTAGCCAGTATCAGTATGAAGGATCCTGTGAGTGTCCATGTGTCAGAGGGGAGTGAGGAGACAGTTGAAGCGTGTCCCCAGGCGGCCCCTCAGGCTTTGTCAGACAGCTACGCAGTGCCTGAGAGACTACAGCAGCACGTGGTGGTGGTGCCCAGCAAGCTCCACCTGGTCTGTTTGGCTGCCTTTATTCTGGCCAAATGCAAGGTAGAGAAGACCATATGTTAATCCCCATTTATTAATGTTCAGTTTTGTGCTGTAGATCACCTCTTGTTATTTCTGTTTGTATATAGTTTGTTTTTTTAAAGAGATGCCTATTCTCACTAAGGCATATGCAGACATTCAATAATTCAGTATATTGTGATAGAGATTGCGCAATATTTGTTTTGTGGATACTTAAAAATATTGTAAATAATTATGTAATCTTTTAGAGTGCTTTTGAAGACTATTCACATTGTTTTGCAAAGGTGTTCATAACAGTGGCAAATATTTGGAGACTTAATTGCTTATCTTAACAGTTCAAACAGTTTCACGCTAATCTTCCTTACTAAATGCTGTAATATTGAAATTGAATATTGAAAATTCTGTGAATATTTATAAGGCTATTGTATGTTAATACTGTGCTATAAGGCTTTAATAGTTAACATTGATGAAAGTACAAAAAAGTGCTTTTATTAATCTTAGGTGTTGTTAATTTCTTAGTTAATGCCTTAATCTGATTACAAGTCGTAATCATTTTATTAAATAGAGTTAAGTATTGTCATAATACCATATATTGTGATAAAAGCTTCAGAAATTAATCGCAACAAGAAAATCTGATACTGCCATAAGCCTAATTGTCACTGAAGCTTCATTTTTTTTTTATACGTTTAAAAATACCTTTGTTTATTCACGTGAGGGCAAAGCTATATTTTTATCAGCTCTTCAGTTTCACACCTAAAATGTCATGTTTGCTTCTTGTTCAAACTACTTTTTTAATACGAGTTGAACCAACATAATTTTTTTATGTTCAATCCAGCTAAATTTGTAAAAACAGATTTAGTTAACTTTATCTATTTGTGTTGGAACAACATGAAGAAATTGAGTAAAACCCAGCATTTTTTACAGTGCGTGACCCTTCAAAAATAATTCAGATTCAATGATTTGTGCTCAAGAAACTTTTATCATTAATGTCATTGCTAAAAACATTTGTTAAAATACAGTTACTTATAGATTTTGAGGAAGCTGTAAGACATTCTTGGATATTATTTGGTAAATTAAAAACAGAATTGGTTTAAAATATAAATATATTGTAACATTATATATTTTTTATCATCACTTTTAATCAATTTATTGCTTTCTCATTGAATAAAAGTATATTAAAGTAAAACCCTGGGTGGAATGGTAGTGTGAACACAATTGTTAATATGTAAAATTCACAGATGGCTTTCTTGAATACTGCAATATCATTCACAGTAGTAGATGTATAGTGTGTTTATACTGATGTTTACCATGTTTTTGTTTATAGTTTGAGCAGCGTCAGAAGTTGATCATCTTTATATCCAGCTGTGAGGCTGTAGAGTTCCTGCTCACTCTGTTTACTGCAGTCCTCTGTGAGATTCCCAGCAACACCTCATCTAAAAGTACCTCATGTCTCAAATTCTACAGGCTGCACGGCAACATGAGACAAGAGGTGAGACATTTTATGCCAATTTAAAGATTTTTTTATCTAAAATCTAGTTAGTTTTTTTCTACATAGAATGCATATTATTGTATTGTAATTATAATTTGTTCTTTTAGTAATTTAATAGACCAGCCCTTATTGCATTTGTTGCTTAGAGTAAAAGGGATTGTTGAATGAAAATTTACTATTCATTTAATCAAATTTTTTTTTTAAGTAAAATGTTAAAGAATATTTTTAGCTAAATATTAAATATTTTTAGCTTATAGCGATTCGTATAATGAATTCATATTCTATGGTTACTATCCCTTTGAGAATCAAAATACACAATGGCAAAATGTAATACCCACCTAATGATACACTGATCTCTTGTTAAGTGAAATAATTTAAGCACGAAATTTAATCATATTTAAAGCATTATTTTAATCCACAGCCTCAGCAAACAGTCTTTAATGTGCTGATGCAAAGTCACATGTGAAATCAAGATTGTGATTTTGAACCATGCTAGGCGTTCTCTGTGTTGTAAACAAACAGCATCAGCTCACATGCATCATTATGCAACATGAAAATCTTAGTTTATGGTCTAAAGATTTCCCCAACCATTACTCAGGTCTTCAGTGTCACATGATCCTTCACAAGTTTTATAATATGGTGCTCTAGAAACATTTTTTTTTATTAGTTCAACGATTCTTTGAATATAAGTTTGAAAGGAACATTGTTTATTTAAATTTTAAAAGACAGATGTTTTTATTTTCAAAAGTCCAGGAAAAGTTTTTTTTTCTTGAAATATTCTCTTTAATACGCACTGTATCTTGGTTTGTTAGAAAGTATTTTTAGTTTTCTATGATTATATTAGGATCCCTGTGGTTATGCAAAGCTAGAAAATGTCAAGGGCTTTTAAAAGTGCAATATTCAGATCTGGGAAGCAATAAAATCTTAAAATAATCTGCATGTTTCTATTATGCAAATCTCTAAAACATTTAATTGAATAGAATTTGCTTTTAGTGAGTGCAGTAGCTATAAGAATATGTCTTTATTCATGAACCACAGAGCACAGAGGCTTTGAACTTTTGGATATCATCCGCCTAATATAAATAGGGTTTATTAATATGTAATGTTACACATTTAGATTAATTAACAGCTTGCATGCCCATATATCTGTATTTCTTAAAATACAGTTTCACTATTATTTAATCTGAAATGTAATTGTCTGATTTGCACCTAAAGGAGCCCATACTCCTTTCGCCCCTCCCAAAATGACCATGTCTCTTAAAAGCATCCAGAAGCACTAGCAGCATATGACACCAGGTTTGACCATGATGGTCTGGTTGACCAGTAGGGTCTGCCGGCTCTTGGCCAGCTGGCGTTAAGGCAGCAGCAGCAGTCGGTGCCCTGTGGCAGTGTCAGGGGAACTGCATCCTGCCACTGTCCAGCCTTCAGCCTCACCCACTCACGCATGGAGCTGCCACGGGTTGCCCATATGGCACTGGAAGGGCAGGGATCTCTGGAGCCTCTTCCTCAGATGTATGAGAGAGCAGGTCTGGGTGTGGTGCTGGCCTGTAGTGTTATGGATGGGTTTGGTAATGGGACAGCGCAGGCTGAGCTCTGGACGCCTCCTCCGATGAGAAGAACCGCAGGAGACGGGCAGCTGTTCCAGCACATAACAGATTGTGCTCAATGCTGAAGAAGAGAGAGGAGCTGCCGGACAACCCATCCTTAAATGGGCTCATATCAGCGCTTCCGCTTCATCTTTTGTCCCAATATTAATGTTTTGTTAAAGGGACAGTTCACCCAAAATATGAACATTTGATTATCGCTTGTTCCAAATTTATGTGAGTTTATTTCTTCTGTTGAACCTAAAAGATGCTGAAGAATATTAGAAAACAGTAGCCATTGACTTCCATAGTATTTTTTCTTGCGATGAATGCCAATGGTCACCCGTTTTGAGTATTATTCATAATATTTAATATTGTGTTTAACAGGAAAGAAATTCATTTAATTACCTTTTATTTTTTCAGGAAGATCCCTGAGATTAACATAAATCTCTTCTTCCAGGGAGTCCTGGCCAAGATGACCTCATAAAAACATGTTTTACAATTACCCCACCTTTAAGACAAAGAAAACACATTCAAGGCAGGGATCATACATCAACTTCTTAGTTAAAACAACAAGAAGTCTCATTCAGTTCACGTTTCAATAAAGTTTTAAAATTAGACAATGAGGGAATTAGATCTAAATGTGTAAGAGATATAAAGTTAGGAAATAAGTTAATGAAAGTTAAAATAAATGTGTAAAAGTTTGGGTGAACTGTCCCTTTGAACTGCAATGTTTTATTTTTTCTACAAAATATTTTTATTGGCATTTGTTTGATCTTCAGAACTAAAACATTGGGGAAAAAAGTTAAAAATGTATGCTTAAACATAATAAATCAAACATATTTGAAAATTATAATATTGTGAAAAATTTTAAGAAGTAAAAAAATATTATTAATAATAATAATAACCTAAAATTCAATGCACATTTTTTGTACATTGCGTTTCTAAGGCATCCAATGTGTATTTTTGTCTTTTGATGATTAAATAAGTTTAATTGATCTGATGGTATATACAGTTGAAGTCAGAATTATTAGCCCCCTGAATTATTAGCCCCCTGTATAATTATTTCCCCAATTTCTGTTTAGCGGAGAGATAATTTTTTTCAACACATTTCTAAACATAATAGTTTTAATAACTCATTTCTAATAACAGGTTTATTTTATCTTTGCCATGATGACAGTAAATAATATTTGACTAGAAATTTATCAGGACACTAGTATTCAGCGTAAAGTGACATTTAAAAGCAGGTTAGGGTAATTAAGCAAGTTATTGTATAACAGTTATTTGTTCTTTAGACTGTCAAAAATATAGCTTAGGGGCTAATAATTTTGACCTTAAAATTATTATTATTTTTTTTATTAAACTGCTTTTATTTTAGTCGAAAATAAAACAAATAAGACTTCAGAGAAAAAAGTGTTATCAGAGATACTGTGAAAATTTCCTTGCTCTGTTAAACATAATTTGAGAAATATTTAAAAAGAAAAAAATTCAAAGGGGGGCTAATAATTCTGATTTCAGCTGTATGTTATCTGGACATTATAGCTTTTCACTTTTATACTGTGTTTTGTTGTGAACATGCCTGTTTTTCTACTTTTCAGGAGCGCACTGAAGTTTTCCAGGAGTTCTCTCAGTGTAAAACTGGCATTCTGCTGTGTACGGTGGGTAATTTCAACTGACACCATTTGTATATTTTCTGACACTGAGAGCAGTCTAAAGCAGCAAGGATAATTGAGGTTCCTTTAAAAATCTAAAACATTTTTTAGCTGGCACATCGCAGCATTGATCTGATGATGTGGCTCAAGTTGTATAGCAGTCAGTTCATATGAAGTTTAAGGGACAGGTGTGTGTGTGTGTTCTCCACCATGCTGTCACTCTGTAGAGGAGCTCCTGGAGTGAACGAGTGCCTCTGTTCCTGCTGACAGCCTGGCATGACATTGTGTTGCTCTCAATCTGTACCAACTCTAAAGCTGCAGACTCCAGACACCACAACTCACACTTTACACTCGACGAGTTTGAGAGCTGGAGTTAAGATTGAGAAGTGTCTGAATGGTCATCCTAAAAACAAAAAGGGATGTAGTGTAGTGGTGAAAGTTCAGGGCTTGTGGGATCTAGTCTGCTTGCTTACAGTTACAGAGATACTAAAAATACTATAGAGTGAATTAGGTTTTTCTTAGACATGGTTTGCACTGGGCCAACTTACAAATAACGCATCAGTTAAGACAAACTGAGCTAAAATACAATTACATGTGATTTGTGTGTGTGTGTGTGTATTAAGCGACTAATTGGCATCATTTGCTCCTTAAACAGCCATATTATGCAAAATATTTAACGCGTTAAAAAAATTAACGCATTTATCGCAGTTGCAGTTTTTTTTATTATTTCCTGTTGTGGTCGACGTGTGTTCAGGGCCGGCGCGCCCATAGAGGCGACCTCCTCACTTTTATCCGCGACATACACCCCCTCCCTCCCGGTCCTCACTTTTATCCGCAAACCGTTAAGTTTCTATTTCACTTTCGGGTGGCGTGATCACTGTTCGCCTACAGCGTCAGTTGAGCTTGCTCTGACCCTGCGTGTGTTTAATGTGGAAAGAATTATGGATAAAGAAGAATATGGATCCATGTAAATGTACTCAGTGAAAGCGCCAGATGATATCGCAAGCTGTCAAAGACAGCCCATTCCTCTCTAAGTTGACTCCAAGCACCCTCAAATGTTTCATTAAGTTTAACATGTTTTCACACTTCACGCAACTTTTGTAAAGCGTCTGCTTCACCTTGATATTGACATTATGGGATGTTATTTTTAATAAGTTGTATACATTTTAAGACCTTTTATTAAAAAAACAAATGTTACACACATACTGTTTGGTATGGAATGCAAAAACTTTGAAGCTCAATATCTCAAAATCATTCAGAACGCAGATAAAACCTTAATTCCAAGGTGACGAAATGTTAAGGAGGACAAAGCTAAATTGTTTCTACTTTATAATGTTCTCAACTCGCAATACAACTTTACACTGAATACAATTGTTTGTATTCAATACTTTATTATTATAATTTTTCAATTTCTATATTTGCAATGCCTGTATTTTGGATTTTTTTGTGATTAATCATGATTAGTTAATTTTTTTAATCAATTCACAGCCCTAGTTTATACATATTTGAAATGTATATTTTGTTGGTTTATTTTCTGTTTGTTTGGTTTTCTTCCATAAGTTACTTATTTAGGTTGTAATTGTTTTAATGAAAAGAATCCTCTGAATGTTGTGATATCTGGGAGGTGTTTTTGAACTTTGAACAGAGAAGAAGCTTTAGAAGTTTGAAGTTGTGCAATGTGAATTGGTGTTTGATTAGATTTCTTTATTATTATTATTATTATTATTATTATTATTATTTATAATTATTTATTATTTATAACAATTTTTTTATAAGAATTATTATTTAATTTATTTTACCCTAAACCTGTCTGGGGTAATTATTGGGTATTGTGGTTTGATTTATTGTAAAAATAAAAAATTTAAAAAGTTATGTTATACAGGTTGTAATTGTTTTATTTTTTCAGCATAATGTAAAATGTTATCCTGCCAACTAGTTAAAAGTTAAGTTTGTCATCTAATATTTATATTTCTCATCCCATACACTGTGCTTTTCACAGCTGTTTTTGTTATATACATATTTTTTTTTAACAAAGCATGTAAAATTGTATTTCAATGTAAAATCTCATTTCAACTTTATTTTACTAGGGATTTTAATAGTTTATTACAATAATAATGATAGCAGTGTTTCCACGTTTCTCTAAAACATCATCTAAGTTCATAGTTTAAATGCTGGTTAAATATTTAATAGTTTTTGTTTATTTTTCCCTCAGGATGTAGCTGCACGTGGTTTGGATTTGCCTCAGGTTACATGGATTGTTCAGGTTTGATTTCTTCATGTTCAAGATTTTATTGTTTGCATAATTGCCAGTGTGCAAGACATAAACAAATTTAGTCAATTTTGTTACAAAACTTCAAATTAATCACTTATTATTGTTCTATTGATTTTTTTTAAATGAGTGTCATGGTTCTGTTTTAGTACAATCCTCCAGTTTCTGCAGCAGAGTATGTTCATCGTGTGGGCCGCACTGCTCGAATCGGAGCTCAGGGCAGCAGCCTGCTGTTCCTCACCCCCTCCGAGACCGCTTTTGTGAATGTGCTGGCCAATCACAACATCAGGTGTGTGACAGGCCTCTCTCATCTCTATCAGGTACTTCTCATTTCAGTGAACTCCTGTGGGACCGGTCTTCTGTGATGGTGGATGAGCTCCAGTCCCTGACAATGTGATTAAAGATGGTCAAACTGCTCTTGTCTCTGTTCCAAAACCCACAATACAGCAGTCCTGGACTGATGAGTCTGTGCTGGTGTGAAGAGAAAACACACTCTCAGTCTCTCTGCGTGAATCTGCTCTGCTGGCACAGGGGCTTTAGCATTTGCCTTTTGTTATGGTTTAGAGTGCTAAAGGAAGTATTTTATTTATTTTTAATATATATTCACAACTTTTGGCCTCTCTATTCCTCAGTTTGTCTGAGATGAAGATGGTGGACATCCTGTCCACGCTGATGAAGGACGAGCGCTTCAAAGGCAAAGGGAAATTGGACAGCAAGGTAAATTTTGACATCTGAAGTCCAAAGAGTGCTTTGGTTTTTACCCTTGGGCATCAATTAAAAAAGTTCTAAAAAGGTTTTTGAATGTTTAATACTTTATATATTAGGACTGTCAATCAGTTAAAATAGTTAATCACAATTAGTTGCATGATTGGCATTGTTAACTTGTAATAAATTTTTTTCTAACTATACCTTAAATTATTGTAAAGATGCAATTTGAAACTGCATAACAATAACATCAGATACTCAAATGCTCACATTAAAAAGTGAAACATAACATTGTTTTTTACAGATGCACCAAAATGAAAACGAAGCATAATTGAACCACTATTTTTTTCACTATGGCATGAATAAAACCATCAAAAAGGTTTTTGGTCCTCATTTTGTCATGGTGTTCAAAGAAAAATAATCAGTTACAAAAGTACAAAATAAAAATGTATATTTTTAACAGAACATTTTTAATATTCCAGCAGACAGTAAATTAACAAAACAGAATATAGCCTAACTTTAAGCAAATGCGTAAAATATAAATATTATATAGGCATATCTAATTGAATATTTGGAAATATGCTCATCTGTAGCTCATGGGCATTTAATGTTTTTTCTGGAGTTAAAATAAAGTGAGACATTATTTGTATGTTGTTTTTCTACTAACATGCAGACGAAATAATGATGGAGCAATTATAAAAAAAGATGTGTTTAAATATAAAAAACTGTTTCTTTCATCAATAGTCTTAATGTTCACTATGCGATCAGAATTTTTTGGGAATTATTTAGCCTAACATGTTTACTGCTCCAAAATATTTAAAATGTTTCTCAAAAAAATATATTTTGTGTTCAAAGGGGAAAAAGGTTTTTGTTTTTTACCCAGACATTTAAAAAAAAGAATATATTTTAGAGCAGTAATCACAATATCGTGAAACCGGGATATTTTTATCCAAGGTTATCATACCGTCAGAATTTTATAGCCTGCCTTGTCATGGGACATTAATAGTGGTCAAAACTACATTTAAATTGGACAAAAATTAAAAGCTGAGACATTATTTCAAATCGAAAAATAACCTTGGATGCCAGATCCCCTACAAATAATGCTCAGCAAAGTTCTCTTTGTCAGTAGTTTGCTGTTGCTTTTCTGTCTCCGGATTTGAATCAACAGCACAGTTCAGTTTTGAGCCCTTTTGGACAAACTAGTTAGTGCAAAAGCAATGAAAAGCGCGTGGGAGCTACGTTTACATTATTTGTAGCAAGAGAAATGGGTCTGCACACTTATAGTGCATGCCTCATGTGCTGATGACAAATTCATGTCATATGGATCCGAATGTATACTTAAAATGAAAGTAGTTTGGGCTTAAACCTTAAGAACAGCGGTTCTGATCCAAAGAGTCAATGTTGACGTGTTTGACTGCACCACTGTTATAACTTTCCAATCTTAGTTGAAACTCACATGTGGTTGAAAAAGCAAGTCTAGAGAACAGCTGTGAGAGAAGAATGGCTTTCTCTTTATCTCTTTTTTTCCCCCTCCCTCTGAACAATGAGAGCCATCTGACAACAATGAGCGAATGTTTCTGCCAGCGCTCAGTCAGTCCTAATCCTGATTTAATGTCCTTTTCCCTCATCACCACCAATGGGCTGCTTGTAATCCTCAGTCTTGCCTCCCCCCTTGTTAGCAGCCTCATTTGAGGGTCAGAGGTCATTGATGGGGAGGGCTGATGTCATTAGTGTGTTGAACCATTAACACTTATATGATGCTCCTGTTTTTTTATATCATTTAATATAATGCGATATTTCAATATCGTTTCTGGATTGTAAAATGTTGTATTCTGCTGTTTGCCTTGATGTGTGCAGAGATCAGCGGCTGCTTTTGAGCAGGAGGTGCGAGAGAGAGCCACCATGTTACAGACTGACTTTGAGAATTATGTTCACGCCAGTAACGAGTCTCTGCAAACAGCAAAGAGCGGTGAGATGAAAAACTAATCACCTTGCATAGTTACTTTGTTTAACTGTTAGTGCAGCCCTATATATATATATATATATATATATATATATATATATATATATACACATGCTGTATGTACAGTGCTCAGCATATATGAGTACACCCCTCACAATGACCTCTATATTTTAAATTCATGTTTAATAGGAAGCTATACATTATTATATTTATGCATATACATTAGATTAGTCAGTACTGAAGACAAATCTAGAGCTTATCTAACTAAATAACTTATGATAACAATCCAAAAGCTAGTACACGCAAACTTTATATGTTAAAAGAAAAATATTAAATACAGATTTAAAAAGAGGAAAAAGCATAAGGAGCAAAACAATTGAAGTTTTGTAGGTTGTAATATTTTTTTCAATATTTTGCTTGAATTTAAATTTATTATCTTTCAATTTCTAAATATATTTGGTGGCTAAATATTATTTTAATAAATAAATAAATTTGTTTAATAAATGGGTTTTGTTTAAATGCACCAAAATACATCCAATACAGTATTCATTTTTAAAATAGGGTGTACTCAATTATGCTGAGCACTGTATATCTTCATCTTGAAATTGTACATTTCTACCTGACATTTTTGTTAAAATTGAGTTATTCTCGTATGAACCTCTGACATTTTAAATACTATTGTTTTATTGTTATTTATTTTGGCAATCTAGATTCTGATAATTTAAAATGTTTGCATAATAATAAAAAAATTGTGACCCTGGACCACAAAATGTCGTAAGTGTCAGTTTTGTTGTAGCTTTTCAGATTTATTGAGGAATTAAGGTTTACATCAACTGAATGCTAAATACATAAGCTTTACATTGATGTATACTTTATTAGGATTGAATGATATTCTGCAAGATACAACTGTTTGAAAATCTGGAATTTAAAGGGTTCAAAAAGATTCTAAATATTGAGTAAAATGCTCTTTACATTGGTCTAAATTAAGTGCTTAGCATAATAAGCTCAATTCACAATGCATAATACTAAGGTCTTAAATTTGACTTGGTGAAACCTGCATAAACCCTGTTCATGGATTAGGATTTTTTTTATATATCCTAATGATTTTTGGCATAAAATAAAATTCAATAATTTTGATTCATACAAGGTTTTTTTTTTTGTTTTTTTGTTTTTTGGCTATTGCCAAAAATATACCTGTGCAAATTAAGATTGGTTTTGTGGTCCAGAGTCACATTTTAACAATAAATAAAGTGGAATTCACTGTGAAATCTCTCATTTGGTTCCAATGCAAATGTGTGAAGAATTTTTGCATGTTTGCTTGCTTGATGGTAATTGCATAAGTTGGAAATTAAGTCAAGCACATTTAAAAAAACATTTCTGTCACATTAAATTAAAATTAAGCAATTCCTAAATTAAAATTAGGAAATGTCCATGACATTTAAAATACATTTAAAAGTTTGTCATTTATTGCCTTCGTATCCTTTTAAATACTTGAAAATGTTTACTGTTTGGCCTGTATAGTAAGTGTGTTTTTGTTTTTTCTCCTGTAGCACTGCAGTGTTTCCTGAGAGCTTATACCACATACCCATCCAGTCTAAAGCACATCTTCCACATCCGCATGCTGCACCTGGGCCACGCTGCTAAGAGCTTTGGCCTGAGGGACGCACCCCAGGGCCTGGCCAGCTCCATAAGCACTAATCCTGCCAACAGCAAACACTCCAAGAAGGCCAAAGACAAAGCCAAGAGGTACTGCAACTTCTCAAAAATTGGACAGTCATTTATTAATCTGTCAAGCAGTTTGCAGTGCCAGAGAGTATGATCTAGTTCTGCTTTTAGATAAATTTAGCTGGGTCGTGTTTGATGATACATTTTCTTCTGTGGTTTCTCAAACTTTTTGGGGGAATCTTTTAACCTAAAACTTTTAACTTTAAATTCTTTTTTTTACCTCCACAAAAATATTAAATATTTCTTGAGCAGGAAGTCAGTATGTAATGATGATGAAAATCCAAAGGAATGATATTATTTTTAATTCATATTAAATAGTGATGTCCTGATCAGGTGTTTTTGCCCTCGAGTCAGAGTCGTTTAATTTTGAATATCTACCAATACCAAAACCCAATTTGATACCTCTATAATACATACAAAAGAATAAAAAAGAGAGAAGATACAGATCCAGGATGTTTTTTATTTTTATTTAATTCACCTTATTTTAATATTCAACAACTCTGTTAACAAACAGAGCACTTCCATGAGTTAGCTTGAACAATCAAGTAATAAATGACATAAATTCTTCACTTTTGGACTTTAGCGCAACAGTAAATATAAAAAAACTAATAAAAACAAATAAACCCTCAACTTAAAATACCCCACAGGCAATGCCAGGTTTACATATCTCACAGTTTGCTATGGCAATGTTGTCATCATCAACTTTATAAGACCTCCAGACCACAGACATACTCGCGCTTTTCGCTTCAAGCTGCTTCCGTGTTTTACTTTGCCAGCATTTAACCAATACAGTCTCTGCAACAAAGTGATGTCATGCTGCATGCGTTGCTGTTTCTGTGTAAAGTCAAGAAATAGATCTAACTCTGTGCCACCGCATAATTATAGATGTGTTAAATAAAAATGACAATGTATATAATATACATATATATTCAAGTCCTGATCGGAAGGTAACGTGATAGGATCTGGACATCTCTAATATTAAACTAGTAAAATACATTAAACTTTTTTTATTGGAACAATAGCCTGGTTTCAATCTTAACATGAAGTGAATCTTTTAAAAAAAAAATATTGAAGAAAAGGAATAAATCCTAAATGTAAATTAGTTTTAGTCCAAAATGCAAATTAGTCCATCAAGTTGTTAGAGTAGCTGACTGTAACATTTCTATCCTTTGCTACATCAGAGTAATTTTTCATTAGGTTGGTAACATTTAATCTTTACTACATCAGAGTTTATTCAGCAAATGCATTTCCATCTCCAATTATTCACATTAACCCTTTCACACAAGTCCAAAACCACCTCAAATGAGCATAAAAACTCTAAGGAAATATGAAAAATTTTAATCAAATTTAGACATTTCCATCACTCGTATATTATGCAGTACTTCTGCTAATGACAACATGTTTATTAACCAAATTAATGCCAGTTTAATATAATATATATAAGTAAATATATAAGTTACAATTCTTGATCTCATTCTTGAGCTTTCAAATCCAAATTTAGTCAGTAAATTTCGTACTACATGCTGTAGAAAAAAAGGAAATTATGTTTTTTTTAAAGCAAATACATGCAAAAGTATTAGTACGATTCACAATTCCTAGCAAAAATGAAAGAATTGTCTAGTATAAAAGCCTGTGTAAAACCACCAGCATTGTTCATTTTTAATCCATTATTAGAGCCATTTTGTAGGTCATTGTATTACTGTAAGTGTGTTTTCATGATGGCCATAAAAATCATCAGCATGACTGCACTGGAGAAAAGCCCACAGTTTGCACATGCTCTTGGCAGCTGTGAGCCTTTCGCCGTCGCAGAGCTCTTCGGGGTCAAAGAGGACTAGTCAAGTCCTGCCTTTACCAGCTGTACAATTTACCTTTCGCCTTTCACACACTCACCCCTCTCGCTTTCCCTCCGCTACCTTTATGCTGTGATGTACTCGCAAAGCCTATTGAATAAGACGTCCTTTAGAAAGAGCTGATTCTGTTGCTTTCTATTTATGGCATTTTCTTGTTTCTGTGAAAAAGTAGGTTTGTTATTCTTTGGAGAATAGGTTTTAAAATGCAGCTAATGTTAAGCAAACCTATTTGCTTGTATAGTTCATATATTGCTCACAAGCCTCTAGTTAGGCAGTTTCACTTTAAATATATATTTTTAAACTTGATATTTGTAGTAAATGTCACTATAATTACATTTAATTATAGAAATACATTTTTATTACTTTTTTTCTGACCTACACATATTATGGATATGTTGTAGAGTTGGCAGTGGCCCAAATCAAAAAAGAGGCACTGTTTAAAAAAAACACACACACACAACAAAAATATGTACTAAGTGCAAAAATATATATTATAACAATTAAAAGATACGCAGAAATGGTCAGTATTGGAGTAACACCCTCAAAACAATATGAAGACTGTGTGTGAAATATATCATATATATTAAGAAATAAACTTAATATATATTATTAAGCATTATTGGGGGGGTGCGGTGGCGCAGTGGGTAGCAATGTCACCTCACAGCAAGAAGGTCTCTGGTTCAAGCCTCGGCTGGGTTAGTTGGCATTTCTCTGTGGAGTTTGCATGTTCTCCCAGTGTTCGTGTGGGTTTCCTCTGGGTGCTCCGGTTTCCCCCACAAGTCCAAAGACATGCGATATAGGTGAATTGGGTAAGCTAAATTGTCCGTAGTGTATATGTGTGAATGAGAGTGCATGGGTGTTTCCCAGTATTGGGTTGCAGCTGGAAGAGCATCCGCTGAGTAAAACATATGCTGGATAGGTTGGTGGTTCGTTTCACTTTGGCAACCCCTGATTGGTAAAGGGACTAAGTCGAAAAGAAAATGAATGAATAAAGCATTATTGTGAGATTAACAGCATTGGTGCCCAAACTCAGTCATGGATGACTGGCATTTGTCCTTAAGAGTTTAGCCCAAGAGCAAGCCTAGTAAGAGCTTGATTACATGGCTCAGGTGTGTCTGATTGTAGTTGGAACTAAACAATGCAGGACAATGACCCTTTAGGACCAAGTTTGGGCACCCCTGAGTTAGAGTGTTTTGTCTGTTAGTACATAAAATTAGCCTAAACAATGTCATAAATGTCATACATTTCCTTTAATGGACAATTTTGCCGTTAGGTGGTGTCAGTTCACTGTCTTATGCCGCAGTCACACTAGAGTTTGAATATGTGAAATTCTGTCACACAGTGCTGCGAAAAGGGGTAGGATTAAACAGGATAATTAGACGTAAAAAAAAGTGAGCGATTACTCCATATTTTAAATATGGAGAGGTCATGTTTTGATTTTCGATTGGTCTCACACAGTCACGTGGTGTGATTTTGCAGGTCAGTTCACCAAGCTTGAACTTTGCAACACAGTGAACTACGAAAATTGTTGCGTAAGCTTTTTCCGTCTGCTGCATTAACATGCATATGAATGGAAGTCTATGGGGCAAAAAATGCAGTATGGCCGTGGTTATAACGTTTGAGTCACTGATTTCTTGTTATTAAATTGATTCATTCAAAATACAGATTCAATCAGCAATTAAACATCATGTTCATTTGTTCTAGTTTGTTTTGTTTTGAGCTTTTTAGTAACGAAAAATTTGCTAAAAATACTATATTGACATTAGCATCTCTGAAATCTAAATAAAAAAACCCTTGTTTATTGAACTGTTGAATGAAATCCATATGACATTGGCAAATGTGCTGATATACTATTTAAAAAAAAACACTTTTTCATGTTAACTTTTAATATTTTTCTCCCATATTTTGAAATTTGAGGTATTTTAATTAATTTTAGTGCTATTTTTGCCCCACACTCCTGGGGGGTGGAGTAAAAACATATCTAGACTTGTTTTCACCATACATAAGCAGAAATCTTCATTGTGTTAATATAATATTAATTGTGAAGCACAATTCTTCTCAAGTCCACTTGAGCCCTAACAGGAGGAATAAAGGAGTGCAAAATCCCACCTTCAGTTGAGTCATTGCAAAGTATAACCGTAACAGAGTGAAACGTTATCATTTGTATGTGTTTTAAAGACATTTCAAGAGAGTGTAAAAAAAAAAAGCATTTGGCACAAAAACGTACAACATTTGTAACTTTAATGAAGGATAATTTTACTGAATTATTAATACAATGAAGACTATACAGTGTTATTTGACATTTTATTTTTCCATTTCTGTTCCTGAATATTAATTGACTCGCTGGTAAACCATAAAGCACTGTTTATTTTACTTTTTTTCTTTGCACTATGGTAATTTTTCCTGCTTGTAATTTGTTTATTATTTTTTGTACATGATTCACACCCTTATAAAATCACCCCAATCGATGTAACTTAATTATCTTTTTCCCCAAAACAGAGCTATTCAAACCTTCAATGTTGTGAAATAATAATCATATTGCAATGTATATTGCAGAAAAACTAAATATTGCAGATTTTTCCAATACCGTGCAGCCCTATTAACAATAATCACAATTCTTAGGGAATAATATGAATACATTTAAGCTTTCTTTTTGACATGTAAAAAGTGTATTGCGGTTAAGCCCTTAGTCTGTTATTATCCATGTAGTGACTAACACAGACAAAATATTGTGTAGTCTACACACCCAAGCATTACAGTTTCGTGCCGCTTATTTCCTGAACAAATATGATCATTTGTGATTGCAGGTGACAAGATGGGGATGATTGATGTACTTATGATACGGCCAGTACATCACACTTGAGCTGTTAGGCATTAAATGGACAGTCATTTATTAATCTGTCAAGCAGTTTGCAGTTTGCTTGGCCAGTGCTTGACAATGCAGAGTTATTAGTGGTCATTCCCACAGGATTCAACAGAGCTCTGCCAGCAAAGGGTCTGGTTAGCAAAGGCCATGTCCAGACTAGTCTTGGTTGTTTAAGCCTTCCTTTGTGCATCCGTGTGGTCAGGACTCTCAATTAACCCAAGCTTTCTAAACGTCAGTACAGTCACTTGGTGAAGAGCTTCATCTGTATCCCTGCACACTTTTGTGTGTGTGTTTAAATCCGGAATATTCACACACTTCTATTGTTTGTCATGTTTTATAGCTGACCCGCACATGCAGTGATCACAGTTGTCTTGTCAGACCAAAACTGTCATCTGGAAATGTCTGTTATTGTCAGTGTTTTCTGCTGTATTTTACTTGCCTCGCTTTCATCCCACCTTCAGTTGTTCGGTGTGCCTTTGAGATAAAGGCTCAAAGCCCCTGCGTGCTGTTTCTGTGTTGTAAAGGGAGTGTCAGGTTCGGTTTGGTAAAATCGGATGTTAAAGTTGCTTAACTCAAGGTTAGTGACACATTAAATTTAATTGAGTAGCGGTGTTGAATTACAGGGTGGAAAACAGACTCCCAATAGTCGCTCTTAATAGAAGAGCTTGCTCCGCTGTGGAAGGACGCTGTGTGCTTTCTTAAAGTAGCTACTTTCATTAGAGATGGCTTTATGTGAAACTATAAGGGCTTCACATTTAAAATGCAACAAACAAAACTCTGCAAGGAAGGGTAATTTTATAATCTAGTCAGTTGGGAAAGAGCTTTGCAAAAAGTGTGTTTTTTGGGGTGCTTCTGTTTTTTTTCATTCACCATGACAAACAGCATGTTTTGATGTCTGAATTGTGAACAGAGCTGATCGTTTTTATTTAACCAGTTATTTTTGTTCAGAATAGATCATAAAGCAATAACTTTTGTGAGTTATTGAGTTGAATTGGAGGTTAATCAATAAGGGTTTTTCTTTGGCCGATGTTGATATTTATACCTCGTTATCACTGAGTGGTACGGTTCAGTACAGTACGGTACATGTCTCCTTTATCAAGCTTGTGTCTCCACTGCCAAAGGATATCAATGGTAACTTTTTGGTAGGCGTGGCATATGACAAAGATGCAGTCGACCTCATTCTCATAAATACTTGTGTATAAATGTTCATTACTAACCTTTCTAAGAACATGATTTGATTATACCTGCAGGAAGCTGAATGGATGTGAGAAGCCACACAATAATCACGCACACGTTATTATCAGCAGCTCAAGTTTCTTATTTCAGATGTGATACCACTCACACTTAGACGGCCTCTTTAAGCTCAGGTTGGCCATGGCTCGTTAATATATGTATATATTATTATAGTGTAATCACTCGGCTGTGTATTTAAAAATGACGCTTTTTTTGTTTTCATTCTCCTGGCTTGTTGCACGCGCTAGTGACGTTTCTCTGTAAGCCAATAGCATTCAGCTGCACGTTTAGCTCATCCTTTTGGTACCCTTTTGTTGTGCTAGGTACCTTTTTGGCCTGTTTCCACTGACTGGTACAGTACGGTATGGGTCACCTTTATCAGGCTTGTGTTTCCACTGCTAAAAGGGTAACGATGGTAGAAAGTTTCAGTCAACGTCATTCTCACTCGAGAAAATCTCGCTCAAAGTAAAGCTGTACGGGTCTTTCACAAATCATATGAGAAGCACTTCTCACAAAACATGTTTTATACATATAAATACTTGTGTATAAATGTTCATTACTAACTTTTCTATGAACATGATATGATTATAACTGCAGATCAATAACAGTGAGAAATAGCCTACTGTAAATAAATAAAACATATATGAACACATACAGACCCTTACAGTCTTCGATATTACCAATTACAAAAAAAATACACACAGCATACATTTAATCCCTATTTGGGTTCAAAAACAACATGCAACAGTCAATGCAAACCTCTCATCTATATCTTTAATCTTCAGCACATGTAACCTCTGTTAGAGAGTAATTCCGTCATTCCAAGTTCATAATAGTCCAAAAGGTGGTGATAATAGTTAAACATGGCAGTTTGTTCATGGTTTAGGTTGTTGAAAGAATCATTTGCTCTGTTTTTTCCGGCTTCTCCTTTGTTTTTTCACTTTTTACTGTTGCGTTTGGATGTCAGAAGCACTTCAATAATCATGCGCACGTTATTATCATGAGCTCAAAACGTTTGTTATTTCAAATATAGACATGCGGCCAGCTCTGGAGAAAGTGAAACTACTCGCACTTTTAGACGGCCTTGTAAAACAAACACAAGACATGGCAGATTTTGTTCTTGGCTTTGTGGTTGTTCATCAAAACAACGACAAGGTTTGTTTGAGCTTAGTTCGACCATAGCTTGTTACTATATGTATATAGTATTACGAAGTAATGTCTCGGCTGTGTATTTAAAAATGTCGGTTTCTTTGTTTTTGTTCTTTTGCTTGTGTATGCGTAAGTGACGTATCACTGTAAACCAATAGCGTTCAGCCGCACGTCTAGCTCCGCCTTTAGCTACCCTTTGCAAAAGGTACCCTAAAAGTGGAACGGTACGGTTGGAAACGATACAGTACGGTTTGACAGTGGAAACAGTCATAAAAGCGTACCGAACCATCTCGTACTGTACCACTCAGTGGAAATGAGCCATTTGTAAAGGGTACTTGAAAAGTACAGTACAGTTCGCTTCTTGGTACCTTTTGACAGTGGAAACGGACATAAACTGTACCGTACCACTCAGTGAAAACGGGCCTATAGAAAAATGCTGTCAATAGCACCTGAAAGCAGAGGCGCTACCTGTAGCAAAAAAAACTGCTGTGTTTACACATTTGTCTACACAGAGGTCTGTGCAATGAACATGTGCAATTCTGTGGATCAATGGAAAAGTATTGTGAACGACTCGGAACAAAATAGAACCTTTTCACATGTCGAGTGCTACTTTTGAGTATATGCTGCAGCTTGTGAGACCCTATTTTAAATGAAGTGCTACCGGTGTTTTACTGAAATCTAGCACACACACGCACGTCACACAGCTGACCGCAACACTTGCAGGTAAACTTTTTATCCCAAGCATTTTATGAATCATTTTTTCCACAGTATGCTCTAAGGAACTCAGAAACATTATCTGATTAACAGGCAGCAACTAAATGTGCCTGAACAAAGCATTCAGAGGCTTTTATTTTCATAAAAAGCATGAATATGAAAGCATCATCAGCATCCGAATCTTCTGATTGGCCTGCTGTAGACGTCGCAAGACATTGATTACATTCTGTAATTTGTAAATGCTCATACCGGCAATCTGCTTTCTTGTTCACACAGAGCAGAACTGGTTATGTTAAATCTTATCAAATTGCCAGAACTAATTTACTTGTATTTTTAAAAAGTTTTAAAGTTTTAAAAAATTTTTAAATCTGTTCACACATGATTCCTGATTTAAATATTTTTATTATTGGAAATTTGATCACACATTCACTTGTATATACACTTTTAAATATATATATATAAACATAAAACTTACATTTTAACAATTAGACAATTTAAAAACAAAAAAGAAAAGAAACAAACAAAAAAAACAACAACCAACAGTCATAAAAATAATTAAGCAAAAAATAAATATTCATTTCCCCAACCAACCACACACCACTGCTATCCAATGGTAAAAGTAGGTACCAAAGGCATAATAAACATATTAATCACAAGTTTGTAGAAAGGAAATAAAAGGGGACCAAAATTCTTAAATTAACAAAACCTTGTCTGTTAGGGTATAACTGATTTTTTCCTGAGGTAATTTACCTGTTAACTCTGTCAGCCATAATTTACACACATGATTCCTTTACTGCAATTTACCAGTAATTTTCCGGAAAAGAATATGTGTGTGAAAAGGGCTGTTAAAACAATAAATAAGTTTTGCTCATTTCGCTTAAATTGGTAATCTATGCCTCCCTTAACTTTTTTGCACCTTTTTCCATCAATTTGGTCTTTCCAAAATGTCATACAGCATAGTTCTCTAGCTTTACTTGTACATGTACAACATCTTCATGGCCATGTTGGGTTTTGACTCGTGCCACATGCTGTTTCAGACACTAGCTGGAGAAGCATGTGTCTAACCACTAGTAATTGGCATAGTGACCTGCAGCAGGACCTGTGAATGAAACCCATGGAGCGGCACAATAGTTCAGTCCCAGAGGAGCTGCCCCAGAGCGGCCATAATGCACCCAAACTGCCCAGACAACAGACAACAGCCGTAATGAACTTATCAGACGTCATATGTGACAGCTGACATCTATATTCACCAGCCATCGCTCGGGAGGTATAGAATATTCATGTTGATGCTGCTTAACTGGTCAGTGTTAACCTTTACTATATTGTGTGTAATTGTGTTTGAGTGGCATTGCTGTGTTGTGCTCCACACTCCCGGTCGAGTCTAGCTGTCCTGTCAGGAGAGACTTCATTACAGCCGGCTGTGGTGAACACTGTCCATGTCCAGACAAGATTTCTCTAATGAGTAGATCACACCAATATAAACATACACACATACACACGACTGAACAACAAAGAGCTCTGGTGCACAGGAGAAGAGGCCATTACAGGCCACCAAAAATACACACTTCAATCCCATGGAGAAGTACATTCTGTTTTACTTTTACAAGGTGTTGTATATATGGATATTAACTATTTTTATCCGTAATGTATTTTGTTCGCTCATATTTAGTTTTAATATATTATGGGTTATAGTTTCTTAAGGTTGCAAGAATTTGATCAAATACAGTAATATTTGAGAAATATTGGTATTGTTTAAAATAACTTTATATTTTGATTTATTGTAACATTTATTTTATGCATGTGATGAATTTTTAGCAGTCATTGCTGTAGTCTTCAGGGTGCCATTCTAATATGCTGATGTATTGCTCAAGAAACATATCAATGTTGAAAACTAGTGTACTGCTTGATATTTATGTGCGAAATTATACTTTTTATCAGGATTTTTAATCTAAGGTGTTTGACATGTTTGACTAATGTATAATGCCACATTTTTTAAATCTTACTACCCCCAATTTTTTAACAGTTTGTATTATAATGAGACACCAATTTGATGCATGCATGAAATTGAATTAACAAATGTAATTTTGCATGTATAGAAAGCATTATTAAATGTCTAAACCTCATATAATGTTTTGTAAAAATTTCCAAATATAGTTAAAATAATGTGCCTTTCAACCTAATAAATTTACAGAAAAAAATTTAATTAACATATTAATTCTGTCCGATACTTACAAAAATAGATTTTTCAATAATAATAAATGGGTTGCAACTAGTGGTTTGAAGGTCAGTGATGAAATATGAAGATTTAAAATAAATATATTACACTGTAATAAGTGGTTAGTTACTTAAAGCAAGTAAACTAATTGCCTTAAAAGCAACAAGTTGACTTTACAATAATAATGTAAGTAAACTCATTGTAACTTGAAACTGTTAAGTTGACTTAATTTCTATAATTTTGCTGATTGTACTCACTTTTTTTTAGTCAATTAATCCCTTTTTATAGTGTCAAACTATTTTAGCATGTCTGTTTTTTAAATAATTACCATAATTATCACAATATTACATATTTGGTGTGTCATTAAGTCTATAAAATCTACACTTTATAGTCTGTATTGAATTTAGAATTTAGGAGTCTGGAAGAGCAAATTAATTTTACTGTATGTCATTAAGCTTGGGGAAAAAACAAAGATACTAAAAATTGTTTATTGGAAAATAGTGATTAGAAATTAGTGAATAGTGATTTACTTTTATTAAAATGAAAAGTATAATTAGCATATTTATAAAAATTCTGTCAACTTGACAGTTCCAAGTTACAATTGGTTTACCTACATTATTATTGTAAAGTCAACTTGTTGCTTTTAAGGCAATTGGATTACTCGCTTTAAGTAATTAATCACTTTTTACAGTGGATGGGAGTCTTAATATCTATTTAAAAGATTCTGGGTTTAAATTTGCCTGACAAGATCTATAGGTATATAAACTGTTGCATTCAATTACTAGTTACAAACTAAATGAAAACTATTTATTAAATTGAAATTGCATTTATTACAGATATATGTTAAATGGGTATGGGACGATAACCGTTTTTAAGGTTTACCGTGGTTTGGAAAAGTCAAGGTTTTGAAACTGCAAACAATTTCTGTTATACTGGTCCTAAGGTATATGTAATTTATTATTTTTTTATGTGTTTTTCATGACTATTTTGTTAAGTTTTTTAGGGCAAAAGTATCTACACCAAAATGACCCTCCAAATCAAAAGTAACTGGTCAGCCCACGATTTAGGAAAAGGGTATATGCAGAAGTATGCGGAAGGACTTTTAATTTTTCAGTAAGCTGGGTCAAGCGTTTCTGGTGAACTGTATGCCTTTACAAAATCGGCACGTTTAAGGTCTGTTTTTTTTTTTTATCTGCAATCTCCACTGGTTGAGTGATATAGGATATAAAGTGGGTCTCAGAATGTACAAGAAGCACTACATTAAATTGCATTTTTCCCGCCATGTCTTTAAAATAAAAACATTTATTTTACTCCAGTATTTTTAATGGAGTTTCTGCGCTCGCCTGCTGCTCCTGACCAGCACGTGTGAGTAAGCGGCTTTTCATCTAGTTTTACTCTTGAACAACTATGAAAGCTGAAGTCTGAATGGATGCTGCAAAAGGAACCGTATAAAATTGTAAAAAGTCACTTTAACCTTTCACCGAAAGTTTATCATTATAGGAAGAAACACTAGCTCTGCATATACCCTATTGTTTGAAAAACAAGTCACTTATACACCATCATACAAGCATGCTTGACCTGAACAGTGCAGTGGCTTTACTTTATAACCACAAAAAAGAAAAATATCCAAAGATCCCTTTTTAAGTTGTTATGAAGTCTATTTTTGAAACTTATAAAGATAGTCAGTGATTTATTTAAATTGTTTAACCTGACATGTTTAAAATAAAAGCCAAAATATTTTAAATGTTTCTTAAAATAAAATATATTGTCTTCAATGGGGGAAAAAGTTTCTACCTAGACATTTTAAAAGAGCTTATTTTAGAGCAGTAATCACAATATCGTGAAACCGTGATATTTTTATCCAAGGTTATCATACCGTCAGTATCTTATACCGGCCCATGCCTATATTTGAAAACTCTTTTTATTTTGACCGCATAAGCCTAATTGTTTTTGTTTTATAAGTACAAAAAACTTTTATTTTCTTTTTTTTTTTTCATTTTAAACATCATCAGGAATGACTTGTATCACCCTTTACGATCTTTGATTTTAACTCCAACCTACACTGGAAAAGTGGTTCATTGGATTTATTACATTTTTTAAGGTAAGTGGTTGCAAACAATTTATATAGGCTGAATTTAAACAAACAATTTAAGTTAAACGTTTCTAAATTTGTTTGTTTAATTTCAGCCCATATCAATTGTTTGCAACCACTTGCCTTAAAAAAATGTAGTAAATCCAATGAACCATATTTCAGTTACTGCACTCTAAAATATTTTTGCTTCTTGTTCAAACCACTTATTCAAAATGAGCTGGATCAACACAAGTCTTGAGTTTTTTGGGGGAGGGGGCAACTTAATTGTTTTTACAAATTTAAGCGGATTGAAGAAAAAACAATTAAGTTAACTTGATTTATGTTGGGACAGCATGAAGGAATTGTGTGGAACCCAGCATTTTTTTACAGTGTGCTGCTGAGGCCTGCATCATTTAACACATTTCTGTCAATTGAAAAAAGAGTGTAAATATAAAGTGATATGATATATATAATCTCCACATCATCATGTAAGTGTGCATACATGCTTCATATGGGCTGTAGGGGTCCCTGTAGAGTGCTCAGGGACCTAAAGAACAATAACTGCTGTCTCATAGCCTCTCGAAGCCCCGGGGGTACAGTGTGTCGTGTGTCACTGTGTGTGTGTGTGTGTGTGTATTGGATCCTTAAGCAGCCCCACGGGGCCACAGCGCCGCTTCATTCTCTAGAGTTATTGATTAGATAAACAGTCACTAGTTTTACATCAGGCCCCCGCTGCTGTCTACGAGCCTTTTATTGACGACGGTGGGAAATTTGTGCAGCCAGTCTCAAGCCAGCCACACACTGTCTGCCTCCACTTTTTGCAGGTTAAAGATTTCATATCTGCACTTTATAATGCCAGAGAGTCATTTAATTTCAGATATATACAGAATATAAGTTTTAGTACTTCACAATAAGGTTCTGTTAGTTTCACTAGCATGAGCAGATCTTGTATTTATTGATTTTTGGTAAATGTTAGTCAACGAAAATAAAGATGTTCTTGTTAACTCAGAGTGCAATAATGTTAACGAGCACAAGTTGAGATTTTAATAATGCAATAGTAAATGTTGAACTATGATTAATAAATGCTGTACAGGTATTGTTCATGTCACTAAATGCATGAATTAATGGAGTCTTGTTGTAAAGTGTGGCCTGTTTATTTAATTGTTTTTCAGCCCTCCCAAGAAACTCACAGCAAAGCAGCGGGTGTCAAACCTCATGCGTTCAGAGTACGACAGTGGCATGGATGGACAATCTAAGGCTAAGAAGAAAAGGAAAAAGAAGAAGGGTCAAGCTGAGGAATCAACCGATGCATAAAGTGGGCAATACAGGAGAGATCAGAGATGCTTTTTTCGTTTGGGAAGTGCTGAGGTTAGAGCTGTTACAACCAGGTGGATTCTCAGGGTTGAACACAGGTGTTTTTTCACAGAGTGACATTTTTTAGCTGTGAAAAAGCACAACCGGTCAGCAGAACAATCTGGGAATTTGCTCAATGCAAAAGCTTAGATGCAGATGGGAAAATGAGCATGCATGAATTTCTTGCAGTTGGTTTATGAATTTATTTTTATAAATATTCTACCATATTTAAGCAATATTTCATTAAAAATTGCTGAATTTGACTTTTTCGAAATTATTGTATCTAATATAAGTCTAATTAAATCTGAAAAAGCACTGCATCCAAACGTTTTTCGCAATCAGCGGCGACCAAACATCGCATGACTTTCAAACACGAGCTTCTGACAACTCTGCGTTAAACTGTTTGCTGAAAGCGTTTAGCTCGTTTCCTTGGCTTAAATGTCGGTTTGGTCAGGTGAATGGGGCTGGATGTGTATGGAGGCTTACGCTGACCAGCTGTCCCAGCGTTCAGTCAGACTCGCCCGGTCACCAGCTGCTGTCTTTTTGGCCGAGTCTTCGCTGCGAGCGCTTAGAGAAATTTGACCGGAATATTACGTTTCAGTCTTTTTATTAACTTAAAAGCTGCTTGTGAAATTTGATTGGTCTGTGATAATGAAACGCTTATTAGGATTGGCCAATTAAACCCACACAACAAACCACTTACACAGATACGCTTATTTTGAGGTGAGCGAAGTGACTCTGAACAGAGCTCACTAACGCTTCCCATTGGCAGTCATTTGTGGGCTTGCTTGTGTTAATTAAAACGTTGAATATTAGTGCAAAATTAATAGAAAGCTGGGATACATTTAAAAATAGAATAAAAAAGACTGCAAAGATAGTTTTCGTGGTGTTTTTTTACGTAGCTGCGTTCATCTGCTGTTGGGTTTGTTTTGTTTTTTTTATTCGTTTCTATAATAATTTTTGCTTATTTTATAGACAATTTATGCATCATATTTCACATGTAGTATACATATAAATGACCAAAATGATATTGAAGAATAAATTACTTGGATGTCACAATAGTCTTTATTTAGAAAAGTATTTTGGCGTCTGTTAAACCGGGCTGTAAACAACCCATAATAACCACAACACAATATTTCCACAATACACTTCAAATCGTTGAACAGTTTGCAGTGATATTATATTTTCGCTGCAATGTGTTATTTCATTAGGACAACTCCTGAATTTGCGTAACAGGTTTTCAGCTGTACGGCCATCATCACAATAATCGGTCACAAATTACATTTGTTAAAATTGTTAATGGTTATTATCAGTCTGTAGTAGTTGTTGTGTTTATTTACTTGTTAGTAAATGCATATTTTTTAGTTTGGTAGGAAAAAGTACAATTGTTCATTATTGCATATTCTGAAATTGTCTTCTATTGATGTTTTTATTTTGGTTTGCTTGCGTCATAATTTTGTGCAAATAAACCACGCCAGTCATTCTTAGGGGAAAAGCAACGTCTCAAAAAACAAGTCACGAGGTTCATGAGGTGATGAAACCCTTATCTGACTGTTTTCTGATCACTTCCTCCGCACGTTGATTTTTAATAAATAGTTATAGCATTCGCCTTTTGGTCATAGTCATTTGGAAAGTCTATTATTGCGCGTTTAGATTTTACAAGGGTATCGTCCAAGCGCAACCCTGTGATTCCTGAGGTTGAAGCGGCTGTCGGTTCGGGTCAGATCAGCTCATCGCGGCGGGTGTCGCGGGATCACCCCGGACAGAGACGCAGGATCTCCGCCGCCCTGAAGCCCGTGCAGGAGGATTCTGGGCACCAGAGGCCGCTGAACAGGGGGTGGAGGCGCGGACGGCCCTCTGTACAGGTACAAGCCTGGTCCCGGGTCCAGGTTAGACACCAAACTTTGGGGATAAAAATAGGGTGAAGGAAACATTCTCTGTAGGGCGGAGTAATTCCCAGCTTCCGCGAGCAGCTCCAGTCCCACCGCGGTCTGCCGTTTCCACTTCGTTCTGTTTCAAACAAACAACATAGTATTACTGATTTACTCCTTATTTTTCTCTAAATGGTCTTATTAAATGTCTGAAACCGTTAAGGGGGAAATGTTCAGCTCGTAACAATTATAGGCTAATAACAATACAAATAATAAATATTATTAGTTATAAATATGTAGATTTTGAAAAACTTATTCAGATTAAAGTGTGGCCCAACTAACATACAGGAAGCCATTTTGTTGTCATGTGACAAGACTATAAAACAGAAGACCCCCTTTATGTGTGCCTATGCTTTTTTTATTTTCTTCACATTAGGCTTTTTTGTCGAAAAGAATGTTTAAATAAACTCAAGTAACCAAAAGAAACACTCGTGGTGTGAAAATGTGGGCTACAGTTAAAATTTCAAGAATAAGCATTAGCTGCTTTTTTGTGATTTTAAAGTTTTTTTTTGTGAGCACATTTTGGCGCGTCGTGGAAAGTTTGTTTTGAGGATGAATCCGTGTAATACCCTGCTGAACACTCATCCGTCAAATTGTCACTCAGCAAAAAAGCCTTTTCGGATAAATAATTAATAATTGTGGCAATTGTTTAATTACTACTTGGAAGCTAAATTATTGATAAACGATGCAGTAATTTATTATTTATGACTAAATGTGTTGGACTCGTGGAGTGCGAGGTTGTAGCTACTGTAACTTTTCCCCCGTTGTGGTTTAATTTTTGACGGGAACAGAAACGACAAACAAACTGCTTCAAGCTATTTATTTGCATAATTTTGATATGACAAATGATTCTTGCTTGTTGTATGGAAGTCTAGTATTTTTACACGCGTTTTAAAATGCTTCAGCCCACAGTGCTAAACAGCTCCTTCAATGCTTCAGTTTCTTTGTGTGTAGCCCATATGAAGACGTGTGTATTCACCTGCGGTTCTGGTACCATGTTTTGACCTGTGTGTCAGTGAGGTTGAGGGATGCTGCCAGCTCCATCCTGTCCTGCACACTCAGGTACTTCTGACGCTCGAAGCTGCGCTCGAGCTGCGCCAGCTGGTGATCCGTGAACGCGGTGCGGGCTTTACGAGGCTTCTTCAGCCGGGAGCTGGGGCTGTCTCTACTGCTGGAGATTTCCCGATCAGCTTCGTCTTTCACTGAAAACACCATGCACATATACAGTTTAAACATTTACTATTAATGTTTATATTTATTTCTGACAGATGTGATTGCCTGCTTATTTCAGATCACATACTTTAAAAAAAGTCCCTGTGTAGGTTTGGGTTCCTCAAAGATTCTTACCAAGAACAGTTGTTAAACCATGATTTTATATGGTGTAAATAATTCGTTTATTTTTTTCTACTCAAGAACCTTTTACCTTTTATGCAATTTAAAGGTTCATTTAACATTAGAAGGCTCTTCATGATGGTATTAATGGTTGAACAGTATTCAGTTATTTCGTGATCCATTATGTTTGATGCTTTTAGCACTAAATAATTATTTTTCTAAATTTTCGTTAGAGGTTGTGTTAAAAATCAGAGTTGAGCTGCAAGAGTGCTACACGTTTGATTACACAAAGGATTAACGGATTCAGAGTTAAAATATTTAATTAAACACCTTTATTGTCAATCAGTTGCGAGGACACCGATCCACTCAATTATTTAAACATGCATCAGGAAATTTAATTTGGTTTTGGATCCATTACAAATTTAGACTAAAATGACCTCCAAACGGTGATGATATTTCATTCAAATACCTGATGTTCAATTGCAAATAAACGGAGTTATATTAACTGCGTTACGAAGAAAAACGGAAAAGAAGTATAATCCTAAAATATTTTTTAGATTTCTTTACTCAGAAATGCTGCCATTTGTCCGCAGTTTTTGTGTTCTTTTGGAAAACCCGTTTTAATACAGATCTTTTTTAGATCAAAATATTAGCAGTCAAAATAATTTACATTTAGGCCTATATATATATATACATATTTACTTCGACTAAGTTTTAACTAATTTCTTAGGAATGTGAAAATGCTTAAGGGCATGTCCAGCTATTGGCTACACCAGTTCTCATTCATAATGTTTTAAGCAAATCATCTAATAATTGAAACATTGAATAATACAAAAATAAAACGAAAAAAAACAAAACAAAAAACGAATGATTAAATTTTAGTTTGTATATCGAAATCGTTTAGTTTTTTAGTTTCTTTCCAGTGTAATAATGCAGTTTATCTCACCCCTGTATTCGCTGTCGGAGGAAGAATTGCTGTGTAGTTTGTCCATACAGTCTTCAGCATCCTGTGCTGACTGTCCAGTGCTGGAATAAGGAGCGCAGGCTGCCAGAGGTTTGCAGTCCGCCAGAATGTCTCTGATCAGGAAGGAGGACGTGACTGTTCTCGGCTGCTGGGATATTTGTAAAGGAGAGTCCAGTCCAAGGGCTCGAGCGCGTCTGTGCACCGCGTCCTCCACTGAGCTCCGTCTCGGGGAAGGAGGCGACGAGCAGCCGCTGTCCAAGTCCGAGCGCGGGCTAAGCTCCGCCGGAGACCTGCACTCCCCCTTGGATTTACACGGGCTGCTAGCTCTGTGAGAAAGTATAGACTCGATCCCAAAGCTCGAGCCGTTTGATACCTCCATCGCGAGTCAAATCAATATCAAATGTGCATTTGTCCTTATTGACACTGGTTTGATAATGCAGCTGGAAAAAACTGCCGAATTAAAACGTTAAACTTCTGATCATTTTCGATTAAAAAAAACTGTTTAATCCTTTCCCAGAAAACAAGTCACAAGTCCTTTATTTCTGATCGATTTAGCTGCTTTGTTGAACGTGTTCTCGTAGAGTTCCTCAAAAGCGAAACGTGAACGCGCGGGTCAGTTTCAGCACCAAGGACAGGTACATCTATCACCCTCACGGTCAGCTCTCAGCGGAGAACTAGTCGCCAACTTGATAACTTATCTGGCTTTCTAGCGACTCGACTGCAACCCGTACCAAGCCTCAAATCCTCTGACCTAAGCCCGATGCTGATGTGTAAAGTTCTAGTCCAGGTATGCGAGGACTAAACCCGTGTAACGGAGTATAAACACAGGCAGTGATCTCCGCGACCTGAAAATGACACCCTCAAGGAAACAGCCAATACCGGAGGAGGGACGCGCTTTTAAAGGTGTCCATTCCGCGTTTGTCCCGAGCGCCACGTCGTTATTGGTTAAAGGGTGTTTTTGGGGGGTGATGATCACGTATATGTTGCGGGCGGGAGGGAGAGAAACATAGTCAACCCTCCCTCTTTTCTCCTAAATAAATTGCAGACACATAACGCGTGACATGTGAATGCAGTAGCTGTTGTATTTTATATTTACACTTCATTTCATTTCTTTCTTTCTTTTAGCAAAATGGCATTTAGGCTATACCTTTTTTACTTGTACAGACCAGAGACCCTCATCCAGAGCACTTTTTTTCATTTTTAATTAAGTGATGATTAATGTCAATAAAATGTTACATTATCAGGCATTAATTCTACATAAATAAAAAAAAATTATTGTATCCCAGTGCAGCTGGAAGGGCATCCGCTGCGTAAGACATGCTAGATACGTTGGCGGTTCATTGCGTTGTGGCAACCCCTGATTAATAAAGGCACTAAGCCGAAAAGAAAATGAAAAAAACTATTGCAGGGCCCTATGATAACTTTAGTCCTAGAAACAAAATTAGATATGGGACTCATCAAAATCTAAATAAATAAATAAAAATAATTAGAATAATAAATAATAATTAAAATCACCTGATAATTAAACTGCAAAAGACTATTGAAAGATTAAGTCTGTATGTTTTCCATGTAAATAATTGAAGATATGTTGTTGGTGGTGGTGCTTTTTATGTCTGTCGTCTCACTGTATGAGAAGATGAACATAAATCACATCCCCAGAGCTGTTTTGGGATGTGTCATGAACATTTTGATGCTTTACATAAAGAAAAATTGTCATCATATTATATGGAAACACAAATCATAGTTTTACCAACCTGAAAAAAAATCCAAAAGCTTGGTTTTAATTGAAGAAATTGTGACAGAAATATATTAGTGTCCGGTAAAATGCATATAACAAAGTTGTAATATTAATGCAGTGCTCAGCATAATTGAGTACCCCCCATTTTAAAAATGAACATTTTATCCATTTAGGCAATGTATTTTGGTAGATTTATTAAACAGATATATTTATTAAAATAATATTTTAGTCACCAAACATATTTAGAAACTGAAAGATAATATTATTAAATTCAAGCAAAATATAGCAAAAATAAATCACAACCTACAAAATTTTAGCAAAAATTTTCAATCTTTTGATTTTTTCCTCTTTTTTTAAATTTCTGTTTAACACAAATTTGGCTCTACTAGTTTTTGGACTGTTATCGTAAGTTATTTTGTTAGATAAGCTCCAGATTTGGCTTCTTTTTAATCTGATGTATATGCACAAATATAATATTGTATAGCTTCCTATTAAACGTGAATTTACAAGATAGATTTGTGAGGGGTGTACTTATATATGCTGAGCACTGTACATTTATTTTTAGGGATTAATTACACAGTCACTCATCCCAGTTTTATTTATTTAACATGAATAAAACTGAATTAAATAAAATAATAAATCTCAAAAGGAGAAAATAACTAAAACCTACTTCATATAATTGCTTAAATTAATAAAAAGTGTTAAATGTGTAATAAGCTGTTATTAAATTCATACCGTTCATGCTTTCAATGAATGAAGCATGCTTTCTGATCGGTTGTAAACACTAAACCAGAACAAATTAAAAGCTGTTAACATCATTTATTGTGACATTAAAAGATGAATAGTTGAGGAAGAAGCCTGATAAACACAAGCATGGAGATGTAATAATTACAGCTCTGTTAATCCACCGTGTAAGTGCCTTGACCCAGAATCCCTCTTCTGCTAGCAAATTCAGAGCAGTGGGCGTTCATGGCTTTTTTCCGGGCTTCAGGATCTCGAAAGGTGTCCAGCGCCGCTCCCACCTGCAGAATACGAAAACATAGAGTCCGATAAATCTTTCTCTGATATTCAGGATGTAGAAACGTAGCATACAAAAGACCACAGTCTCATATGATCTGCTAAAACACTGTATAAATACAGACGAAGGCCAATTGTAGTTCAGCGCTGAACACTAAAAAAAGGTATGAATGACAGAGAAAAGTAACATGGATGGCACTGTTGGAAGACGGTAGACATTCTGTTTTGATACACGAAAGTGCAGTCAGAATAGCTGAACATTAAAAAAAAGGGAGCTTTGTAAAAACGCAGCATGCTTTGCCCTTTTCTGTAGCATTTAAACTGGTAGTTTAAGATGTATACTGACAGCTATTAAATAATAGAGCTCGCATCTCACATTTAATTTAAACAATGGCTCAAAACAGCAGATATGTCCCAAAAAAACGCACAAAATTCAGCATTTTAAATCTTCCAAAGGTTAGTTTATAGCATGTTTCCGAACACTCGGAAACTTTAGTCGTGTCACATCATGTTTTAAATATATTTCCTAGTTTTTCCTTTTCCTCCTCTTAAAAAAAAAAATCTGTTGCCTCCCACAAACACTTTTGACACCTCCAAACCTTTTTGAATTAAATAGGAGGAACACACGTCCTCGGGAAAGGTGGAATGAAAGAGATGTAAGGGAAGGTGACAATACAAACAAACAAACAACAGGAATGAAGAAAATGAGTGTAGAATGAAGAAGAGAGTCAAGGATGCAAATGTCGAAGCTGCTGCTATCAGGACAGCTACTTGACAGGCTGTAATGAGCGGAGGTAAATCTTTTATAAGGTTAACGCTCCTCTCTCTCTCCATCAGCTGTCATACAAGAGAGAATTTAGCGCAGGCGTGCAACCAAAATAACACTCTCCCTCCCTCATTAGAGCCGACTGAGGGTGGACGACAGGACAGGCAGCCACGGGGTGCGTGTGTGTGTGTGTGAGGCTGGGGAGGGGGTTGTAATTTGCAGAGGAAATCCAGACAGGGAGGGAAAATAGGATGGAGGGGAGTGCGTGAAAAGAGTTAAAGGGAAAATATAGCATTGTGGGATATAAAAGTGAGAGTCCAACATAATGTGCCTGTTTCGTGATGGAGCAGTGTAAATATAAAAAAAAAAACACAGACACAAACCAAAATAATGTTGTTCTGTGTGTGGGTGTGCTGTGTTAGAAGAAAACAGTGAAAAGAAATAGCCACTGCATCATAAAATGGACAGTTTTTAAACTGTTGAATTACTTTATTAATATTTATTTTGTTAGAAGTGACTCCTTAAACCTTTTATGTGTTAAATATTTTGTTCCAATTTGTTGTTTTACACTTTTTATTTAAAGGGATAGCTCACCCAAAACTGAAAATTCAGTCATCATTTACTCACCCTTGATTTGTTCCAAACCAGTTTGAGTTTCTTTCTTCTATTGGACACAAAATCTGTTGTTTTTCCTACTGTTTAAGTCAATGGTTAATTCTTCAAAATCGCTTCTTTTGTGTTCAGTAGAATAAAGAACTCAAACAAGTTTGGATTTACTTGAGAGTGAGTAAATTACAATTTTTGGGTGAACTATCCCTTAAATTGTTTCTTGTTGTAGTTTTCCCTCCAGTTATTAGTTTCCATTATAAAAACAAAACATTAAGTAACACACACCAGTTTCTGTTCTGTTCATCACCCCTTCAGGACGTCTCTCATAGTCTGTATTAGAATCACCCCTTGACTAAATAGTACACTGTTCGAGAAAGCAGCTCTTTGTAAAGTTGCCTGAAACAATAGACATTCTGAAATGCGCTCAATCAATCCCACAATGCACTGCAAAAACGAGTTTACAACTGATGTACACTCAATGGCTTGAGAATACCCATAATGCACAATCAGAGTTTTACACTTTGCTTCATTACTAATATACAGCTCAATAAGTTTTACATAAGTATCACAGGGTCTGACCAAGAAGATCTGATCCATCTGAGAGATTTATCAACCAGCAAAGCACAAACAACTTGTATTGAGTGCTCGAATTCACTCACTTGTTTTCATTCATTGAAGTGGACTATATTAATGTAGGGAATTATAAATGAGGGTGTGGGGTATACAGCCATATGTCTGAAATTGATGGTGGCCGAGAGAGCTCAACGTGCTGCGATTTAATAAAACGCATGCAATTACATAAAACACCAGCAAATTAAGGAAATCTTCATCAGTTTGACAGCATCTGTGCTGCAAATCCTCACAACGCAAACAGGTTATTAATAAAAAGTGCTGCATTTTCACACAACGCAAACAAATTATGAAAACGCACTGCATTTTCTCACAACGCATAAAAGAACAGAACACAATGGAAATGTTTCAAGGGGAACCAAAAACGTGACGGACACCGCTGTGTTGTGACTATTGCTCAGTGAAGTTGTAGGTGATCTTTGAAAGGTGATATTTTGTTTGTTTATTTTAACATCCTGATTCCCTTGTCTTTGTATCTTATTAGCCTCAATAACCATAACCTAAATAGCCGGATCTGTCACATTTAGGGTCTCCTTGAAACATTTCTGTTGTGTTCTGTTGTGCAGAGCATTTTTGTAAAATGTTTGCGTTGTGTAAAAATGCAGCAAGTTTTTTTTAATAATGTGTTTGCGTTGTGAGGATTTGCAGCCGGATCTTTTCTTAATTTGCTGGTGTTTTTTTGTAATTGCACGTGTTTTCTTAATTTGCAACCTGTTAAGCTCTCTCTGCCACCATAGAAATTTCCCTATTATATAGTATGTGGAAAAGCACTGCTTGAATTTAAATTTGACCCAACTAAATTTGGAGCCATTTGGTGATTTTAACTAAGAATGTAAGTAGTTCAGTTCTCTTGGTTTGTTTGGTTTGGATTAAAAAAAGGAATACATTTGGTTCTGAGATGCTAAGTGTTCATAATGTCACTATTAAGACGACCTAAAAAGAAAGAATGACTTTAATGACGTATATTTTGCGACCAAAAAAAATGAGCAGAATATAATGCTTGGTGTGAAAGTATTTTTTAGAAATTGAGAAATGGTGAAGAGCTAAGAAAACGTGTTTAAAGAAGTCACAACAGAACCGAGAAACAAACAGAAATCTTTTGCGAGGAGATATGTTTACAACTTGTTAAGTTTTGATGGGTTTTTTAAGTTTTCATTTTTAAGAAGCGTGTACATGGTCTTGCCCCTAAAGTAGACTGTGAGTTGATACATAAATTCAGCAGTGCTGGGGCAAAGACTAGAGGGGCAGTAAATGGGAATTGAAGAATCTGCAGATGCAGAACCACTGTGGGTCAGTCATCCTTTTCTGTGAAAGGTTCAAATCTATAGAATGCCATGTCTGCTGATTTAAAGTTGCAATTAGAACTTTTTTTTTCTGTAAAGCTCAAAGAATGGTTGAAATCTTTACAGCAAGGTGAACATTAAGTACAGATGCAATCAGAATGATTAGCCCCCCTTTGACATTTTTTTTATTTTTTAAACATTTCCCAAATGATGTTTAACAGAGCATCGAAATTTTTCACAGTATGTCTGATAATATTTTTTCTTCTGGAGAAAGTAGTTTTAAAAACCATTTTAGGGTCAAAATTATTAGCCCCTTTAAGCTATATTTTTTCCATAGTCTACAGAACAAACCATCAACGTTATACAATAACTTGCCTAATTACCCTAACCTGCCTAGTTAACCTAATTAACCTAGTTAAGCCTTTAAATGTCACTTTAAGCTGTATAAAAGTGTCTTAAAAAATATCTAGTAAAATATTATTAACTGTCATCATGGCAAAGATAAAATAAATCAGTTATTATAAATGAGTTATTAAAACTATTATGTTTAGAAATGTGTTGAAAAAAATCTCTCCTTTAAACATAAATCGGGGGGGAAAATAAACAGGGGGGCTAATAATTCTGACTTCAACTGTAGGTGAACATTAAGTAATATTCCTTCAGGTTGGTCAGATTTACATTTTCCTTTAGTATGCCGATGACTTACATTTTATGTTTGTGGCACAGTGCTGTACATGTTTGTTGTATTGTTTTTATTTGTTGAGTTTTTTTATTTATCTAAAGCCTAACCAGGGACGAGGGATGCAAATTAGCTTCATGCTATATGCCTTATGTACGCAGCATCAGTCTTTGTATAACAATATCAAGTGCATTGTCCCAGTTAAATAAACAAACATTAAAAAACTGCTGTTAAACTATGCTGTACTACACTGTAGTAACACAAGAGAAAACTGGTTTGCTGGAGATACGTATACATCATGTTCTGTTTTTAGCTAGTTTAACTGTCTTTGGTCCATGTTGCATTCATATTTCAGTCGACTGCACCAAAGTTTCTTTGGAAATAGAACTTTTCAGTGATCTCGATTTATATACTTGATTCCCACCATGATTGAGTCAGCGTTTACGCTTATTTATATCACATCAGAGTTTGCTTTAATCAACCTAAATCGTCCAACTGTGAACACCTAAAATCATTAAAAAGAACTCATTTATGGAAGATATTTTTAGGGAATCATACACTAATTAGCATGGTTGTTCCTATGATGGTTGTTGTGGTTAACAAACACCAGCATACACTCAAGGGACATGATATCTAATGCAACCACATACTGTCAAAAACACAAATCTTTCTTGATATGTTTCGATGGCAATTTAAAAAAAAAAAGTATGTTTTTTTGTTGCATTATGGTGATTCTAGTAGTGGTCTACCCTGTGTAAATCAACACTGTGGCTAGTGCATATGTTTTGTGGTGATCCGTCAGTGTTTGTGAAGGTGTGTTGGATGTGGAAGGGCCATCATTAGCTCAGCGAGAGTCTTGATTCCTTCATAATTGGAAGCATTGGGGATTGTCAATAGAGGATTTCCATGCACCGCTGTCAGGTAGAGCTGTCAGGCTGCTAGTCTGCTTGTCAAAGCAAAAGACCAATAAAAACAAAAGCACCTTTGATTTACTTGGTTTTTAAGGCTAGTAGAGGGACCAAAAACTGAGGGGGCTAGTGTGTGTGTGTGTGTGTGTGTGTGTGTGTGTGTGTGTGTGTGTGAACAATCCTAAGAGCTTGAGGCAGATATTGTTACTTTCAGCTCATATTTTTCACACTGTCACAACACACACACAACACACACACACTCTCTCTCTCTGTCTCTGTCACACTGATCTACTGTACAAACACAGTAAAGTACACTTATCCTTCAAGTGTGATTAATCTAAACTACTAAATGAATAGAAATTGTAACAAATAATGCATAGAATCATAATAATTTGCTAGACATATGGCAGAATTGTGTACCGTGTAGTTTACTAATTAATTGAATGGCCTGGAGAATACAGAGTGAAAGTCTTGGTTGTTTTCACCTTCTGGAAACGAGGCAGTTTCCACGTGGATGGAGCCTCAGGCAAGGGTTGACTCTTTCGAAGCAGGGTTGTTCTTGTGTCCTGTATACGTCCAAGCTGAGCCTGTGAATGTGAGAGTCAGATGGAGTAGATGCTTATGGCTTAATTGCTTTTCTCTAGGCAGTAAAGGTTAATACGGGGAGTGGTACTGCGATCTCTTCTACAGACCTTCTTATGCTGATGGGCCTGGAGGACTCTGTCTCTGACCTGCTGCTCTTCCAGCCATCTCTGAGCATACTTGTACTCGATGAGCTCTGAGATTGGAGTAGATGGCCTAAAATGGAACAAAGTAGTTTCTGTTATGCTCTGCACAACTTGGAGGAAGTGATTTTTACTCTTCTTTTATTGATGTTGTTGTTAAAATAAATCACCCTTATGTTAATAATCAACCAAATGTCAAAATCACATGTGAAATAACTTGAACACATTTGAAACACATATGAAACATGTAAGAAACTTGGTTTTGGAACATTTTAATGCGATCATGTGAACAAACTTCTATATGTTGATTCACAGCTTTCAACATTTGACATTCTTACACAACTGAATCTGACTTGAAGTTACGAGATTTTCTGCAGAACTGCCTGAAGTACTATTATTGTTTCATATTGATGAATCTTCTTTGACACAATCTGCCATCTATAATGGATACTTGACATTATCAACAAGTCAGCCTGTATAGCAGGCAGCAGCCAATGGAAATACAGCTTTTTGAGACTGAGAAACAATCTACTGTACATTGCATGTATAAACAATTGGTAACACTGGTCATTTGTAATTTCACAACAACGTGCAACACAACGTTGACATTATTTTTACCCCAGCTTAAAGGTGCTTGAAGGATTAGTTCACCCAAAAAAAGAAAAATGTGCTATTAATTACTAACCATCATGCCATTTCAATCCCCTGAGACCGTTCTTCTTCGAAAAAAACAAATGAAGATATTTTAGATGCAATCCTAGAGCTCTCTGACCCTCCATAGACTGCAACGATGTTCAAAGTCCAGAAAAGGAACCAAAAACATTGTCAAAACATCTGACTTTAATGGTTCAACTGTAATCATACAATGCTCCAAGAACACTTTTGTGTGGCAAAATGTTTTTTCTTTTTAAGATTTTGTTTGCAAATGTCAATCCGTGTCAGGTCCCGGTGCACATATACTATAGGCATAGGATGCTCTGCTGACTCATAGTAAACGTCCACACTCATGGCTTGACGTGGAACAGAAAGCATTGGGAAACAAAGTAATTTTTTGCCACACTAAAGTGTTCTTGGAGCATCATATGATTACAGCTGAACCACTGAAGAACATTGGAATGTTTTGACAATGTTTTTGGCTCCTTTTCTACACTGCCTGACAAAAGTCTTGTCGTCAATTCCAGTTATAAGAGCAACAAATAATTAACTTCTAATTGATCATTTAAAAAAGTGGCAGAAGGTAGATTGTTCTGTTGAACTGCATTCCAATCATCACAAATACTGCAGAAGACCTGTTGAAACCTGCATGGACCCAAGGTTCTTACAGAAATCAGTCAAGTTTGGTAAAGGAAAAATCGTGGTTTGGGGTTACATTCAGTATGGGGGCGTGCGAGAGATCTGCAGAGTGGATGACAACATCAACAGGTATCAAGACATTTGTGCTGCCCATTACATTACAAACCACAGGAGAGGGCAAATTTTTCAGCAGTATGGCGCTCCTCATTGTTCAGCCTCCATATCAAAGTTCCTGAAAACAAAGAAGGTTAAGATGCTCCAGAATTGGCCCACCCAGTCACCAGACATGATGAATCCAAAGAATCTTGAGGAACTCTGGGAGTCCTGCAAAAACGCTTTCTTTGCCATTTCAGATGACTTTATTAATAAATTATTTGAGTCATTGCAGAGATGTATGGATGCAGTCGTCCAAGCTCATGAACTTTTCTTTCACTTCACCATGACTTTATATTCTATACTGTACATTATTTCTGTTATGTGACAAAATTTTTTGTCTAAGCAAAGTCAGACCTTACTCTCCTAATTAAATAATTAATCTAGATCGTAATTGTAATCTAGAGGCCCTGACTTTCATATAAGCCACTTCTGATACCAAATGATCAACTAGAAGTCAAGTTATTTTTTGGTGTTTCTAAAACTTGGACAGGCAACAAGAGGAGATTGGAATGAAATGAGAATATGTAATTAATAACAGAAATATCAATTTTGGATGAATTCTTCCTTTAACTTTAGTTCATAATAAGCAACGGCACAAACAACCTTATTGGTTATTTTCTTTGAGGAGAAAACCCATGTTGTGACAAGCCACTTCACAACATGGGAGGAAAAAAGACTATTGCAACATCCATTTCATGCTGACTTTAAATATATGCTGGAAGGAGCCTTCCAAACCACAATTATCCCAACATTAGGTGTGGTTCTGGCACTTGCAGAGGAAAACTGAGCTTTTCGCTTTCACTGGCATTTGATGCTGGACTGCCAGGTGTGATGCTGTGAAAACAACATTCTTCTATCTCAAACAGACATCTCTAGATGTAACAGTCTTGTACCGGTGTATGCTGTTTTTAATGTGTGCGTATGGGGATGGTGACATTTTGTGCAAGGATCCGAGCACACCCTCATTAGGGCTGACCATGGCATTGGCAAACAGCATTTGATGGATAGAGTGCAGGGCCAAACAAGTCCCTGTGGACCCCTGATCTTACCTCTCATTGCTCCAGACCTCCTTCCTCCTGACTGGCTCTTGAAACACACTCTCACCCAACACTTCTCACACTGGATGTATCAACATCAAGCTTTTGTGTGTGTGTGTGCGCGAGTGAAAGTGTGGGCACAAAGCTATGTTTTCAGTTAAATAATTCAGCTCCATTTCAACAGTATCAAGGCCCAGAAGGACAAGAACAAAAAAGCAAGCATGTGGAAGGCAGAAGGAAGGAGTGAAGGGAGCTTGTGGCGCTGCGGACGGCTGTAATAATCCTATGCCCGTGTCATTTCTCAGTGGACACACAGAGCCATAGATGAATGCTTTCCTCTTTCCTTCTCTGTTTCTTACACATTCCTGCACCTCTCTCTCTTTCCTTTTGCATCACCTAAATCACTTTTTTAAACTGATCAAAACCAGCCTGCCTCATATTCCCACTCAAAAATGTCCTGAGAGAGGGTCCTGTTCATAGACGTAGTGATATATCTGCGAGAGTGAGAATGATAGGAAAAGTGAAGAGGACACATTATAAATATGATTATATATTTATTTGAGAGATACAATACTTACCCAAGAGTCCTAAATGACTTGCTGAAAGGTTGACAAGTGAGTTATGGCCATATAAGGCTACCTAACATCAATACACTGAAAGTTGAATGTTACATTTTATAAGTAAATTTAGACATGAATAAATTGTAGACAATATGTGTTTTGTCTGCTTGGTCATATAGCAGGGGAAATATCATCATTCTTTTTGCCAAAATAAAAATGTCTAAAGACCCCAAATTATAATCATAAGAAGAATTACAAAAATTCATTCATTCATTTTCTTTTGGCTTAGTCCCTTTATTATGGGGTCGCCACAGCGGAATGAACCGCCAACTTATCCAGCATATGTTTTAGGCAGCGGATGCCCTTCCAGCCGCAATCCATCACTGGGAAACATCCACACTCATTCACACACACACACACACTCAACTGCTACGGTCAATTTTAGCATGCCCAATTCCCCTGTACCACATGTCTCCCCTGCACCCGGAGAAAACCCACGCGAACACGGGGAGAACATGCAAACTCCACACAAAAATGCCAACTGACCCAGCCGAGGCTCGAACCAGTGACCTTCTTGCTGTGAGGCAACAGCACTACCTACTGTGTCACTGCGTCGCCCTATTATTATTTTATATAAAAAAATAATACATATATTATTATATTTTATTTTATAATATTATTTGTAAGTAAATATATTAATATTATATAATTCTTCATCTTATTATTATTATTATTAATAACAATTATAGAAAATATTTGTATTATATTATTATATATTTAATATAACTTTTATTATTATTATATTTTTATTTAATATTATTTATAATTATAATTATATTATTATTATTATTATTATTATTATTAATGCCACTAATAATCATATTTATCATAATTGTTTATTTTATTATTATTATTACTATTATTAAAAAATATGAGATTATTATTATTGTTGTTATTATTATTATTACTATTAATAACAATTATAAAAATATTAGATTATTATATATTTTATATTTAACTTTTTTATTATTATTATATTTTTATTTTATATTATTTATAATTATAACTATTATATTATGATTATTATTATTATTAATTATAATAATATTATTATTATTATTATTATTATTATTAATAATACCACTAATAATAGTAATATTTGTCATTATTGTTGTTAATTTTATTTTTATTATTATTATTATGTGCGACGCAGTGGCTAGTAGGTATTGCTGTCGCCTTACAGCAAGAAGGTCGCTGGTTCGAGCCTCGGCTGGGTCATTTGGCGTTTCTGTGTGGAATTTTCATGTTCTTCCCGCATTCGCGTGGGTTTCCTCTGGGTACTCCAGTTTTCCCCATAGTCCAAAGACATGTGGTACAGGTGAATTGGGTAGGCTAAATTTTCCGTAGTGTATGAGTGTGAATGAGTGTGTATGGATGTTTCTCAGAGATGGTTTGCAGTTGGAAGGGCATCCGCTGCGTAAAACATGTGCTGGATAAGTTGGCGGTTCATTTCGCTGTGGCGACCCTGATTTAATAAAGGGACTAAGCCGAAAAGAAAATGAACGAATGAATTATTATTATTATTAATAAACGATAAGATTATTATCGTTGTTGTTATTATTATTATTAACAATTATAAAAATTTATTAGATTATTATATATTGTATATTTTAATTATATATTTATAATGATTACTATTATGCTATTATTAATATTAATAATAATAATACCAATAATATAAAACATTATTATTATTATAAAAAATTATAATAATAATAATAATTATTATTATTATTAATAACAATAATAATAATTAAATTATTATAATTAATAATAATAACAATAATAATAGTTATTATTAGTATTATAATTAATAATAATAATAATGTTAATAATAATCATCATTATTATCATTATTGTTGTTTATTATTATTATCATTAATATTATTGTTGTTATTATTATTATTATGATTAGCAAAAGTTGTTTTTTTTTATTATGTTTATTTGATTTTTACAACAATACAGACATAACAAAATATCTTCAAAAGATATGCAAAGAACAATACCAACACAAAACAATGGAGAGAAAAATAAATATGTAAAATAATTAAATAAATAAATAAAAAAAAGAAAGAAAAGAAAAAAGCTCAGATTATATATAAACAGGACTACCCCACAGAAAACAGATGAGGAAAAAAGTTCAAAAACATTGATTATTTTTCAGATAATAATACGATATCACAATATATAGTTACAATATTCCTTTTAGCGTGATAGGGCAAAGACCAGGTTCCAAGTACCAGGAGTCCAAACTTTGAAAAAATGTTCTGTTTTTTGTCTAAAACATGGGTAAGATGTTCCAGTGGAATTAAGTCAAAAATAATCTTGTGCCAACCTTTAAGTGATGGAGATTTATCAATAATCCAATTAAGTAAAATATATTTTTTTTCTGGTGGCAAAAGTTAATACATTGTACAATTTTTTAATAGGTGATGAAAAAATGCGTCCATTAGGTATACCCAAAATCCTACAGCATGTTAAAGATCTTTACAAAAAGTAATATTAATTATTACCCAATTAAAAATTGTATCTGAAATATAATTAATTGTAATATTTCCTATGCTCTTTAATATGAACAAACTATTCTGGAATATTCTAAACGATAACACTTTTTGGCTGACAAATATTTATCTTTCTGCAGTATTAAGTGTTGAATGTTCTTCTTGACCATGTGTTTGGGAGTGTATGTGTGGGTGGGAGATGTAAACAGAGAAAGAGACCAACACTGAAGCTTGAGAAAGTAAGTTTCATTAAAGTTAATTACATTAAAGTAAATAATCGCTATCTGCAAAGCAAACAAACTGAACACACACCTAAGCACAAACCTTAATTCACCTGTTAGAGACGGAGAATGAATGGTCAGGTGATAAGCGAGGTGGTGCAGACCTGCGAAAGCCCTCTCTGGTCAGCGGTTTGCGGCGTATGTCATGAGTGGCACGATACTGGTGAAGCTCTTTAGCGGTGACCAAGCCTGACTTCACCCCTTCTCTGTTCAGAGCAATAAAATCCCTCTCAGCTGCTCGGTGTGTGGTAGACATGGTGTGAGTGTGCCAGTTGGAGATGGCTGAAAAAGAGACACAAAGAAATATAATACTATACATACACAGAATTCCTTTGATGAGAAGGAGTGCTGTACAGTTTTTTTTATTAGTGCTGTTATGTTTTTGTTTAATACTATTTTTATTTTTTACTAATCTAACAAAAAAATAAGATCACAGTATATAAATGAGTACACCCAAATTAATATGCTGGCGGAAAATATTAAATTAAATTTTACTTAACAGGGAAAATCAAGGGAATTATTTATATTTGGTTGAAATTTTGTAGTTTGTAAATTTTTTTTGTTGCAATAATTTATTTAAATTTAAATGTATTACTAAACGTGTTAGAGGACCAAACTCCTATTTTAATGGCTATAACTGTTTATTAAAACTGTTTTGTTTAAATGCACCAAAAATATTGCCTATATTTACTAGCAATGGTTAAAGGTATTCATTTTCACTGCATATACAGTCAATTCTGACTTAGTTTTCTTTTATTCAAGTGTAAGTTACTTTTATTCAACCACCAATGGCTTTTTTTCTTCCCAGAAATGGCACAGGCTTCTCTCGAATGATAATAAGATGATATACAAGAGGAATCATTGGACATTCTTTAAGAAAAAAATATTTCTTTAAGTAAATTTAAGTCAGGGTGACCAGTTGGCTTAGTAGTTAGCACTGTCGCCTCACAGCAAGAAGGTCACAGGTTCAAGCCCCGGCTAAGTCAGTTGGCGTTTCTGTGTGGAGTTTGCATGTTCTTCCCATGTAGGCGGGGGTTTCCTTCAGGTGCTCCTGTTTCCCCCACAGTCCGAAGACATGCGCTATAGGTGAATTGAATAAACTAAACTGTCCGTAGCGTATATGTGTGAATGAGCATGCATGAATGTTTCCCAGTACTGGGTTGCGGCTGGAAAGGCATCCACTGCGTAAAACATATGCTGGTTAAGTTTGTGGTTCATTACGCTGTGTCGAGCCAAAGGACAATGAATGAATTTAAGTTAGGGGCATAAATAATTTTGGGCTTGGCTGTATATATCCATTTAAACTGTTTACAATCAGTCATTAGAAGCAAAACTGCAGAATATACAATGGTTTGTTTTAGAGGATAAATCTTAAAAATAAAGCATGAATTAAACACAATTTTATTACATTCATACAGAAAACAAGAAAAACAGTTTTCAAACTCACCATTTTTATACAAACTTAAATGAAGAAATGAAAGCAAAAGTTTGTACTGTTATTTATTTAGTTTCTCTCTCTCTCTTAAATGGACACCATTGGACACCCTGAGGATAAGTAAATTAACAGCAACAATCAAATAAAAAGAATTATTACATTCATAAAATTAATAAATTGGATTTGTAAATACACCTTTTGTCTAAATAATGTTTAACAATAACGAAATAACTTTGGATGGTCTACAGCTAACAAAAACTATGACAGCCGAGAGAGAGCCGATAACTTGCTGCAGTTTAAGAATACAGATGCTAATACAAAAAAGGTAGCAAATTAAGAAAAGATCTTCATCTGTTTGACAGCACACGTGCTGCAAATCGTCATGACACTGGAAAAAACATTGGAAAAAATCCCATTCCCAAATTCCATCACATTTGTTTGCGTTGTGTGAAAATGCAGCGTGTTTTTTAAGAATGTGTTTGTGTTGTGAGGATTTGCAGCACGTGTGTTGTCAAACTGATGAAGATCGTTTCTTAATTTGTTGGCGTTTTTTGTAATTGCACTTTTTCTTAAATGGCAACATGTTAAGCTCTCCCAGCCACTGTAAAAAAAACAGATAAATGACAGAAAAAGCTTTATATGGATAGTGTCTAAAAAGCACCTTTAAATTCCTTAAAGGTCCTGTGAAGCGCTTTGAAATGTGCATTTTTATTCGATGATTGACGTAATCTCAACCAAAACACGAAGAGAGGGTGGTATACAGTGTAGCCCCTCCCCTTTTTTCATAAAACAGCCAAAAGTGTTTTGCTTTTTCACCACTCTGCCAGTGAGAGTGGATGAGCTCAAGCGCATCAAATGTGAAGCGTCTTGAAGGGGCGGGGCATGTCAGATACTAGAGAGCATTTGATTGGTCAAGATTTGATGAGAAACTGAAGTATGAGGTGACGTAAAAAAAAAAAAAAAAAAACGTGGATCCACTAGACAAACTAGCTTATAGATCTAAGAATACTGATGCTAAGATCTAAAAATAACTTTATTTTAATTTTATGGGACCTTTAAATTGATATTGATGTTTTTAAATAAATTACAAATCAACTTTTTCCTTCTCCTGAACACTTAATATTAGCAGTATCAGCAAGCCATTCAGGGCAGAGGCAACAGCTTTTAATGGCTTTGTTGACTGGCAGCGTTAAATAGCAGTAGTCACAGGCTTTCGGCGGGGCTCTTGTTGACATGTTCAAAAACCGAGCAGAGATCAGTTTTCTGCAATAATACTTCCATTAGGATTTGTGATGACTAAGCTTAGATAAGCATGACAGGGTAAACTCGGCCTACAACTGCATCCAGAGTTCATGGGACTGTATAAGGGCTTGACACTTGCAGTCACAGCCTGTCGTCCGTTTTGGAAAAGCATAATTAAAGTGTGAAACAGGAGCCGGTGCCGAAGCCAGGCGCAGTTTAGCATGCTAACAGGAGCGCACTGACAGAGCGCCTGAGGGGACACTTACTGAAGAAAACACACTGTGACATCATCTTGTGACAGGGCTTGATGGGGAGTGGGTGTGGTGTCTCATAAACAAAAGGCTTTGAGTTTGAGCAGCGACTGAGATTTATAATGATCCGGTAATGATGCTTTCGATGTATAGCCAAGTTTTTAAGGCAAATCTTGTACTGCTTCTGTGTCACTTTTACATATTTGTTTTGACACTTACCTTCTTGTACTCCTCCATCCTGTACTGTGGTCGCTGTCCCGAAAACAAACTCAGGTCCTGGATAGGACAGTCCTCTTGACTTTGCCTTTCCAAGAGTTGGCTATATAGGAAACACATAGTGCTGTGATGAATGCACTCTGTACATATGATAAGATCAATGAGTCATGATAACATGTTTATAGTCCATACCTGTCAACATTGGGATGTGAAAATAAGGGATGAAAATTTGATTACTTTCCTAACTGTTTATGCTCATTTAAGACAAAACTAGTTGTGTTTAAAAGAAAACCCACCGAGATCGACATGTTTAGATGTTATGGTTATTATTATTATGATTATTACGTGTATATGTCTGTTCAAACACTCCAGTGTCCACTTTCGCTCCGCTTGTACATAGTCTGTTTGGAAAATGGCATCTATTTATCACTATGGAGCACGACTGACAGTCACACACCACTACATAAACTGATTGTTTTGAGAATTGCATAGGAAAGGCAACGGCGCCTGTAATGGAAATGAAGGGAATCCCTCTGTTTTTATATTTATTTTTAAATGTTTTCATGCCTAAATTAAACAAAAGCACGAACAGATTCACATTTATGAGCAAGGGACGTCCCCTGGTGGTTCGGCAGTATGGGTTGCGTATAGGGAGCATCAGCTCTTTAATGTTTATTGCCACCCTTCATAGAAAGATAAAAAATACAGGAGAAATCGGGAAAATAGCTTTACAGGATGATAGCTGGATAAATTTGTAGAATACGGGAGAATCCCAGGAAAAAACGAGAGGGTTAACAGGTATGTTATTTTCTGTGTGAACCAGAAGTTAAGACGTTAATTTTAGTATGTTGATGTACTTCCAACTGAAACGGAATATTGGGTAGGGGGCGGGCTTTCTTTTTACACGTCATTCCTTCATAGCAAACTTACAGTAAAGGGGGGCGTGGTTAAGAATATTGTGGCTAAAGCTGTCAAATTGATGTCAACTTAGAAACGCAAAAGCAACTAGTGACCAAAAAATTTAAATTATTACCAAAACAAAATTTTTTTCTTGCACAGATTAACTGAACATTGAACAATGTGCGCTAGCAAAATAAACATTGTAAATTCTGATTCCACACAGACTGTAGTACTTTTACTTACTGAAATAACCTTTTTTTATTAATTTGTTGTGCATATAAGTCAGTTTAGGGGCGTCATGGTAGCACAGTGGGTAGAACGATCGCGTCAAGCAATCGTTGCAAGAAGGTCGCTGGTTTGAGCCTCAGCTGGGTCAGTTTGCATTTCTGCGTGAAGTTTGCATGTTCTCCACATGTTTGCGTAGGTTTCCTCTGAGTGTTCTGGTTTCCCCCACAGTCCAAAGACATGTGGTATATTAGGTAAGCTAAATTGGCTGTAGTGTACAATGCATCCAGAAAGTATTCATAACGCTTCACTTTTTCCACATTTTTTCATGTTACAGCCTTGTTCCAAAATGGATGAAATTAATTTATTTCCTCTAAATTCTTCACCCAATACCCCATAATGACAATGTGAAAAAAGATTTTTTGAAATTGTTGCAAATTTATAAAAAATAAAAAACCTGAAAAATCACATGTATTCACAGCCTTTGCTCAATACTTTGTGGATGCACCTTTGGCAGCAATTACAGCCTCAAGTCTTTTTAAATATGATGCCACAAGCTTTCGGAATTTTTGCCCATTCCTCTTTGCAGTACCTCTCAAGCTCTATCAAGTTGGATGGAAAGCGACGGTGTACAGCCATTGTCAGATCTCTCCAGAGATGTTCAATAGGATTTAGGTCTGGGCTCTGACTGGGCCACTTAAGGACATTCACTGAGTTGTTGTGAAGTCACTCCATTGATATTTTGGCAGTGTGCTTTGGGTTGTCCTGCTGGAAGATAAGCCGTCGCCCAAGTCTGAGGTCAAGAGCACTCTAAAGCAGGTTTGCATTTAGGATGTCTCTCTACATTGCTGCATTCATCTTTCCTTCTATTCTGACTAATCTTCCAGTTCCTGCTGCTGAAAAAACATCCTCACAGCATGATGCTGCCATCACCATGCTTCACTGTCTACAGACAATTCCTTTGTCTTCATGCTTGGTTTGTGCTTTGACATGCACTGTCAACCCTGGGGCCTTATATAGACAGGCGTATGCCTTTTCAAATCATGTCCAATCAACTGAATTTACCACAGGTGAATGATCAGTGGAAACAGAATGTACCTGAGCTCAATTTAGAGCTTCACTGCAAAGGCTGTGAATACTTATGTACATGTGATTTTTCAGTTTTTTTTTTTTTATTTGCAACAATAAAAAAAAATCTTTTTTCACATTGTCATTATTGGGTATTGAGTGTAGAATTTTAAGAAAATAAATTAATTTAATCCATTTTGGAATAAGGCTGTAACACAAAAAAAATGTGGAATAAGTGAAGCGCTATGAGTACTTTCCGGATGCACTGTATGTGTGTGAATGAGTCTGTGTGGATGTTTCCCAGTGATGGGTTGCAGCTGGAGGGGCATGCACTGCATAAAACATATGCTGGATATATTGCCGGTTCATTCCGCTGTGGTGACCCCAGCTACTCATTATCACAGTATACAGCTATGAAGTAACTTTTTCAGCAGAATTTGGTTCTGGAAGTATTTTTTTTCCATTCAATCTTTCTACAGAGATTTAAAAGTAAAGTCTATGTTAAAGCATTATAAACCACAAACCAAACCAATCAATTCACCAAGGAGAATTGAAGCCTAACAAACTTTTTTTTATTACAGATATTTATGAAAATCGAACAAAAAGACACAAAACTGTGAATTACTACTTGAATGACTAGAATTAATAATCTAATGTAAGAATTGAAAGTACAACGATTACAGAAAGGAAATTAAAATTAAATAATAAAAAAAAAATTAAGCAATGTTCAATATGTAATGTAAATGTAATGTGTATTTATATAGCGCATTTATTGTGTATGGCCATACACCCAAAGCGCTTCACAATCATGAGGAGGGTCTATCCACACCACCACCAGTGTGCAGCATCCACTTGGATGATACAACGGTGCCAGTGCACTCACCACACCCAAGTTATTGGTGGAGTGGAGAGACAGTGATAGAGCCAACTTGGTGGATGGGGATGATTGGGAGGCAATGGTCGGTAAGGTCTGATGAAGGGAATTTGGCCAGGACACCGGGTTTACACCCTACTCTTTGGGATGGAATGCCATGGGATTTTTAATGACCACAGAGAGTCAAGACCTCGGTTTAACGTCTCATCTGAAAGACAACGCTCACCAGTGTCCGCTTCACCTTACTGGGGCATTAGGACTCATACAGAATAGGACTCAACCACTTCGAACAGCAATCTAGTTTTCCCATGTGGTCTCCCATTAAGGTAGCTTCAGTGAGTAACTGCTTTTGGGCTGCAGGGTGATATGGCTGTGGTGAATATAATATTAAACTGGTTTATTTAAAGGTGTTAGTTCTTTTTGTAAAAACATTTCAAGAATCTGCACATACACAAATATTTAAACATTTTGAGAGGCTGATTTCAATGTGACCACTTTGCTGATTGGTGGAAGTTATGTACAACATTGCATGTAGTCTGCAGAAAATCTGGTATTAAACACAAAAGTAGAATTAATGTGAACAGATCCAGAGTTCCACAAATCATTTACAATCAATTAACTACCTCAGAACTCATACTCTGTCTTTAAAGGTTAAACAGTTATTGTTAAAACTAATTTCCCTATGGAGAAAATTAGTTGTTGACTTTTTGAACCTGTTGCAGTCGATTACAGAAATAGGAACATAATTTAATGTATAATATAACATAAAATAATAATTTAAAAAGCTTTTTCTTGAGGCCATCTATGAACAAAAAAATCCCACAGGTTCTCCTCCAGAGCAATCTAAAGAAAAGAAAAAAAACTATACAATACCTAACAATATTTACATGTATTTAAATATATCATATATCTCAATATATGACCATTCCCTTTTTATGAGAATGATTGTGTAGATACATTTTGTTTTACTTTTGTGGTCCCGTTGTAAGTTATTTAATTGTATTATCTTTCATTTATTTATTTGTCCATGTACTGGAGATTTTATCAACAGCATGATTAGATATGTAATAAATATGTAAACTAATGCTTATTTAGTATTACTTACTCCCAGGGCTGTTTATATCAAAGTTGAAATTTAGCCGTTGGTGTTTCGTAGCATGTAATTTTTACGAGGTGGGTCATTAGCCCAACACTCAACCCCCAACCTGGAGGACCAGGACATACACACATACACAACAGTTTAGCTTACCCAATTCACCTATAGCACATGACTTGTGGGAGAACCGGAGGAAACCCACGTGAACACGGGTAGAACATGCAAACTTGACACAGAAATGCAAACCGACCCAGCCAAGGCTCTAACCAGCGACCTTCTAGCTGTATGGTGACAGCACGACACTGTGCCACTGTGTCGCTCCACGTATACTCATACTAAATGTAAATTAATTAGTTATTTAATTTTTAAATACATTTTAATAATTCCATTTTCAAATCAATGCCAGAGGCAGTTTTTGTGTATATTTTCTGACAGCCAACAGTCGATCTGTTTTTTTTTTCGTGAACCTCTAAACTGTCAATCAAGCTGTCAATCAGTCTCAATTACATCACCACAATAAAGGCGCTGTTAAACCGAAGCATTTAACGCCGCGAGACAAAGCGTGCATAACAAAGTCAAAGTTTTATGGACCTCTGGAGTGGTAGCTGATTTCTTGATTGACAGGCAGTTTTCGACCCACACCTTCAAATTGGAAGACACCAAAGCATCTGATTGTATCTAATAATAAAATCATAATTATGCACAAGCTTATTAGCATAAAACATGCCACAAAAGACATCCAAATGACTGCAGTATCTGGCAGCTCAATAAGAATTGCATTCCCATTGAACGTTGATGCGAGTGATCTTGTAGGCTGATTTCTTCAGTCAGGACTCACTAGCACTATGTAGTCCAGTTAGTTCACGCAGAGTATGATATACGTCTCCAGAGTCATAACTGTAAGATGATTGACAGCTGAAGAGTTGAAAAAGGCAATACTTATCCTATCCTTGTATGAATGTGTGTGTGTATTTACCCCCATCATCAGCAACTCAGAGAAGATCTCTCATGGGGGCAAAAGAAAAGCCCACTATTTTTCTCTGCTAAACAGCTCAAAGCCTTGTTTTAAGAGCAGCTTAGCTTGGAAAATGGCGTAAAATTGAGAATCAAACCACGGCAAAGGTGACAACCGGATGTATCAAAAGTGATCTGTGGAATATGGTGCCTGAGCGCTCCACAAGCACGTATCTTTGATCTGTGATGGAACATGAGGGAGGTGTGCTCATGTGTCACTCACAGAGTTACATTCATGTCGGCGCTTCTCCTCACGCTGCCGTATGTGATTTTTGGAAGGAGAAAAAGACTCGGCGTGGTGAGTCTGTCATCATCTCTGGAGATCGCTGTTGTGTTTGCCGTGTTCTAAAGACTTAATTCTTGGTTAAAAACCCTCAATCCTTCATTATTCGGGGCTTTGAATAGTCTACATTGAAAAATGGATTTAAAAGATATTTGTCACTGGACCCCCACCAATCACGCCGGGCAAGTAAAGCCCTCGGAAATGCGAATGGCACTGCCAAACGCTGCTGTTTTTCAAGGCGAATGCCTAAGTACGGCCAAATTGAGATAACCCAAATCTTCCTTGGCCTTTCTAACTCGCAGACACCCAACCTCTAGTTAACATATCTGCTGAAACATATCAAAGCGCCAAGCTTTTGAGTAAGTGCCACCAGGCTTCTCAGCCAGCCCTTTAATCCCCTTCGCAATTTTAATCTGCAGATTGTTTTGAGGAGATCACTTAGAGACGCCTGAAGGAACGTGTTAACCGCTGGCGTAAAACGGCTAATCAGACCCCTCAAAACATTATTGGGCCTTTCATTCGCAATGAAAGAGCTGAAAGAGAAGGGGACAACAGAAAAGGCAAGTCGGGCAAAGGATTATGTTAAGCAAAAGCTCCTTTTAAATTGTCATTTACTGGTGATCTGTCTCTATATTGTGTTTTCATTAACCAGGCACGGACCCGCTGAATGAAGCAGAGGCCGGCATGAGAATAGTGCCGCTTCAGGAGAGGCTACAGCAGGGTCAGCAGGAGCAGATTATTCGCACAGGCTAAAAGAGCACATAATCATCTCTTGCTAAGGAGAGCCATTCAGACCCCCGTGCTTTAATTTCACCGTCCTTTTGTGCCTCTCTTGCTCGTGTGTGCTTTTAGGATTTGCCCTGAGCTGCCGAGATTAGCTTCTAGCGCTGACCCTGAGAGTCTATCGCTGCACTGTTCAGTCCTGTCACCGCTTCTGTTTGAACACTTGCACAAGTTTCTCTTTCTCAGATGTTGTCTCTCTAAGCGAACACCATGTGGTATTTGTCTTTTTTTTTCGCCCAAATCTCACCCAGACATCATTCCCGACAGCTAGATTTGCACACATTTCAGAGAAGAAGCTTCTGGATGAAACTGCTCCGCACCTCCTGTCCAAGACCTACTAGTTTTCCCTGCGGAACTGGTTTAATCTTGTCAGGCAGCGGCATGAAGAATTATGAGCCAGGCATGATCAACTCATCTTTTCGGCACTGACAGACAGCTTCGCCATGAGTTCTCCGTCAGACTTACAAATAAAAGTGGCCATGATGATGATTAGAGGATAACGGCGGTAATGCATGCCGAACTGTCTCCACTAATTATTATCGCACTCCTCCAACTCGGTTCAGCGCCATCTGGTGCCTGATTACAGGACAGCAGGCACACTGGCTTACGATTAATCTCTTCATCTCAACTAAGCTAAATAGAGGGAACGAATGGAGGAGAGAATGTGAAAGTTGGAGGAAAGAATCTGTATCTTTGTCGCAGCATGATCCGTTACAATTCACAGAAAGAGAATTCATATTCTGTTCTTAAGACACCGAGAAGGTCTATAATCTAATAATTTTCCGCCTTGAGAATTTGTTAACAATTTGGCAAATGTCTAAGCCAGCTTCAAAAAACAAACATTTATTAATAAGAACTGGGTCAAAAACGCCAAACTAGAGAAAGAGGAATCATAAGCCTAACTTTCACATCAGATCACAGCTTTTCTCTTCTCTAGCTAAATCCGTCAACTCCAAATTAATATCAGGCCCAGAATGTCAATGCGCGCATATGTGCAACGCAAACATCCACGCACATTCATCTCATCTCCTCTATAGTCTGGCTGGTTATTAAGATGCTAACTCTCTTTATGTGTGGCAAATCCTGAAGCTTTGGGTATAATTGATGAGGCATTTCCATAAAGAGGGCCAGCTAATTGGGAGCATGTGTCTGGGCAAGCTTCTGCTACCCTTCTTCAATACAGATGAGTGTTATCCTGCCGTTTTAGATGTATGTATGCTGAAGTATGTGTGTGTGGGTGTGTTTAATAAAAATAGTCCACAACTTGGATCACAAACTGCATTTAAACCAAGCATGTGAATTGGAAGGACAGTAATTGGACTTGCACACGAGTTCAAGCTGCCTTTAACCTGGACTAAATTTGTGCATGGGCATGAAATTAAAATAGGCTTGTTTCTGGGTTTATAACAATATTTTTTGTTCTTATTTATTAATGTATTAACAAATACAGTAAATTGTAACTGATTCAGTTTTTTCAAAAAATTCTATTTATTAAATAATCATAAAATAAAGTATCAGTTATCACAAACATATCCAGCATGCAGCACAATAAATGTTTCTAGCATGACCTCTAGCTTTTAAAGATTTAGCATTGTTATCACGTGAATAAGAAATATATGATACAAGGTTCACTATAATGGATTGAGCATGTTTTAAGTTCTAGATAATTTTTTTAACTGCATAAAGCGTCAAGAGAGTTATTGATCAGGATTACTTTGATTAATAAGTTAAAACAACTTTAACCAGGCAAAGAAGGAAAAAGGCTTGCATATAATGTAAGGGTAGGAAAAAAGTGCAAAGCTCTTAGTAAAAAGATAAAATTATTTCAATCATAGAAAAGAAGAGCACACCTGATCCTATTTCTAGAAAAGCTTTTACTCTGCGGACACACTAGAGTTTGTGCATGCGAAACTGTCGTACGGCGCTGTGAAAAGGGGTGGGATTAAACAAGATGATTAGATATTAAAAAAGCAAGCGATTGCTCCATATTTTCTATTTCTGTACACAGAGGTCATGTTTTGATCCTCGATCGGTCTCACGCAGTCAAGTGATGCGATTTCGCAGGTCAGAGTTCAACAAGCTTGAACTTTGCACTGCATCGAATTGCAAAACTTAATGCATGACCCTGCGTTTCTGGTCTGAATGGAAGTCTATCGGGAGAAAAGTCCAGTGTGACCGCAGCTTGACTGTATTAGATCGAATAAGGTATAACCATCAAGGTGACCTAAAATATACACTCACCAGCCAATTTATAAGGTACACCTGTCCAACTGCTCGTTAATGCAAATTTCTAATCAGCCAATCACATGGCAGCAACTCAATGCATTTAGGCATGTAGACATGGTCAAGACGATCTGCTGCAGTTTAAACTGAGCATCAGAATGGGGAAGAAAGGTGATTTAAATGACTTTGAACATGGCATGATTATTGGTGCCAGATGTGCTGATCAGAGTATTTCAGAAACTGCTGATCTACAGGGATTTTCACACACATCCATCTCTAGGGTTTACACAGAATGGTCTGAAAAAAATAAAATATTCAGTGAGCGGCAGTTCTGTGGGCACAAATGTCTTGTTGATACCAGAGGTCAGAGGAGAATGGCCAGACTGGTTCCAGCTGATAGAAAGGCAAAAGTAACTCAAATAACCACTTGTTACAACCGAGGTATGTAGAAGAGCATCTCTGAATGTCCAACCTTGAGGTGGTTGGGCTACAGCAGCAGAAGACCTCACCAGGTGCCGCTCCTGTCACACAGGCTCCCCAAAATTGCACAATAGAAGATTGAAAAAACGTTGCCTGGTCTAATGAGTCTCGATTTCTGCTGCGTCATTCAGATGGTAGGGTCAGAATTTGGCGTCAACAACATGAAAGCATGGATTCATCCTGCCTTGTATCAATGGTTCAGGCTAGTGGTGGTGGTGTAATGGTGTGGGGGATATTTTCTTGGCACACTTTGGGCCCTTTAATACCATTTGAGCATCGTTTCAATGCCACAGCCTATCTGAGTATTGTTGCTGACCATGTCCATCCCTTTATGACCACAGTGTACCCATCTTCTGATGGCTACTTCCAGCAGGATAATGCACCATGTCATAAAGTGCGAATCATCTCAGACTGGTTTTCTGAACATGAAAATTAGTTCCCTGTACTCAAATGGCCTCCACAGTCACCAGACCTCAATCCAATAGAGCACCTTTGGGATATGGTGGAAAGGGAGATTAACATCATGGATGTGCAGGCGAAAAATCTGCAGCAACTGCGTGATGCTATCATGTCAATATGGACCAAAATCTCTGAGGAATATTTCCAGTATCTTGTTGAATTGATGCCATAAAGGATTAAGGCAGTTCTGAAGGCAAAAGGGGGTCCAACCCGGTACTAAAGCAGGGTGAATTCGCCTATAGGTACTACGCCCCCCACTGGTCGAATCAGGTTCCAGAAATGATCAGATGTGCTTCAACATTCGGCACGTTCAAATCAAGACTGAAAACACATCTGTTTAGCTGTGGCTTTATCGAATTAGCACTGTGTTACGTACGGTACGACAGATTGCACTATTATGTCTTTCTTTTCTTTTTCATGCTTTTAAAACCATTTTAACCCATTATAATCTATTTTAATAATTTTTATTCTTTGTTATTATTTTCTTATAATTGTCTCTTTTATTTCTGTTTATGTAAAGCACTTTAAATTACCATTGTGTATGGAATGTGCTATATAAATAGACTTGCCTTACCTTGCCTTATTATTTCATTATTATTATTTTTAAATCAGTTAAGCAGTTTTACTAAAACATTATAAATGATTTTTTTTTCTTTTAGCATTCTTATGATTCAAATAATATAAGAGAAATAATTATAAGAGAATCAATTAAACTGTTTTTTGTAAAAATTCCAATTATATTTTAACAATCATTTTTGAAAACATATTAAAACATATAAACTAACTTATATTATTCCTTGTTCTTATTTGTCCCCACTGACAGTGGCTTCAGAGACTCCACCAATAGTTAGCACTACAACTGCGGACAAAAATGATATATGCTTTCCATTCTCTTAATCCATAAATGAATGCATGCGGCCCCTGTTATGACAGACTACATATGCCAAAGGTCTCTTTACATATCTCATTTACATTTGTCTATTATGCAAGCAGTTTACAGTTATGTATTAGGTTCATGGTTATGTATCTGTCTCTGTGTGTGTGTGTGTCTACAGCGGTCCCAGCTGGATCCCATTAATAATAAGGCCCGGTGTTGCAACAGTGACCGTGTGGAAGCTAAAGCACCTTTGCAGCGATGTTACTGAGGGCTGTAAATATGGGCCAAACCGAAGATGCCTGTGAAAGGTGGGTGAAGGTCAAGGTCTGGGCCAGTTCTTTTGCAATTCAAATACATTCCAGAGGCCAATTAAAGTCAGTAGGCAACTGATTTTTTATTGAATCATACACTCAAGCAATGCATTTTAAAGCGCCCTGAGCTTTCGAACTGCATTTATTTTATTTTTATATACCGAAGTTTAATTCTGGCAAAAAACTGCTTTAGGCCAGACCACATATGCATAATAAATTTGCGCTGCAGGCGAATATCGGCTACAGTACAGATTTGCTTAAGAATGAAGTGCAGATTGCCGTGTGTCTAACATTAGCTACATAGGCTGAATGAAGTGAATGGTAATGAGTGGGAAGAGGGGACTGTGAATGGGGCCCAACCAGCCTGCTGCACAGCAGGGCTCTCTCAGACACCAGAGAACAACAAAAGCCCCAAATCTGCTCCCCTGATCCCTAATTTACTGGTCATCAGGGAATACAGGCATGAAAACAGGATTTATTGGCCATGCCTCATCAAAAAGGAATTAACAAGAGGAGAGGAAAAGAGAGGAGAGGCCTTTCCTCACTATCAACTTTTTGGTCACAAACACAGAAAATGTTCTAATTCAGAAATGAACATTTTGTCACTGTTTACTCATTCATAAGTTATTACAGACCCAATAGAAATATGTTCTTCTTTGGAAGACAAATAAAGATATTTTTAATCTGAGAGACTTCCTCCTTAATTGAAAGTTTGTTCGCTCAAAACTGACATAGAAATAAAAAAAAAAATCAATAAGGATTGAGGAGATTGCTTTATGTAATGAGCAGATTTATGATTAGATTTGTGAAGATTTTGAAGCTCAAACATGCTTGCCTGATGTGCAAAAACAAATGAGGTCATTTTTATGTCAAACCAGAGCGTTAAGCTTCTGCAAGAGCCAATGAGGTTTGTTCTCATTTTATTGAACTTCTGCTTATATTCACTGATCAGTGTATATATAAATATTATATTTGTCCGTCATATAAAGTGATCATGTCTTTTCAGGGGACTTGAAATAAAGGGATAGTTCACCCAAAAATGAAATTTCTGTCATCATTTACTCACCCTCCAGTTTGTTTAATTCATTCATTCATTTTCTCTCGACTTAGTCCCTTTATTCATCAGGGGTCACCACTGCGGAATAAATCACCAACTTATCAAGCATATGTTTTACACAATATATGCCCTTCCAGCTGCAAGCCAGTACTGAAAAACACCCATACACTTTCAAATGCAAACACACATACACTACGGCGAATTTAGCTTACCCAATTCACCTATAGCACATGTCTTTGGACTGTGGGGAAAACCGGAGCACCAAGAAAACCCACACGAACATGGGGAGAACATGCAAACTCTACACAGAAATGCCAAGTGACCCAGCCAATAGCCATTGACTTCCATAGTATTTTTTTCTATGGATCAGTATTCAACGTTTTTCTAAGTGTCTTCCTTTGTGTTCGGTGGGGAAAAAACTAATAAATGCTTGGAACCACACGAGGGGGAGTAAATGGTGATTTAATTTTGGTGAACTATCCCTTTAATTCACACAGATTTATTTTTAATCTTTTACAAACAGTTTTAAGCATCAGAGTTTTGGGTGAACAGACTTTCAATGGAGAGAAGAAATCTCTCAGATTTGATAAAAAAATATATTAATTTGTGTTTAGAAGGTGAACAAACATTGCATGGATGAGACGACATGAGGGTCAGTAAATGATAATAAAAAAAATTTTTTCGAGTGATCTAAGCCTTTCAAAATAAATGTTCCCATGCATGAGAATAAACATTCAGGTTTTTCAAAGTAATTTTCAGTAAACATAAAAATTTTCTGAACAATTTCAATAATCAGAAGAATCTTTTCCTTCTTCGATCAATAAAAAATATTTCATGAACATTAACGATTCTTTATTGAAACAGATGCCAATTTTGAATTTGATTTAAGAATGTAGATGCAGACTAATTCATCTCCTTTTCACTTTGAGGCCCATTAGCACATTACTAAGATATATGTCCCTTTTCCCCATGGGACAGCCATACATCAGGCCTGCATAAGCAGAGAAAACTCCTGCGATGATGAACTACTGTGCAGGCCGACGAGAGATGCTCTCAGCACATGGGACTTGCTGCAGTTGGCCTATTTCTTAATGAACATGAGCCTTTCGTGGCTCTTCCTTTACACAGCATGCAAGCAAAAGAGAGCCTCTGCTGATTGAGGGTGAACGCTCGAACCTACAGCTCTCACAACTATAGATGCACGAGTGGGAAGAAATAGAGCAACATCAGGCAACGCCACAAGAACAAAAGCTTAAATCCTCACAGATGACTCTGTCATTGTTCCAGCACATTGCCAAAACCTGTAGCTATGACTGCTCACAATGAAAAAGAATGAGAAATCCTTGATCTCGTGGGACTATGGGAACATGCACGCAGTTCATTATCATAGTCATTTAAATACAGTAATCCTATTTTCTGCATCAGTCAAAAGGGGCATATCAAATAACCCTAGAGAACATTAGAAAGAAAGGAGGGGCGAGAGCAAGCAAAGGTCTGACGGAGGCGTCTTATCCCACCAGGGATGGACAGGATGATTGGATGAGTGTGAAAAGAGAGAAAGGCCATGGGAGCAGAGGAAAAGGAGAAACATTGAGGATTGTGCGGGTTCATTTCATTCTCCTTCTGCTCCACTGGAAGAGTTGATGAAGTTTAAATGAAGCAGAATTAGATGAAAGATACACTGGATGTACTTAGTTAGAGATTCAAGACTTGCGCTTGGTCTCACAAAGAGGGTTAAATAGAGGAGAAGGCGTGGGGGGAAAAAATCTTATAAACACTATACGTCAAACATCAGTACTGCGAGCTCTTAAAAATAAAATGTTCTTTGTTGGCAGATATGGTTCTGTAAAAACTTTAATATCAAAAAAAGCTCTCAATTACATCTTTTAGATTACTAAATTATCCATGACACAACATAAACTTTTTAATTCTTCAATTGCATCTTAATTTTACATTTCGCAGGAAACAGGTTACACTGAACTTTCTTAAAGCTGAGTCATAATTTATGTATTGAACAGGAGTTGTTAATTGTGTACTGCTTATAAAAAGTAATTTATCCCAATTGCAGTTGTTGTTTTAAATCGGATCACTGTTTAAAGTGAATGGGGTGGTTGCCAAGAATGATCTGCAGTAGTTTGTATGGGGCTAATTTGTTTTGTAAACTTTTAACCTATATTGTTGTCTTAATGGGTGTTGTTATTGTGTGATTGTTGTATGTATGCAATTGCTGTCTTAAATTCAGTGTCAACGACAAATTTCCTTTCTGTGCCAAACAGAACAAACAATAAAGTTTAAACTAAATATCTCACTTTCAACTGTGCATTAAAAAATACAAAGTCGTTAGGAACAACTTGAGGGTGAGTAAAATGGGGTCAGTTTTTATTTTTGGGTGAACTTTCTTTTTAAGCATCAAAGTGTGAATATACTAAGTGTCTGTGAATTGCACATTCTGGGTGAGTATCCTTTTTTCACGGTTTACTTATCTTATTAGACGTCAGTGTTGAGAAAGATCATACAAGCATGACTAATGCTGAGATAGACTAACTCTGCCATCTAGTGATCATTCTAGTTGTGGTGCTGTTTTTGTTTGTTTGTATTGCTTGTTTCCAAGCAATAAGGTAAATGTTAAAACCCCACTATAGCACACCAGTAATGTTTAAATTAAGACAAGACAATAGTCAAATTGGCAAAAACTGTTTTTATGCACCTGTCAATTTTGGCTTTTCATTTTAGTCTACACTAGTCAAGCAGAATCAGCCTTGGCCTCCCTTTGCTCACTGATGTCTCTGCATTGTGCTCTATCCAGTGACCGTATGTGCATTTAAAATAAAATCTAATTTGTTTAATTAAAACGTTTAATTTTCATTAGCTTTTTGGATTCAATAAATAAAACAAAAACAAAAAAAAAATAATAAAACAAACAAACAAAAGTTTACATTTAATTAGATATTACAATCTTTAAACCGTCCCATTATTCTCTATCTCTTTTCAGATAGGATGGTGGGCCAAATCAAAGTTTACCATGGGCCAGTTTTGGTTCGCGGGCCCTAGTTTGGGCATCTTGTCTAATGTAAGGAAAACATTTAATACAGCTAGTCAGTGTTTTGTTTTTTATCAACTTGAGTCTATAGATTTCACTTACACTACATATTAAAGGCTGTTTTTTCCTGTACTGAGTCAGCAGCATCTATGCAAATAGTGTATATTTAATTAATAATGCCTCATTTTCATAATTAAACAGCAATTTAGAAAAGTTGTAAATACAGAAATATATGAATACAAACAATCAACTGCTGGAGAAGTATGATGATAACTATCAGTATGTTTTGTTGTTGTTGTTGCCCTAATTGCATGCAGTGTCTTGCCTTAATAGTAATTATGAGTGTGTTTGTGTATAATTAAGAATATTTAAAAAAAATCATACAGTACATGCTGCAGAGAAATAGGTTTAAAGTCAGCGTTAACATAAGTCAAATTCATAAATAAATATCAGTCCTGACCTTAATCAATAGAGGACGATGAAGCATCGAGTCTCTCACCACACCAATTCGAGGACTTTCCATCTCAGATTCCTTGACTGCTATGATAAAACAATATTATAGATCAAAAACGATAATATTATTCATCGAAATAAAGAAAAAAAATCATTACATATAAATGAAATATATCGTCTATGACATTTTTCGTGTTATTTTTTAATCACTTTAACCTGTAGATGACACCTTGAAAAACTCGGTTCACCGACGCTTTATGACTAAAAAAAATCTTGCTGTGTTAAGTTTAAAAGCACTAAAACACGACTTGTTACGAGATGTTTCGACGATTTACAGGCCGCGAGACAATCATTTTGCTTGCCTGGCGTTGCCATGGGGATGGGACGCTTCTGCAACAAACACAGGGATGGATAAAAGAATTGTTAATTTGAAATTCATTCGCTAAATATTTGTAGTTGTTCCTAGTCGTGAATGTGCTTCATTTTGGTTATTAAAAACGATATATACGTAAAAGTACAAGCTCTTACGTGTTAATTGGTCGTGGTCGTCTTCCACTACGACAGAGGGCAGCATCGATGCAGAGACTCGTTCCAAAGGCGAGAGAAAACAGGAGAATAACCTGAGGTGTTTTCATACTGTTTTATTTACAGAGTACAAAGCGTTTTTTTAAATATCGCATAAAATATATTCGGTTAGCTCATTTATTTCCAAATATGTTGATATTCCGAGTAATTGTACATTTTGTGGTAAGGATGATGAAACGTTAATACATTTATTTTGTATGTGTGAATTTGTTCAGAAGATTTAGTTCGACTTGTACGTTATCATTTTTTTTGTTTAAAAAAATAATTTGATTTTACTCAGAATCTGCTCATAAATCTAAAGAATTTATTTTCAACTTTTTTATTTTGTTTGGAAATTTGTTTATACATAATCAAAAATGCATGGCTTCAATCCCTGCTTTTTGACATTTTCTGACTGAAGTTGACTAGGCTATGTGTAACAACAAAAAATGTGTCAGGTCTTTGGTACTATATGAAGAACTGTTGTCTATTTACTCTGATTTGAGTTAGATAGCTTTCCTGTAATGCTCCTAATTTATTTTTCATACGCTTTTGTACAATTGTAATTTACTTAACCCTTTCTTTGTTTTGTTAGTCCTAGTTCTGCAGTTAATGTAACTTGTATTTTTCCTCTCCTATATCTCTCTTATATTGATCTCCTGATTGTGGTTGTATATTTTCATTCATGAATTAAAAAAAAAGGTACAACGCGTTCTGCTTATGTTTACTGATCATTGTTTATTTAAATATTATATTTGTCCGTCATATAAAGTGATCATGTATTTTCAGGGGACTTGAATCAATGGGATAGTTTACTCAAAAATGAAAGTTCTGTTATCATTTACTTATCCTTCACTTTTTTTATTTATTCATTCATCAACTTTAAATGAATGAACATTTAAACTTGATAAAGTAAACAAATAGAAAAAACTTTTAGAGCTATGATAGGCTATAAGTAAAGCAAAATCTAACGTATTTAAATGGTAGAAAACTAGAAAAACCTCTGACAGGGTCAGTATTCATTTGAAATGTACTGAGGGGAAAAAACAACAACCTATAAATCCCAGCTATAGTGGTGTATTTAGAAAATCTTTTCATTAAAACTTAAGTGGGGGAAAGCAGTGCATAATGAGCCAATATTAAACTGTCAGTAAACAATGCATGATTTATTAGACGGCTTATTGGAAAACAAGCTAGAGAAAATTTTATTTATTAAAAAACTTCACTACATTTTTATTACAATAAACCGTGCTTCATTTTCAAAACAGAGTACATAATAGAGGTGAGCCTTAAGATAGCAGTTTGGAAGAGGTGACTCATTTGCCAGGGGGTAGGTTGGTGTACAGGGGGAGTTTTGAAGAATGACTGTTTGACCAGTTGTGAAAGAACAATAATGTGTCACTTGTTCATTGACCTGAGCTGGAGATTTGAAGCATGTATTTGTAGTAGTTAGTTGAGGTAGTCTGTTCCAGCAGTGGTTCTGAAAGCCAGTAATCCATACAGCCATAAATATGGTCATTAGTATGAGATCAGGAGGAGTGTGACGTGGGTATTGCTGTGTTTTGGATCATCTGCAAAACCTTAGTTGTGTTGGTTGGAGGACCCACTATTGAAGTGCTTTGATGAATAGCTGTACTGTGTATTCTGTAAGGGTCAAAATTGTGCCAGGGCACCAGGCCATTGTTAAGATGTGGGTGGATAAGCTCAGCTGGTCATCAAACTTATTGGTTCCTTATTGTCCTGGCTGGTGAGCATGCAATGTTGTGGTCAACTGATGGTTTTGCAGGGATTACAAGGAGCTTTTTGTAAGACTGTAGATACTCCATCATCAAATCAGTTTTATATGAATCTGAATTAATATGAGCCTCTTCTAAGCAGAAAGTATGATCATGGAGTTGAAATGAAAGATGTTGCCTATATTATCCTTGCAAATTGCAATAGTAGATTCTAGTGTGATATACACCACCATGGGCATTGCTAGGACTATTTTAGGGGTGCTGTAGCCCACCTTTTTTCTATGCAGCCCCCCTAAAACTTTTGCTATTAGCTCATAAACTGTACAGTAAATTATCGCCTCAGTCCCTTTTAAATTTGATATGAAAACGGCAGCAGAATTCGGTTCCTCCCCGTCTTTGGGTTTTCATTTGATCAAACCACAGCAGTGCAGAGTGAGAGCAGAAGCTGTGTATTTAATGATAAATTGTTATGATATCTGCTTATTTGCTGTTCTTTGTTATACACTTGTATCACTTGTACCCCAATGCTATGGAGGAGCTATAGGATTTCCTTGGTGTTCCCCTCATCCTCACAACTGTTTCATCCTGTGAAAATATTAACTCTTAACGAACCTTTTGCTGTTTTTATTTCAAAATGAACGACCAATAAAAACACATCACAGTGCTAGTGGCATTGACATGCAGTCTTGCATAAAAAGGATTAAACCTAGTGAGAGAACCATTTATCATTTTAACTGTCAGTCACTGACAGAGATGGAAACAGCATGTGTTGTCTTGTATAAAAAAAAAATCTTATATTATTATTATTCAGATGGTGAAATGTGTGAATTAGCCTGTAGGTTTAATATATATATATATATGTTTATATGTATGCCATTTAATTAGAAAAGTGGCAGTTTTGTTTATTTAATTAATGGAAACAAAAAAATTGCTTGAATATAGAGAGTGTTTTTTGCTACAGTAAGTAGGTGTGTTGAGCCTATT
>CAIGQZ010000427.1:10044096-10084030 GCA_903798205.1 Danio tinwini | reverse complement strand
TATATATATATATATATATATATATATATATATATATAAATTTTATACACCTCATAAGGAGCTGAGCCCCCTTAAAATGAAAGTCCTAAAATCGCCCCTGTAGACCACAATGAGATTGAGTAAATGGAGAAAAGAATATTAGCAAGCACAGATTTTTCACAAGAATCTCTTTATTGAGTGTTTATAAAGGAAGCAATGTGGGAGATTTAAGGCTCTTTTTTTAGATCTGAGTGTCTGAAAAACTGTCCCAATTGTTTAACTCCTTTGCACGTAAAACTGCAAGTAAAAAAAACGTGTGCAATATCGACCTCTAGTGGATAGTTTAAACTGACTTGCACCTTCTCAGATGCTGCGTCATCATTTGAGCGATCTAAATTCATACGGACGACCAAATATAGCCTATATTGTCCTGTGAGGTTGTTTAGAAGTTCCTTATTAGCCTGTTTGTTTAGGTTAACTGCACAGTCATTAATAATATACATCTAGTTTATAGACATGCAAAACACAGCCTTTTATTAAGAAATGCAAGGGTTGCCCAGTTATTTTAATAACGGGAAATCATATGAAGAGACATTTAGGAAATAATTCAGCAAGAATAATCTTTCAAAAGGAGAGCTGTTTTTGTGTGCTGTTCCTTGTGCTGCATTCATCGCTCGACTGCGGCGGAGCTGCGGCTTCATCAGCATCAGCATCTCCATCGACTCGCGTCTTAGCAGGACCAGCGTGCCTTTACTTGCAGACGACGAGGAAACAGCCCGAATTTGTCTTGAAGGTAACACAAATGTCGTCTTTTAGCTAGCCTTAATAACCGCCTGTTTTGCATGCGTTTAGATGCGATTATTTCGTTAAGGGCAAACATTCCTGTTTGAATGACTTAAATTCTCCTTGAACAAATATAGGATGGGTCGGTCTGCGGTATGCGGTAATTTAGTAGCCTACTTTTTGTTTTAACCCAACCTAGTCTGATATTTGTATATACCCATATGCTGAATAGAATTATGTTAGAAAACGGACATTGAGAAATAAGACTGTCACCTAAAACAAGTGGGCCACAGGATGACCTTTGTTTTTAGCAGAACAGTTATTTAATGTTTAGGATCTCATCTCTTTTGTAAAAATACGTAGATGTAACGTTTTTAATATTTTTCTCTACAGTTGTTCAGAGGCAGACATTTACTTTGGACCCTGCTAAGAAGAGGCAATGAAGTCTCGTCCTTCACTGGCAACTTGTTTTGAGTTGTGTAAGTAAATGTCCCTTTAAAAAAAAAATTATATATATTTAATCTTCAGAAGAAAGAAATTCAATTCACAAGTGAAGTGTATGAATGATGACCGACTATTCTATTTATTCATTCATTCATTTTTCATGGGTAGTCCCTTTATTCTTCAGGGGTCACCACAGCAAAATAAACCACCAACTTATCCAGCATATGTTTTACATAGCAGATGCTCTTCCAGCTGCAACCTAGTAGCGGGAAACACCCACACACTCTTGCATTTATACTCAATGCACCTATAGCGCATGTGTTTGGACTGTGGGGGAAATTGGAGCACCTGGAGGAGAACATGCAAACGCCAAACAGAAATGCCAACTGACCAAGCCTGGACTCGAATCAGCGACCTTCTTGCTGTGAGGTGATAATGCTAATCACTGAGCCATTGTGGAGCTATTCTAATCTATTTTAAAATGTAAAATAATTAACAACTATTACTTTTAAAATTAACCTATTTAATTAACTTACATTCTGTTATTATTTGCGATTTGAAATGTAACAGCTGAAACTGCTGGAGCTTTTAAAAAAGAAGCATACTGCAGGGCAATTTACAGTATATCTAAAGTGTAAATAAATAATAGACTTTATTATTTTATGAAAGAATCTTTCATAAGAGTGAAAAAAGCCATTGGTTTCACTTCTGTCACTGATATTTGTAAATCCATAACATATTTGATCAAAGCTGTGGTGTAGGCTGCCCACCCATTCCTAAACTCAGTTGGTTTGTGATGTCAACATCATGTGATGAGTGATGAAGAGAATTGGTTGTAGAGACAAAACTATGCATGACATTTGCTTTCTAGCTAAAAAAAAAAGAAGGACTATGGTCAAATTTGAACTGTCATATTAAGTTCTAGGCAATATACATATTTTTGTGTTAAATAATATACACAATACATTTTTGTAATTTCAATGGATGAAAAAAAATATGTAGATGGCACATATGACATATATATATGTGAAATCTTGAACTTGTATGTCACATGTAATTTGTATATATTAACATACATCAGAATTCAATATGGGCCTGTTATATTCACTGAAGCTGTGAAAATTGGTACCAAAAACAAACAATAGGTTCTGTAAAGTGTATATATATATATATATATATATATCAGCATTTCAAGCTTGCATTTTGACTGCTGTTGAGTGGATTCTTAAACACAGCTGACTAGCCATTGTGTTTACATACTTAACATATAAACTGTTGGCTACAATCACCGCATGTTGAAAGTTGTGTCAGCTGATCTGTCAGCGGATCACTCATATATCTGCTCATAGACAGATCCTCATATAGACAGAGCTTTTAAACATTTCAGTGACTGTGTATCAGTGTAATCACACAAGAGTGTTAATCTCTTGAAATGATGATCACTGGAGCCAATCACTGTCAAATCTGTTGAGCATGTGTACATCACTTATAGTATTATTTAATACTATTATTTAGTATTAGGACAATACTAAATAATACTGAAGTCAGTACTCAGTAGTCCATGAGCTTTCTGAAAACAGAGGTTTATTAAAAGCTAATTGTCAAACAAAAAGTTTGAGACTCTTTAAAAAGATTTATTATTTCTATTTGTTAAAGAAACTGTTATGTTGGTATATATTATATTTGTAATCAACTGTCAAATGTAAGTCAGGTCTGTGTTTATGTCCTTCTGGTTATTTTCTCTTTGTATTCAATGTGAGGAGTATAATGACACCTTATTGTACCTACTTCACTGATATTTAACACAACATGAATGAACAAGTTAGGATTATGCAAAGGTATGTTAGTATGATTTTGCATAGATATAAAACAGGTTGTGGAGCTTGTTACATAGCACATAGCATGATTTTTTTTAGCTCTGTTGGTGTAGAAATATGTATTATGAGAAAATAAAAGTGTTTTGGGTGACACAGTGTCTCTGTGGTTAGCACTGTCACCTCACAGCAAGAAGGTCGCTGGTTTGAGTTCTGGCTGGGTCAGTCAGTCCAAAGATATGCGCTATAGGTGAATTGAATATACTAAATTGGCCATAGTGTATTTGTGTGAATGAGATTTTATGGATGTTTTCCAGTACTGGGTTGCAGCTGGAAGGGCATTCACGATGTAAAATATATGCTGGATAAGTTGGCGGTTCATTACGCTGTGGCAACCCCTGGTAAATAAAGGGACTAAGCCCAAGAAAAATAAATGAATGAATTAAAGTGTTTTATATGTTATTGTACACATGCAAAATAGATACCTGTAACTGTCGATATAAGAAACATAAACAAAACTAGAAACCTTTACAGTTGTTTTTTGAAAACTCACATTAAGAACCTTTTGATTAAAAAAGTAATCAGTTTGAATATTAGTGTGGATACAAAACAAAAGATCTGTTTCTACTTATATTTTATCGTGGCTTACATTTTTTCTGAAATCATAGCTTTGAAATTATATGTCAATATACATGGAGTGCAGAATTATTAGGCAAGTTGTATTTTTGAGGATTCATTTTATTATTGAACAACAACCATGTTCTCAATGAACCCAAAAATTCATTAATATCAAAGCTGAATATTTTTGGAAGTAGTTTTTAAGTTTGTTTTTAGTTTTAGCTATGTTAGGAGGATATCTGTGTGTGCAGGTGACTATTACTGTGCATAATTATTTGGCAACTTAACAAAAAACAAATATATACCATATGAAATATATATATATATATATTTCAATTATTTATTTTCACCAGTGAAACTAATATAACATCTCAACATTCACAAATATACATTTCTGACATTCAAAAACAAAACAAAAACAAATCAGTGATCAATATAGCAACCTTTCTTTGCAAGGACACTCAAAAGCCTGCCATCCATGGATTCTGTCAGTGTTTTGATCTGTTCACCATCAACATTGCGTGCAGCAGCAACCACAGCCTCCCAGACACTGTTCAGAGAGGTGTACGGTTTTCCCACCTTGTAAATCTCACATTTGATGATGGACCACAGGTTCTCTATAGGGTTCAGATCAGGTGAACAAGGAGGCCATGTCATTAGTTTTTCTTCTTTTAAACCCTTTCTTGCCAGCCACGCTGTGGAGTACTTGGACGTGTGTGATGGAGCATTGTCCTGCAGGAAAATCATGTTTTTCTTGAAGGATGCAGACTTCTTCCTGTACCACTGCTTGAAGACGGTGTCTTCCAGAAACTGGCAGTAGGACTGGGAGTTGAGCTCGACTCCATCCTCAACCCGAAAAGGCTCCACAAGCTCATCTTTGATGATACCAGCCCAAACCAGTACTCCACCTCCACCTTGCAGGCGTCTGAGTCGGACTGGAGCTCTCTGCCCTTTACCGATCCAGCCACGGCCCATCCATCTGGCCCATCAAGACTCACTCTCCTTTCATCAGTCCATAAAACCTTAGAAAAATCAGTCTTGAGATATTTCTTGGCCCAGTCTTGACGTTTCAGCTTGTGTGTCTTGTTCAGTGGTGGTCGTTTTTCAGCCTTTCTTACCTTGGCCAAGTCTCTGAGTATTGCACACCTTGTGCTTTTGGGCACTCCAGTGATGTTGCAGCTCTGAAATATGGCAAAACTGGTGGCAAGTGGCATCTTGGCAGCTGCATGCTTGACTTTTCTCAGTTCATGGGCAATTAATTTGCGCCTTGGTTTTTCGCTTCTTGCGACCCTGTTGACTATTTTGAATGAAATGCTTGATTGTTCGATGATCACGCTTCAGAAGCTTGGCAATTTTATGAGTGCTGCATCCCTCTGAAAGATATCTCACTATTTTTGACTTTTCGGAGCCTGTCAAGTCCTTCTTTTGACCCATTTTGCCAAAGGAAAGGAAGTTGCCTAATAATTATGCACACCTGATAGAGGGTGTTGATGTGATTAGACCACACCCCTTCTCATTACAGAGATGCACATCACCCATATGCTTAATTGGTAGTAGGCTTTCGAGCCTATACAGCTTAGAGTAAGACATCATGCATAAAGAGGATGTTGTGGTCAAAATACTCATTTGCCTGTATTTGTCAGGCAAATCAAAAAAATGTGACATTTGCCCATGCTTCCGAGTATCCACATCACATGATTTCCTAAATGTAGCTTTCTTACCACTGTCATTTTTGTTGTACTTATTTTGGTATTGAGAGGAAAGCACACAAGTTCCACTCTTAAATGGATGTTGTTTTTGGATGTTTGTTATCAGTATATCATTGGAACCATTCAATGAATATATCTAGGTATATTATCACGTACATGTATATTACATTTGTATGAATGCGGTTTAGTTCACTTTGGTGCCATTGGTGTTTGGTGCCATTTGTTAAATATCTATATTTTTGCACTTTATATTGATCTTATAAATACTTTTTAGAGCATTTTTGATGGCATTTGCACAATAGGCTTCCAGTTTTTTCCTGATCTAAAATATGTATGTAGGTATCAGGGTTTTTTCAGACTCAAAAATAGATGGAGGTAGTATTTTTGTTACTTGAAATCAACACATTTTGTATTATTCTTGTTAACTTATCAAGTAAAACATTATCTAATTTACAAAGTCTTACATTAAATGTAATTAAACACATGACCAGTGCTTGAGAATCACTTGGGATCTGTCAGCAGCCTTGACCGCCTGCCTGATTATTAGCAAAAGATGGAGGTAGTACAAAATCTGATGGAGGTTGCCACCTTGTATATTTCTATATTTGGGGGGGAGGGGATCTAGTAATGCAAAGGAACATAATGCTTCTATTAAAACAACAAACTGTTCATCTCATTCTCACAAATATCAGCTGTTCCCTAACCATTAACACGAGCCCAAATCACATTGTGTTTGTCTCCCAGCAGTTTATCTGTCATGTATGGTGGGTGTAGTGAGCGCAACAAACCCATATCTAAAACCCGGCTTCTTGGATTTTAACTCCTGGTTTTGGAACACCCCTCGAGGGCCACAGATGTTCTCCTGCCTTACATACATTGAGAAAAACCTCCAGGTTGACTGTGAATTCCCTGAGACCCACAAGATCCCAGGCCCATTCTGCGAGTTCAGACAAGATGGGCGACTCATGGGATCCACCTACCCAAATACACCAGTCCAATTGATCCCTCATATTGAGGTCAGACGCCGTGCTAATGTCTCCCTGGTGTCGCCGAACATTTGTCGCCTCACCTGGATGCCAATGTCCGATGACCGCGCTTATACCTACACGTGCAGGGTTTACCAGGGCAGCACCTGGAAGGAGAACAGCATGGCATTCCACCAAAGTGAGTCTAACATGTCTCAGCAAGACTATTACCATATGCTGGAAGACAACAAATATTTCCTGGGTGTTTAGTTTAAGATGAAATATGTTGTCATATTTTCTTCTTTCAAAATTTGTAAGCTTTCACAACATGCTTTCTCAATTGGTGCTCTGTTGCTCATTATGTGTCTTTTTTGTTTCAAACAGGAAATATTCTGGTGTGCTCTGCATTGAGCATATTCTTCCACACTGGACCATGGATGTTTGCAGTTATGATATCACTTCCCATTTCTCTAGGGCTTCTGTCTGCTTGACTTCATCAAGCAGGCTAAAAGTCAAAGCCATTTTCACAATTAACCAACTTTCACATTTTAATTTACTTCATTGTTTTTTGTTTGTTTTTGATTTACACTGACTTTTTATTTGTTCTGCAACCCCACTTAAATTTATAAGAGGATCACCATCATTACTTCATCAGTGTTCACTGTGAAATGGCGCATCTGGCCCAAGCAATTTTCAAAACACTGCTCAAAACTAAGATGTCTTAAATTACCATTCAAAATTTTGGGGTCAGTATGTTTATTTATTTATGGTTTTAAGAAATTTATAATTTATTCAGCAAATTCAGCAAGGATGCATTAAACCAATTAAAAACATATTTAAAGATAATATATATATATATATATATATATATATATATATATATATTTTTTTTTTTTTTTTTTTTTTTATATTTTTTTTTTTTACCTGTAATTTGGATAGGTCAGTGAAGGTTACAAACAGGAAATTCCCAATACCGATTTCCGATTCCCAAGCCAGGAATCAAACTCGGTTCACTGTGAGCAGCATGGTGAGCAGCACTTAATCACTAGGCTATTGGTGCTGACAAGATAAGATATTTAAAGTTACGAAGAATTTCTGTTTTGAAGGACGGGGAAATTCAGCTTATTACAATTTAAAATATATTCAAATATAAAATAATGTAATGTGCAAATGTTTAATTTTTGTCCCCTTAAAGTGTAATTTCTGGTTTATTTAAAGGGTTAAAAAGCTGCATTCTTTAGACTTAAAAATTATTTGAAATTAAACATACTAAGCACTATCATCATAAAACACAGAAAATGATGCCACTCGAGCTGAAACTCTCTGAAAAAATTACATCTATAATTTCTATTATAAATCCGTTTTCAAATCGTACTTTTTTTCCTCACAAATGTCGGATCTTGACAAAATAAGCAAAAGACATCAAGTTTTCCTTGTTATGAAAGGTAAAGCCCTAGAACACACATATTTGATATGCAATCAGCACAGACCAATAGTGGTTCAGAAATGTTGGAGCTGAAGCAAACCAAAACTAATCAAACTCCATCTGATAATGTAAAAAAAGACATCACACCAGTTTGTTCTTCAAATTCATTCATTTGTTTTCTTTCAACTTAGTTCCTTATTTATCAGGGGTCGCCACAGCGGAATGAAACGCCAACTATTCTGACATGTTTTATGCAGTGAATGCCCTTCCAACTGCAACCCAGTACTGGGAAGTTCTTCCAATTGACTTTTAGTTATTGATACATTTAATCTTATCTTACATCTTACATTTGTGTAAAATTTGTGGGGGCTCGTCCGGGATTACAATACATTTGAAGTATTATCATGATATCTTCTTTGTGACTTAAAGGCTCATTTCAAAAACATTTTTAAAATCTCACTGACCCCAAACCTTTGAAATGTAGTGTATTAATGTAAAATAGTTTATTCAAAACATTTCCAGTCAAAAGTTTTGTGTGTGTGTGTATTAAAGTGATCATTATGAATGCAGCATGATTTTCAATTGCAATGAATTCAGATGAAGAATTTACATAAATGTATTCGCAGAAGCTTGAGACGATTAGCCATTCAGCATATCTATCACCTACAGTATTCTCTGTTATAAGAAATATACATTATTATTTTAATATATGGCATAGGATCTTTATATCTAACTATGTGCTTCCTTCAAACTAAGTCATAGTAGCTCAAAAAGATGTTATACTTTTTATTGCTGACATTTTTGTAATCTTTATAGAAACAACTGAGTGAAATCCATAATCTGTAACCTCATTGGTCGGTTGGCTGGTTTATTGATCCTTACAATTTGTCCAGTGCAAAATGCATTACACTACCTGATCATTGTCTCTGTTTATCACCTTTATAAGGACAACTCTGTTTGAAGGACATCACCACAGATGACATATTATATTGCAATGCTCACACATGATGCAACTGAATATCCTGTACAACAACTGAAGGACTTTTTTCAGTAACGTTTCAAGGAGAAGAATGACACAGATCTAAGTACACAAGTGCATAAGAATGAATGTAGCTTAATAACCAAATATTCTGATGTACACTTGCATATATTTATATGTGTCTTCCATTACGCTTGCATGCACAGTGCAGATGCTGTAGGTACACGTCTAATTGCACTGTACTGTTTAGCTGCTCTTGCACATGCTTTTTTCTTTTTTTGCACCAACTTTAAGTGCCTTAAGTTGACTTAAGGTATAATCTGTGCTTTTGCAATGTAGTGCTTTGTTTTGTTTTTGACCATAATAACTCACAGAGACTGAGTAGCAATATGTTCAAGCACTAACACGCACATTTCACACACTAATTGTGAGGAATTCCTTTGTCTTCTCTTCTTTTACTGTATCTTTACATCACTTTTTCTTATAATTTGAAGGATCTACTGAGATATGTCACAGAAAACAATAAAGGATTGTAGAGCGTAACCTGTGTGGATCTTTTTACTTACTTTTTACTTGAGATTGTTATTTGTTAGAAGCAGTTACAGATAATCTAAATAGTTAATATTTTCAGAGAAAAAAAAGATGTTTTATAGGACTACTAGGAGTTTTCAATGATGAGTGCCCCAAATATGATGGCTTTCTTAAACGGGTCAGCAATGTCAGTCCTGGAGGGCCTGTGTACCTGCAGAGTTTAGCTCCTACTTGCCTAAACACACCTGCCTGGAAGTTTCGAGTATAATAAGCTACATTCCAGTCTAATTTTTTATGACCTTCACTTGCTAACTTCACTCTGTCTCATTCCCTCAGATGTGCGTCGTTGATTTAAATGGAATGCTCCAATCCCTTGAGACTTTGGTAACTACATAGTTTTGACATCACAATCACATTGCATTCTGGGAATTATAGAAACTGGAGTGGACATATGAAGCCGACTCCCTCCCTCTGTTTAAATGGAGGGGAAATTATTTGAATCAAAATGCAAAAAAAAAAGGGGAAGGGAAGTTGGTGTTTCTAAAAGTGAAGTGTAAGACCTTTGTAAGACCTTGATTAGCTTGTTCAGGCATGTTGGATTATGGTTGGACCTAAACTCTGCAGGACACTAGACCACCAGGAACTACACTGTAAAACCCAACAGTCAACTTTATCAAATAAAAATGAGTGTAGTTAACTCAAAATTGACTGAAAGTTAATTCTACTCATTTAAAAAGAGTTTTGAACTTAGTGTTGAAGGTAACGAGTTAATTAAATAACTCAATACTTCAAATTAAGTGGAGTAAGTTCACAGTACTTATATAGATTAGTTTTTTAACTCAAATAGTTTGTAGCAATTGGTTTGCTCAAACGGTTTGAGTTGCCTTAACTTATTGAGTTTTACAGTACTCAGTTGGTTTGAGTTCTCCTCATTTATTGGGTTTTACTGTGCTCTAATTGCTTTGTTTGCTCAAATGGGGTAAGTTTGCAGTACTCCTTAGGATTAGTTTTTGAGCTTAAATGGTTTGTTTCAATTGGTTACCTCAAATGGTTTGAGATACCATAACTTATTGGGTTTTACAGTGTAGTTATGACCCCTGTTTTAAAAATTTTTAATTAAGTAAGTTTCATTAATAAAATTCTTGTATCGACAATCTTCGTATCTTTGTACAGAAGTCAAAACTAATTGATAAAATGTTTACTTTCCCAATGTTTGAATATAACATTTTAATTGAATGTTTTCCCAATAAATGTAATATTGTACAGCACTACTCATTATAAAATAGCTCCAAAGGGGAAAAAACTGTGAAATCCAATTCTTTAATCAAATTCTGAATGATTAAAATTCTTAATTATAGCTACAAAAAAATGTTAAACTGTTAAAAGAGCATACAATTTTTATTTCTTTCACTGTTTTATGTTTTGCAATGAAATAAAATTGTAGAGAATGAAAATGATGAACAGATTAACAGTGAACAATGAAAAGTGAATAGATTAAATATAAAGTGCATGTTCATGATAGTTTATATAATTTAAATAATTTTCTTTTGATCTTAATAAATAATTGAAAAGATGACTTGTACAGAAATGTTTTAGCTAAATGCCTATTAATGGGATAGTTTACCAAACTGAAAATTATTTGTGTCTTTATTTACAAACTTTTTACTTGTTCCAAACCTGTTTGAGTTTCTTTTGTTTAACGCAAAATAAATATTTCAACAGAATAAAGCAACCTAGAAAGGTTTGGAACCACTCAAGGATGAGTAAATTGTGAGTAAATGTTTATTAAACTGTCCTTTAATTGTTAAAGTTCATCCCAAAATGAAAATTAAGCCATAATTTCCTTACTCTCTAGCTATGTGTACAGTAGGCTACACGCCTTTACAATTGATGTTATATTAAATAATATCCTGGCTCTTCCCAGCTTGTCAATGACAGTGAATGATACCAATGTTTTCTGAAACTCTAAAAAGCACAACCAACCATCCTAAAAGTAATCATATGACTTTTGAGATTTCCAAGAAAAAATACATATAAACTTTTTAAACTGTGAAAAAGTGAGTGGGGAGAAAGACCAAGGACATTATTTAATAAAAATTCAAGACAAAACATCAAAGATGACTGTGTGATTACATAGCATGGTTATCACTTTTAGTTGAAATATTTATTTAAATCCATGCTTAAACGACTCCACAATAATAATGTAGACAAGATTATAATCAAACATATGGCTTAACTTGTTTGAAACGAAACGTAGGCTACATTTATTATTATTATTACCTTCAGTAACCCAGTCCAAAACCAACTTTGTAATACTTTTTAGAAATGAACAATAAAAAAGTGAGGTATATTTAAAAGGTGTGGCGATTTTTTAAACAAAGTTGCCCAACAAAGAAGCCCGGGTTACTTTCTAATTGCTATCTTGTTGATTTCTTGAATTATAACTCGTACACAAGTTTCAGCTGGTCGTAATGGGCAGGTCTTCTCTTTTTTTTAATGACAAGGCGTGATGTAGCCTTAGTGGGCGTGCAGCCTCCCCTTACTTAATCTCTGTCTTCCTGAAGGGAGTATTATTGAGGGTCTTGTGTCTATAACACATCAACAGCTCTAGCATCCTTGAGCAAAGAAAGATAAGATAAGGTAAGAACCGCATCAGTCTGATTAGCGTTCCTCTGTAACGTTTATTGACATCCATCTTAAAGACGCCACCAAAACTGGTATGTGTAGCAGTCTATCCAACCTAGCCTACCAAATGGGTTTGCTGTCTTGATTTATGTTCCTAACGCCTGAAAATGTATTTGTTGAAACACGTTATTCTTTTATATGAAGGCGGAAAATCCTGTTGAAATCGGTCTCAATGGTTTATAACTACTTTTAGGCTACTGCAGAAGCACGAGATTAATTCTTACCAAAGAATGTCCAAAGGTTTCAGAAGAATCACAAGTTCAGTCTTTCTTTAGAAAAGATGCACAGACCCTTGTAGGGAAGTTCTTCGCGCATCAGTCTAGTCAATCATTCTGCCTGCGGTTTAAGGTGGGGTCCATGCATCTTGTGCGTTAACTTTAGCGCATTTGTGTATTAGTAGTCTACTTGTGTAGAAATGTGTATGCATTGTGTTCAGATCCAGATATGTTTGTTTGCTTATGTCATGACCACACCCATATTTGCTACATAACTAAGGCAACCTGGACCCTGCCAGGAATAAGTTTTTCCCCTTTTAAACCGTTTGCTGCCAGAAGTCCTGTAACCACAAATCTCATAAGCTTTCTGTACATTATGCAGTAATGACCTAATCCGTACTGTTATTGTTTATTGCCTAACATGTCGTATTTTGGCTTCAGGTTTTGCTGTGCATCGTGATCAGGATGTTGTGCTACACCGCCTTTGCCACACTCTTCCTATTTGGTAAGTCTTCAACAGGGTTTTTTTTTTTTTTTTTTTTCTTCCACTATTCTTAAATTGCTTGCACCTTAAGACTAAGCTGTTTTACTTTTGTTTTTTTAGCTGTTGTTTCTGCCCAGACATCCCTTAGGATTACGTCCTGCTTGACTAAAGATCAAAACCTGCAAATGTCCTGCACCTTCACTCCAGCTTCAGACCCTAAGCTCTCAAAAACATGCTACTACATGACCGATAATAAATTGATTGGCAGTACCAACGCCAGCAGCACACCAGACAGCACATTCAGGAACCGTGCTAATGTCACCATTGCTGATAACAAGTGTGACCTGTATTTGAAGGGTTTGCCAGATAGCAAACCTGCAAACTACACTTGCTTCATCAGACAGACTGCCACACCGGTGTCAATCATTCAAACTGTGGACAAGAGTAAGAGCAAACTTTAACTTGGTATTATTATTATTATTATTATTATTATTATTATTATTAATTCCATGAACGCTAAATATTAGTAATTGCTTGGAACTGACAAGCAAGTCCTTTGCATTGAAATTTAAGTGACTGACAGATGATGATGATCAGGCTGATATTTAATTTTTTTTTTTTTTTTTTTTTTTTCTTCCAGGTAAGCTTCAGACCTGTTCAGCGTGGAGTGTTTTGCAGCACAGTGGAGTAGCGCTCCTGTTAGCCTTCCTCACTTTGCCACTGTTGTCAGAGCTTCTGTGAGCATGAATTGGATCTCCTGAAATAACTCCACTCTCCCAAAACCAACTTGTCAATCTTCTAGCTTGCAGAAGTTTCATATAATTCTGAAATCAGGGTCTTCAGACTGTTTTTAATTTCAGTATATGTACACTGGTTGTGCTGATGTCAAACACTGTTATATCATGCATGTCCCTTAAGTAATATGTACTGTTGTAAATGTGTACCAAATTCTTGGCATTATTTTAACTATAATATTCTGAAATAAAATGTTGTTGTACTCTCAATTGGTGTGGTGAAATGTCAAGTCATAAACATGCCCTTATAAACCCTTTTTAACTAGTACAGTGATGCTGTTGTGTATGGCGCCCTCTAGTGCTAACATTTAAACCTTTAAAGGTTACGGCACATGCGCAGGAGGGCCTGTGCCTCTTGAACGTTTGCTGCTGAAGATAAACAGGTAACTCATATTAGCTCTTAACCAGGTTGTTATTATTATTTATTTTTTCGGTGGGCACGACTTTGTAATTGCTGTTCTACATGCGTTTTGGCGAACTTTTCTGCGAGTTTTCATATTCTTTGTTTACGTAGCGTTAGCTTTCATGCTAAATGCGGCTTTGTTTCGCTAAGTTTATTGTGACTAACTCTAGTGCTGCTGATATAGTTAACCTTGCATCCATATGCAAAAAGTGGCTTATGGACAACTTGTATGTTATCCGTTAGGAATGTGAGCTTTTATAGCTTTGCATGAGGTTTTTTTTTCAACGCATTGGTAGTATGGTGATACTTTTTAACGCAGCGGCATAAAAATACTGTGCCACACCTGCTTTGAGCTGTTGGACCTTTTTAAGATGTGGAGTCAACGAGTGCGTTAATTCAAATATTTAGCATCAAATGTCCTTTTTTTTCAGTGGATTTTTACGTTTGAGGACATCAAAGCTGAACCCCAGATCAATATTTGCTTACAAATATGACGTAAGTCTCTAAATATCAAACTTGAGTCAGTTTCTTTTCTTTAAAAAAACATGTCTACATTTTTGTGCAAACTTATTTGTATAAACTTAAAAAAATGATAATACTATATTATATAAACCTTCTCTATTTTATTTTTTTAAGAAAACGGAAGGGTTCTGATCCTGAAGATTCTCCCATACTGCCGGACGGTGAGATGAATTCATTTAATCGTGTCTTTGTTGTTTTCTTTTGTTTAGAGCGATTTACATGTTTGGCTAGGGTCAGTCTTTAGTTTCGGTTTAACTGTGACTGATTGCAGTCTGTCTAGCACCATCTAGTGCTAAACCGAGTGTACGTAAACGCAGGAACCAAATGGCTTTTGACTGCCTGCCTAAAAAGTAAATTTACATTTATTTCATTGCCACCTTATTTTAAATAGATTTGTCAAAGTTCATCAAATAGAAACAAGTTAATTCTGGCAATAAGGGGTTAAACTAGTGAAAGGTATGCCGTGTTCTAGATTTTAGTTACCTATTGAATCAGTTAAATTTCAGATCAGTGTTCACAAACCCTGTCAGATGACACAACTACTTGTTCTCTAACTAAGTTGCAGTTTAGCCAGTAGTAGATGCTTGTGTGGGAACCGTCTTGTAACATTTAAATACTCTAGGTGTGAGCTCATAAATGAATAAACTTTTTTTGCATTGGACATATGTAATTTACAGACTGAAAATCCCCTTTTTTAATATTTAGAAGTAAAAAAGGAATAGTCAACAAATTCCTAATTATCTATGCTATCTGTAAAGTTTGTTAATTGGTACATTTCATTGGACCTCAAATACTGTTACTGTAAACTTGTCCCCTTTTGGGGCAATTTGTTCTGCCGCATACTAGATTTTCAACACGTATATCATACCACACGCTAAAGACAACATTAAACAACATTAATAGTACTAAAAAAAACTGCAACTACCTCTTCCCATTAAAATTCAGCAAATCAATCGCACAAGGAACAAATGAAAAATTTAATCTGTTGGTCCTTGCCAAAGGGACCATATACCGAGATCCTGAAGTATTTGAAATGAATCAAGAGGATGGGATGTATCAGATGGAATCAGATGAGCTTTCTTTAACACCCGACTTTCATAGAAATAGGATAACCCTGGTACTTTTACCCCTAATACTTTGCTGCAGGTATTTAAAACCTTAGACAGCGAGTTCTTCTGTTTTACTTTTAAAGAAGCAAACCAACAAATCAATGAAAAAGTTTAAATGGATTCTGTATATACAGTAGGCCTTATAAAATGCCACCATAAGAGTCCTATTAATATTAAACTTTGCTAATTTCCACAGACAAAGTCTTTGTTGGCCTGTCCTACGTAGTCTTTATGTATTTGTATTAAAATGTAATTTATTATCAATATTACCTATAGGTACTTTTTAACTTTCTACTGATTCAATCTAGTAGTTATTAACCGTAGTACCTAAAACTGCGTCCTGCTTCCGCCGCAGGTCAATGCACATCTTTTTCATTTTCTCTGTTCAGATGTAGATCAGCCTCTCGACACAAATGTAGATCTGGAAACTGAAAACTCACTCTGAGTTTCTTAATGATGTCTCCTAAGTACATCCACACAGTGAAATGCAACTGTCCAAGTACTGAGCTTGGCTGTACACCACATTGAACTTGTGATTATTATACCTCTTTATTTTCAGATATGATTTGAAGCATGCCAAAACAAAATTAATTCCAACAAAACCTTGGGCCATGACCACAAAACTGACTTTGTCAGTGTTTGTTCTTTTTATCCCATGCATTGAGTGCCCAAAACCCTGTCGCCAGTTTGCTTTTCTTTGAAATAGATTTTTTTAAAACCATATAATCTACCCAGACTTTAATATGTAGTCTTGTTAGGGCATTATGAATGTTTTTTTTTTTTTTTTTTTTTGCCTCACTGGTCATAAGGTATTAAATTATCTATGTGACTTACAAATCTGGAAGCAAAATAAACATGGTTTCTCCAGCAAGACTTAAACTGCAAACTACAATCAACTGCAAAAAAAAAAAAAAACCTTATACAAATTAATAGTTTCTAAGGAGGAGTTGTTACTTTACAGTAACTTCCAGGTATTGCTTTATCAGGTGTTGCTGACACAACAGATGATTCTCTGGCGGTCACAGCCATCCAGTCAGCAGCTGCATTTTCAACAGACCAGCAAATTAAGTATCATCTTCTAAAAACGGAAGGAACAGGGGGACAGGTAAATGGAATATGCATGCACAGTACACGTAGATGATTAAATTTAGCAGTTCAGCAAATTTTAGATTTGTACGTGATCAGATGTCCTGCGAGGCTGCCCTAATCTATTATCACTCCATGATTATCTCTCATATCACTTATTGTTTAACCACTTGGTCCCAAGCTAGCAGAAGATCACTTTTCGTTCTTTTCAGTTTCATGTTAAAAATTGGTTATTGGCAAGTCAGCATAAGTACTGTACTCTCGACACTTGTTTGTCTTTGGCTTTTTTGTCCTTTTCTGCTGCCATCAATCTGTTTTTTTTTTTTTAATTGTATTTTGTTATTATGCTGTGCTTCTATTTTAGGTGTGACTTTTTAACACTCTGTAAGGGGTATACAGATGAAAAATAGCCATTCTTGGCTAATTCTGGCACATTTTACAGTAATGTTTATTAATGTGCATTGACCCTGTAAACAAAAACTAAACAAAATATCTGACCCCAATGCTTCAGGTTACATATCGCGTCATCCACTTGGCTGACGGGCAGGTCGAAGGCCATGCGGATGGAGCCACAGCAGTCAGTGTGGTGACTGGGTTTCCCACAGCAACGCAGGCAGCAACACCACCTGTATGTAATATATCTGGTCTTTTCTACCTATAAAAGGAGAAACAAATAAATGGTTGTTTCAGAAGGTCAATGTGTGCATGTGTTTATAGACTATAATGTCGGAGAGTGTGGAGGGAGAAACATCTGAAACCCAGTACTACTATCCTGCTACCCTCTCTGACACAGCTGCTGGTGCCATGGTAACCGGTCTTCAGACAACTGATTCGGTACTATCTCAGCCTACTTCTGCAGGTAAGAATATGAGAAAAGTTGAACCAATTGCTTCACTACATTATCCAGTGTTTCAAAGTGTGAACCTAGCACATGGTAGGGTCAACAGACTCACACAAAACATTCATTCATTTTACCTCAACTTAGTCCCTCATTTATCAGTAGTTGCCACCGCAGAATGAACCGCCAACTATTCCGGCGTATGCTTTATGCAGCAGATGCCCTTCCAGCTGGAAACTAGTACTGGGAAACACACGAACATGGGAAGAACATGCTGGGACTCAAACCTGCAACCTTCTTTTTTGTGAGGCGACAGTGCTAACCACTGAGCCGTCGTGCTACTCCATAATGTACATTAGATTTATTTTAAATTAATTTTGAAAATATAAATGCTCTTATCTTATAGTATTAAACATTAAGTGTCTGCGTAATATGTCGTCTTTTATAAATTTTCAAGGCTTATATATTGTTTGTTCCATGGTGGGCTCTGCTAAACAGGCCAACAAGAGATTATTATGAACTAATATCCTTTATAATTTTACAAAAATCTCATTAAAACATCTACAAACTCATAAATCCTGTTCCTAGTAAAAACTATGAAACCTGTTTAGTGATTCGCCACTAGGGTAATCTAAATGAAGAATCTTATGCTGTTATACAGATCACTCTCAAGTAGAGCAGGGGTTCCCAAACTTTTCAGCCCGCGACCCCCAAAATAACATTAATAACATTAACAAAATAACATATTTAGTTTCAGATTCAGTTGACTTTCATCCTTTTTTCTCGCAGGTCAGTTCTATGTAATGATGTCCCCCCAGGATGTTCTAGCCACAACGCAGCCAAGGTTGTCATCTCACATCACATAAAAAAAAAAGCACAATTTTAATGACTATAATCTTTTTGTTCAATCTTATATGCAATCTTATATCCTTCACAGTAAATCAGGATCCCAGCGTGTTTCCAGGGATGACAAGCGGCGGGCTCAACACAATGAAGGTTGTTTCATTGGAAATAAGCAGCTCCAACTCATTATTCATTCCCTGCTGATTTATTTCCCATTAAGCTGAAAGCCATTCATTGTTTGTTGTTGTTTTTTTTTTATCCAGTGGAACGCAGACGGCGGGATAAGATCAACCAATGGATTGTTCAGCTTTCCAAAACCATCCCAGACTGCACTTTTGACGCAACCAAGAATAATCAAGTAAGTTTAGTAAGCAGTATCCAGTTTCATTGTTTTATTCAAAGGTGTTATACAATTATGCATCCTCCATACAGTAATTTTCTACAGTAAAACAAAAGTGACATGCACAGGATTTTATTATATAATATATTTTACTTTGTCAATGTCATAGCTTTTTTGCCTTTTTGGATTCTGAAACTTTTCTGTTCTTTCCTGTAGAGTAAAAGTGGGATCTTGTCAAAGGCATGTGACTATATCCAGGAGCTCCGTCAAAGCAATGCACGACTGGAGGATGAACTTAATACTGCTGATAGACTGAGGATGGACAATCAGCTTCTCAGAAAAGAGGTACTTCACCTGGCACTACAAGAACTTCACACTATAAACCAAAGTGTAATGTGAACATCTTAGTTAAAAAAAAAAACTGGACATTGCGATATTTAGTTTTTCTGCATGCTCTTTCAGCAGTTCATACTCTCATCCAGTATTTCGTTTGTCATGGGGGGCATGCATGAAATGTTCCTGAATGAAAGTGAAAGTGCAAAAAAAAAAGACTGTTAAAGTCGAGAAATTAAGAACGCCACTTCGCCACGCGTCACTCCGACCTAAACAAAGCTGGACTCTCCTACTTTCTTGACTTTTTTTTTTCAAACTGGAGGTTGGAAAACCCCCTGCTGAGATGGGGGCTTCATGGCCCTTTAAGACCAAACCTGAAGGCAGAGAATAGAAAATGACATGTATGTGCATACATGTAATGCTGTTTTTATGCAGAGAATTTGTGCTTGTGAAATGTGTCAATGAGTCAATACAACACCAGGAAATTCTGCCTTACACACACAGACCTGCATACCATCATCGTGACAATAACTAGAAAAACTAGGTATGCTTGAGGATTCTTAACTTTTTATGGTTGAGAAATAGTGTGACAAGTTCAGTATGCAACTCCTCAGTTCACTCCTCAATTGCTCACTGCTTAAGTGGAACTTTGCATCAGCCCCATTCTGACGTATTTCTTTTGTAATGCATTTCTTTAAAGCCACAAGTATCATAAGTGTTACCTTCTGTATTTGAGAGATTTAAGCAATATGGCTTGTATAAAGTGCTATCCTATGAATGAACGAACGAGTGAAGTGACATGACTGGACTGCTGTATTTAAAAGGTCATGCATGCAAATATTATCACCAACCAGATTGAAGATTCTAGGAAACAACAGTGAGCAATAATTAGCCAAAAGTGAAAGCGCATTATATTATAATTATTTTAAAATATACATTCTGAACTCTTAAAAAAAAACAACAACAAAACAACATTAATGCAAACATTGATCCATAAATAACAAAACAATAAGCAAATAACATGCATATGAAAAATATGAATATAATAAACATAAGGGAAGCAACAAATACTGGGTTTATACCCAAACACAAACTTTATTATTCCCTTATTCAGTCTACTTTTCTGTTCCTTACATTCCAAAATAAATCAGGTATATAATGGGGCAATGAAAGGCCATGGCTGTGTCTGCATGGATTTGCTTTCTTGTGTTGACCGATTGGTCTTGCAGCTTGCCATATTGCAGGTTACCTTAGAAGAACAAACTCAAACCACGAGAACACAGAACGCATATGAGAAATGAGATGCGGCAAGCTTCCTGTTGACCACATGACCTTCACATGAAAACAATTGCAACTTACTTAAAAAATAATAATAATATTTTTGTTTGTTTTATTTGAAATGAAAAATGTATAAATATTTCAGTACTAAATCACTGTCAATGAAGATCATTTGTAAAATGCAAATAACAAATTCAGCAAGGAAATGGCTCGCACCGCTAGTGGGTTGTGGTGGCCCCCTAGTGGCGGCATGGCCCTAAGCAGCCGCTTGGTTAGTAAAGGGAGGGCCGGCTATGAAAACATTCTTATACAAATTCATTGAGCAATGCACAACAGAAATTCCTTACATATTGTTTGATAACAGCCAAAAAGCTATTATTATTGTACTGGAAAACTGTAAATCCTCCGACTGCTAAACTATGAACCAGATATCTTTTAAAAGGCAACATTGGACAATTTGACAATAATTGGGGCCCTTTTGTCACTTCATGGGGATTTCTTTTCCCCAAAGCAATGTATTGTAGTTTTGATTATCACTATTACATACTTGTTTTTTTATGCATATCAGAAAATTAATATTGGAATTTGTGATTTATTGTAAGTCTATAAAATGACCAAACAAAACTTATTTGACAAAGGGGCTGTTCACACAGAATGGATTTTCCCTTTCCAGTGCACTACTTTTCTATTGTTTTTCAATGTAAACGCGCTTGACGGATGTGTGACTTTAACACTTACGTTTTTAGAAGCGTCATGCACATGATCTCACTTTTTTAGACTGTCAAGCTTCTCAATTTTCACAAGCATTGCAGCTCATCACTGTCAGTTCCACAGCAGTGGACCAATCAGAAGAGCTCGGAGGCGGGGCAAGCTTTGCAAGTTTTTTTTTATTTAATTTTTTTATACAGGCACTCAGTGGCTGTGTCCAGATACCCTCATGCTTTATGCTGTGCTTTTTTGCATTCTGAACTGCTGACTTTTACATTTTAAAAGCAAAGACATTTTTTCACATCGTGTGAATGCTCTAAGATTTTTGAATGTTTTTTCACATCTTAAATCTGCATTCTCAAAATGTGCCACTTAAGTTTTTCAAAATTACACACATCTCATGAAAATTGCTTTTTTTCTTATTCTGATACCTGCATTTAATTAAAAAATAATTCAATTTGCAATAAAATGCAATCTTCTCTAATCGTTTGTCTACTCACACACAGATGGAAGAGTGGAAATCAAAGAATCAGATGATCAGAAACCAGTTGAGACAGCAGGGCATTGTGGCGGCCTCAATGGACTCACAGTAAAGGACTGCAGAGCCACTGTATGATTCTACAACGTGGCTTGTGTTTAGTTAAGTTTATACAAGTTTGAAACCACATTTATGAAGACTATTTTTAATGTGGACAGTCACTGTTTTTTCCTCTTTCCTCTTGTTTGACTTCACACACAGCCTTTGATTGTTTGTCAGGGTAATCTGGTATTTTAACTCGCACTGAATTTGCTTGTAATTTTCAGATCTGTATATTTTTAGAACTACTTTGCAAATGTTTCAGGTATATATTTTTTATTATTATTGAAATGTTGATTTAAAAAATCTATATACTTTGTTTATAAACTTAGCCAGAATTTCTAAAGCAATGGCTTGACAATCAACTGGAACCAGAACACCACTTTCAGTTCCTCTTGACATTTAATATTAAAATTATTAAACCCATCACAGTTAATTAATCTACACAATGTTTTTATGTAACATTGTTTGAACAAATCTTTATTAAACCTCATATTATTCGTGTTAAGAATATTTGGTTAAGCATTGTCAGTTTTTTGATTTAATAAACTCCGCTGTCTTGGTGAACCAGCACAAGTGCACAGATTTGTGGAAATTGAAATATTTTACTAAATACCAAAAATAAGCAAATGCAAATTATTAATAAAGCAGCCTTGGTTGAGTTCTGTGTGTGTGTGTGTGTGTCTGTCAATAAGATTGTTTAATGATAATTTGTAGGTTAAATTATGTTTTTGTAATGGAATTTGTGCATTTGACATCACAATGCTTTGGAAAATAATCATTTTTGTAAATGTAAAAATAATCAAGAAATATGTCAGAAATATTACCCCTTTAGTACACTGAAAAGTTTGCTGTTTGGTCAAAATCCTTATTTAAAATGAGCTGAAAGAACACACACTTAATTGTTTTTTGTTCAATCCACTTAAATTTGTAATAACTAATAAGTTAACTTAATTTCTTCATTGTCCCAACACAAATCATTTGTGTGGAACCTATTGGTATTGTGATATGAATTACAAAAAAAGTAGTAAAACAACTGCACATGTGTGAAAAGATGATTATAGAAAAAATGTTTTTCTCCAGTTTATTGATCACAATTATTGGCCCTCTTGTTTAACACTTATACTATTCTATTGCCTAGAATAGATCATAGGTCTCAAACTCGATTGACCCTTTTCACATTTCCGGGTTTCTCAGTAGCGGAAGTAGTCATAGTTGGAAAAACTTGGAGCGCAGTGAATGGGAGAATACAACCAATACATATTTTACAATCTTATTTGCTCAAATAAAAAAAGAAAAACTCCACGATGGTGTTATAAAGACTCTCAGACCCATAGACGCTGCATTAGAAATGTCTCACACAAGAGGTAATCCGTGTTTTGTAATCTGAAACAAAGTTAACAATGCATAAAAATATAAAAATGTTTATAGGTTTAAAAAAATTACATATTAAAAACTTTTAAGGATTTAAGACCTAAGTCTTGTGAAAAGGGCCTGTTCCAGGAGGGCTGCATATCTGCACAGTTTTGCTCCAACCTTAATCAAACAGCTGATCCAACTAATCAGGGTGTTGAAGACTGTTATGGACTATTAAGCAGGTGTGATTTGAAGGTGGTTGGATGAGTTTAAGACCACTGGCCTGGATAAACACCTGACTTGGAGTCTTTTCCTATAAAAGCAGCCTGATCTCACAAGTCAACGTAACTATTTTACTATTTCATTTTGGGTCACCAAACTTGTTCCTGGATGGCTGGTGTTCTGCAGATTTTAGCTCCAACCCTAATCAAACACACCTGAACAGGCTAATCAAGGTCTTTCTAGGCATACTTGAAACACCCAGACAGGTGTGTTAAGGCAAGTTGGAGCTAAACCCGCAGGGACACCAGCCCTCCAGGACCGAGATTGGTGACCCCTGGTTTAGTGGCTGATCGAATGAGTTGAATCATACGAAAATGTACAATTTTAAAAAGGAGGCGTGGCACCCAACTCCACCCCTTAACCCAACTGTCATGAGCCAATCTAAACTGTACGAATGAGATGGCCACTAAATCAAAAAGTTACGATTTGCCGTGAGAGAGCGTTGATAATACCGAATGAGGTTGGATTAAACCTGGAAAGAGATCCAGATCCTATCCTATTCATATTGGTAAGCTGGGCTGGGCCTTACATTTGTGCTCATTGTCCTATTTTTGTTTTATTTATATTTTAATTTTGAAGTATCGTGAAAGATCTCAACACAGCACATTAGAGAATTCAATTCATCTTTATTTGTATAGCGCTTATACAATGTAGATTGTGTCAAAGCAGCTTCACATGGAAGTTTATAGTGAATTGAAACAGTGTCAGTTCAGTTTAGCTCAGTTCAGTGTGGTTTAATAATCACTACTGAGAGTCCAAACACTGTAGTGCAATTCCATCGATGCGCAGCTCTACAGATCCCAACCCAAGCAAGCCAGTGGCGACAGCGGCGAGGAAAAAACTTCACCAATTGGCAAAAGTGAAGAATTTAAAAAACCTCGAGAAACCAGGCTCAGTTGGGCATGACCATTTCTCCTATGGCCAAACGTCTTGTGCAGAGCTGCAGTCTAGGTGCAGGAAGGTGGACCTCAGCGAAGACTCGTCTGTCCTTGGAGCATCACAGGAATCAGTCTCATGCTCTCCACCATGACCACCACAGCAGCTGCTCAGAATACGGCCTGGTCCAGAAACCTTGGGATCATCTCATCGCTGGTCTTGGATCGCATCAGTGGCACTGCATAGTCTGAGGGCCTTGAGATGAGTACCTCCAGATGGAAATACAGAATAAGGAGAATAATTAGCTGCTGTTTATAGTGTATATAAACGAGATGCAAAATCCTGTGTGGGGCACATCATATGTAGTGTGGGTAGTGGGGCACAGCTATGTAATGTGTCTGAGCCTCGGACATTATCAGGAAGGCTATTCCAGAGTTTAGGGGCCATAAATGAGAAGGCTCGACCTCCTTTACTCGATTTAGCTATTCTAGGTACTACAAGAAGCCCTGAGTTTTGAGATCTTAAAGAGCGGGTTGGGTTGTAGCGAGACAGGAGATTGGTTAGATAAACAGGAGTTAGATTATTTTAAGCTTTATAGGCAAGAAGCAATATTTTATATTCAGTTTATATTATAGTAGAGTACTAATATAGTATAGTAGTAGTACTATATTATAGTAGAGCTAACGCTAACTTTGTATCCCTCTAGTTGCAGGTTGAGTTGCGAGATCTGCTGTGTACAGGATTTAGGCCCAATAAGTAATAATTCTGTTGTGTCTGAGTTTAAGATAAAAAAATTGTTGGTCATCCAGTCTTTAACATCTTTAATACGCTCAGACAGTTTAGACATCTCATCAGGTTTAGTTGAAATGTATAATTGAGTATCATCTGCATAGCAGTGAAAACTGATCCCGTGTTTTCTAATAATGTCCCCCAGGGGAAGCATGTATATTGTAAACAGCAAAGGGCCTAAAACTGATGTTTGAGGAACCCCGTTCTTTACTGGCCTTGTGAAAGCACCTGATGGTCAGTAATAACATCATATTGTCAAAGGCAAAACAGCTGGTCCCATGTTAACTTCAAGCCTGTACATTCTGAATAAGTGCCATCTTATAATATATCTGTAACGGAGGCCAACTAGCGAAGGGCTGTGCAGGTGGGAGTAGGACCTGCAGGGTGCAGTAGGACTGGTGGGTTACATGTGGGGGCTCGTCCAGGATAAGAGTGAGGTGTAACGGAGGCCATCTAGTGAAGGGCTGTGCCGATAAACCTCACTCCTCTGGCCTCATCTGTTGCTACAGCATCTTTAGAGGTCATAGTCTTTAGCCTCCTTGTTAGAGCAACTAACTTCCATACAAAAAATCACCGGTTCGATCCCAGCTCAGTGCGGGAAATTTGTTTAAATGTGGGGGCTATTGTGGGATGAGAGTGAGGTTTAGGGGGGTGAGTGTAATGGAGGCCAGCTAGCAAAGGGCTGTGCAGATAAACCTCACTCCTCTGTCCTCTAAAGATGCTCTGGTGACAGACGTAAAAGGCCATGGTCATTAGCCTCCTTGTTAGAGCAACCAACTCCCTTACAAGGAATCGCTGGTTTGATCCCAGCTAAGCGCAGGTTGGGTGCAGTAGGTCTGGTGGGTTACATATCCACCCTTGCCAGAAATGCTACACCACATTTACATAATATGGTTAGTCAGTTTTGTTTATGGAGGTGTGTGCTGCTAGTGGTGTCATGTTTTTTTTTCTTCTCCCGGACAGGTAAAAGTAATGGTAAAACGAGGGCAATCAATTAAAAAAATATATCTTTCTATTTTTAATTTTACGCAAATACAAATTTCAGGCTTCTCCAATCCAAACTTGTTGCTTCAACAAATTGTCTTGTGTTTTGATTGTTTAATGGCTTTACCCCTGATATTAAATAAATATCCTTCATTTATTTTGGCAAAACCAGTATGAATAATAATCTGTAATTAGTCTCTTTCCTGATAGGTCTGTTACTATGTGTCTTATCTTGTGGGTTACTAACCAAGTATGTGCATATAGGCGATATTTGGACTGCCAAGGTTCATTCTAAGAACGATTTCCAATTATTTGTTTAACCTCGAAACTTGTGCTTGCTTTTCTAACGTCATGCAGTTGGAGCTTCTAACCAAGTTCTAACCAGTTTCAGATAAATTTCTGCTTATCTTAACTCAGTCTTGTGCGGACCTAGCAAATAATCAACTGCAACACAGTTCTGCTAAAATAATATACACTCGGGAATCATTTGAAATACATACCGTGGAAAACTTTCTATCATTTCAGACTGGAAATGTTAACTTTGATCTTTGTGTGCCTCTCTTTCTCGCTCACAGGTAAGAGTCCGTTTTTTCTTTTTGTGGATTATTTTAATTTGGTCAGACAGTTTCCTCGTTTTCTTTCATTTTTCCCTCTAGTAAGTTACTTAATAAAGTGAAGTGAGTTATGAATTACTATTGTCTGTAGTCTATACACTGTAAAAAAAAATGTTGCTGCCTTAGATTTTTGTTTAAACAAAATAATACTGACTTAATTCAATGTAAAATTTGTGTAACTTAAATGTATGTTAACTTGATTATTATAATTAAAAAGCTGAAGTAACATAAAAGCACATTGTCATCATCTTTTTTATTTTATTTTTAACAGTGCTGTATAGGGTGTTGTATTGTTTTTGTTTTTTTATGTAGTTATAAATGGAACCGAAAGCATCTCTTTGCCCTTGTCATGATTTTGACTTTTAAAAAGTATTAAAATAATTTATTTAACTAAATGAAAAGAGTAAATGTTTTTGTTGCATTATTTAAGGACATTTATTTACAATTAATAATGCAGTTGACTGATTTCTAAAAGTGATTTTAAGAATCTGTGTATGTAATTAAGTGTTGAATCTCTATTTTTGTGTGCAGGCCTGCATGCTTCCTTTTCAGTGACTGTTAATGGTCCCTTAGTAAAAGTGAAGGAGAATGAGGGTAATTTTAATCAGATTTTTTTCCTGTTATTCTTTTGTTTTTTCTGTATAGAATAGTAATTTAGTTTGTGTGGTGGTGTTGATGTAAGAGTTTACTGGAGGAGAACAACTCTTCATTGATCCTCAAGGCTTCAGGCATGTGAAACACCATACTCATTTAACCAAGAGTTTTATTTATTTAATCTTTATCTTGTCAGGGGTTGACCTGCAATGTTCCTACACTGCTGACTTTGGAGCAACACCCAGAGTAGAATGGAAGTTCAGAAATCTAAATGGCTTTCAGTTTTTCATCTACTTTAATAACAAGCCAACTGGTATAGATAACTTCACTGATGTCTTCAAGTATATTGTTTTCTCCATGCAGTTTCATTCCTTAATTGTGTGTTGTTTGTTTTCAAAATTAAAATTGAGACAAGATGTTTCACTTTTTTTTTCTATGATCAGTTGAATATGAACAGCGCATCACTGTGCACACTGGAGGACTGAGATTTCACAAAGTAACACGAGCAGACACTGGAGATTATAACTGTGAGGTTTCTGGAGACGGTGGATATGGAGAGAATACCATCAAACTTGTAGTCTCTGGTAAATTTGAGTTGATGTGTGTGTATATGTACAGTTGAAGTCCGAATTATTAGCCCCTTTTTGATTTTTTTTTCTTTTTTAAACATTTCCCAAATGATGTTTAACAGAGCAAAGAAATTTTCACAGCATGTCTGATGATATTTTTTCTTCTGGAGAAAGTCTTATTTGTTTTATTTCGGCTAGAATAAAAGCAGTTTTTTATTTTTTAAAACCCATTTTAAGGTCAAAATTATTAGACCCTTTAAGCTATATCATTATACAATAACTTGTCAAATTACCCTAACCTGCCTAGTTAACCTAATTAACCTAGTTAAGCCTTTAAATGTCACTTTAAGCTGTATAGAAGTGTCTTGAAAAATATCTAGTCAAATATTATTTACTGTCATCATGGCAAATATTAAATAAATCAGTTATTAGAGATGAGTTATTAAAACTATTATGTGTAGAAATGTGTTTTGAAAAATATTCTCTTCATTAAACAGAAATTTTAAAAAGAAGGGGGAGGGGGCTAATAATTCTGACTTCAACTGCAAATACAATAGTCAGCATTTGAAGTGGATCAAAATCTTCCATCAAAATTCTTGTCTTAGGACAACTTTAATGAACTTGAAATGTTGATGCTATATAAATACCAGTGTTGGGAAGTTAAGCTATAATTCAGTAGCTTGACAGTAGCTCAGCTACTTATGATATAATGTAGCTTTTCCAGTATAGCGACTTTTCCAGCAAGTAGGTGAGTACCTTGATAACAGCTATTCATTTAGTGAACCTGCAGTGGTCTGAAGCAGCAATGTCGTCTTAAAGATCATGTACTACAATAGGGTATTACTGCCATCTATTAGTAAATCACACATCTCATCATCTCACGTGTATTTATTTATCACTGTTATTTTGTAAACAATCATTCAATCCATAAAGTATTCTAACAGTTGGCAGTTAATCTGAAGTAAGAAAAAAGGGCCTTTTTTATAGAGCCACGTCACTTTTTAATCAAACTTGTTTTGTTATTGCAATGCTTCATTTGTTGCAGTTTTTTTAACTTTTAATCTGGACAGTCTGGGAAATTTGAAAACCGTGTTTTAAATATCGAGTTATGTAATGTAGCGCTTATTCATTTTATGTTGTCTTTGTGAAAAAGTAGCTTCAATGTAGCTAGTTACTTTTAGAAAGTAACTTAGAATGTAACTAGTTTAATAGTAGCTTAGCTACTTTTCCTGATGAGAAGCTTGTAGCTTATCAAGCTACAGTTTCAGAGTAGCTTCCCCAACACTGATAAAAACTGTTACTGTGTGATAAATTTCAGTGATATATACGTCATTAGAAAGCACAACCCTACCTAATAGTAAAATTGTGTCTTGTTCAATTTGTCTGTATTTTTTGGTGGAGGGGTGCAAAAATATAGCTTTGAAATATTGTGACACAAATCATGCTTGTCATTACAACCCAACATTTCGTTCACCTCAGTTCCTGCTTCCAAGCCTGTATCCAGCATTCCTTCATCAGTCACAACAGGCAGTAATGTCCGCCTGACGTGCTTTGACCCAGTTGGCACTCCTCCATCCACCTATGAATGGTACAAAGACAACAACCTCCTCCCTGAGGACCCAACCAAGTTCCCCACTTTTAAGAACCTCACTTACAAGATGAATGCTTTCAATGGAAACCTGGTATGCTCATCTGTAATTTGAGAGTATTATCAAAACATGAAGTATTATACTCTTATTTTTAATTAAATGTCATTTGATACATTAATATAATTTATATCTGCACAATTTTTTGGCTTGTGTGATCAGGAGTTCCCGAGTGTGTCTAAGTTGGATGCTGGCTCATATTCTTGTGTGGCCAGTAATGAAGGCGGCGTCTCTCAGCGTAGTGATGCAGTCAAGATGGACGTTTGTGAGTAAGGTCATTGATTTTAAGTAATTGCTGCCCTCACATTTACTCAGCGAGTTGCAGCTGAGCAGGGTAATAGCATTTTTTATTCAGTAGTCACTGCACTACAAAACTTTGAGATTGCTCTAATATACCCCATTCAAAATACAGTGCAAGCAAACAGAAAAAAAAATCCTTAAACTAAAAAAAAAATCTATATTTATGTTGGTTGCATGAACACAACCATTACATGCAGTCTGTAATGAAGTGTTTGTGATGGCAAAAGGTTTGCTAGTTTTTAAAGATTTGAAGTGTTAGACGATTAATGTGTTTGTCTTCTAAAACAAAGTGTTGATTGTCAACTGCAGAAAGTCATCAGCAATTACAAATTTACTTTCTTTGCTGATCTATGTAAATCCGAATAATGTATTTTCATAATGCTTGCCTATGTGGTTTTTAATGACAGTCCTCGAACATCTAGTTTGGCCCTTAAACATTGCATGTGTTGTCAACATTTATTGTTGAGGCAAAACATGTATTCTAGTTTGACCGGTGTAAGCGATACTTACTACTTTAATCAAATCATAATGTGTTACTAGTTATTATTTAAGGAAAATAATGTTACATTACTTTTACCTTACATTTGTGATGTTCTGACTAAGCTTCTTTGTAATGATAAAAAAACATTTGACAAATGTAAGGCCATATGGATAAACTTCAGCCTGAAGCAAATGTAAATTTGAGGCTGTACAGTTGAGGGCACAGCTCAAACAGGAATATTATGAAGAAAAGGATCCCACATAGCAAAATTTCTCTGGCCCAGATCTGGCCCACACAATCAGCATTTGCTTGGTCCACATGCCGCAGTGAATTACGGTACATGACTGGACCAAGTCTGGCTTCCATATAAGGGGCAAACATGGACAATATCTGGGCCAAGTCTCAGCCAAGTTAACAACTTATAACTGGGCCTGAACTGGGCCAGATATCTTTGTTTCACGACTGCAATGAATTTGATAAACCCATAAAGCATTTTAGCTTTACTCAAAAATAATTTATATGTACTTTAACAGTGGTTCAAGATTGGCCAAACTTACGTGGCCCACATATACATTTTGGATCTGGGCTAAATACTACATTTAATATCTGGCCCAAGTCTTGAGTGCCGCCTATATGACGGTGCCACCTCTGCCACATACAGCATGTTTGGCCCACATGCTGTATGCCAGTGCCGGACGAATGCCTGCTGTGTCAGCTTTATGCCAAATATGGGCCAGAATTTTTGCTACCTGGGATGGGTTAAATGAAAACTCAAAACATCAAAAACAAACAAGTAAAACTGTGCTGAATTTAAAGCAAAGTCTGCAAATCTACATGGAATAGCGCAAATTGACTGTTAATTGTAACATTTTATTTTAATTGTGATATTTGTAATTGTTTTGCTTTAACCATGCAGGACCTTTTTTCATCTATCTATATATTTTCTTATAATAATAATAATAATAATAATAATAATAATTCCTTAATTACATTCCTTACATTTATATAGCGCTTTTCTGGACACTCAAAGCGCTTTACACAGTTTCGGGGGAATCTCCTGATCCACCACCAGTGTGCAGCATCCACCTGGATGAGGCGACGGCAGCCATATTGCGCCAGATCACACACCAGCTGATTGGTGGAGAGGAGACAGAGTGATAAAGCCAATTATCATATGGGGATAGTTAGGAGGCCATGATGGACAGAGACCAGTGAGCAAATTTGGCCAGAATGCCAGCTACTCTTTTTCGAAAGACATCATGGGATTTTAATGACCACAGAGAGTCAGAACATCTGAAAGATTTAACGTCTCATCTGAAAGACATCCTACTGGGGTGTTAGGACCCACAAAGACCACAGATTGAGCACCCCCTGCTGGTCTCACTAACACCACTTCCAGCAGCAACCTAGCATTCCCATGTGGTCTCCCATCCAGGTACTGACCGGGCAAGCCCTGCTTAGCTTCAGTGAGTGACCATATGAGAGTTGCAGAGAGCTAGCTGCCAGCTGGCTTCATGGGGGTTTTGTTATTAAAACATCTTCTATAATTGTCTCTTTTAATAATCATTTGATGTAAAATGTGTATTATGAGAAAAGTTTGGAATTAGGAATCTTTAAAATTGCATAATCAGGGCACATTACGACTGTGGAAACCTTACTGACAATATTTGGAGTTTCTTTGTCTTGCTTTGCTAACATTATTTTTGTTTAATAGATGATGTAGACAGCAGTCAAGTGCTGGATGTGAAGGGCAACTTAAGCACGGAGACTCACAACATTCAAGGCAAGATCACCAACAGCCACATAATGGAAAAACAGTATGGCGTGTTCATGTTGCAGGAGGTGAAGCTAAAGCTAGAGATACAGAAGCTGGAATTAGAAGTGACCAAGCTAAAGCTGGAGCTGCAAAAACTTGGACATGAAGTATAGATAATATCACTCACCATTTCTGCTACAAGTCAAAGAATTAATTTCAAGTGCTGATTTCAGATGTTATTGTAATTACATTTGTTTTATACAGCTGAAGTCTGTTCTTTATACCTCACTTAAAAGATCTGAGATGATTTGACAGATCTGGATCTTTTAATCGTGATGACAGACCCAAATTTGCAAATCAGATTAAAACATCTGGATGAACTGATCTAAGATTACTGCGTGAGCTCAAGATCATTCATTGAATTGGCGATTAACTGGCGCCAAGACAACAGCATCATTGTTGACATCATCGGATTCAATTATCAGTCTTGTGAGCAAAAAACACAATTTCAATGTATAAAAGGGATTGTTAAATGAAACACAATGTTTGATCACCCTTTGTAGTATTCATACTGGTTTACAGTTTTATGTGTCAGGAGTATTACATTTAGAAATGTATTTAATCTTACATGTAGAATGGATTTGCTATATGTGACAGCATTAAAGTTTCTTAATCCCTGACTATTTAATTAATAATTGCTTATATCATTGTTTATTCACAGATAAATCTCTCAGTGAGAATACTGGCCATGTCTATTATCATAAACTCTCAGAAACTGAGGTAAATAAGCTGGGGTGGTATCTTTTCAACGTATGCGTTTACTTAAAAGGTGCATATACACACTTCAGTCCCTAAAAAGAATAGTAGTGTACCATCTGGAGCCTTACCGCCCCTGTATTTATACCTGTATTTTTGAGAGAGTTGTTTTATATTGATTGAATTATGATAGTTTTTTAATTTAATTTTACATTCATTTTTATTTTTAGCCAATTCAATAAAATACTTTTGTAGGAAAGTAGTAGCAGTTTACACACTTGTTGCTTACAACAACTCCTGAATGAATTTTGAAGAACAAAAATATCCTCGTCAAAACCTTGATGAATTTTACCTAGCGGAGTAATCTACATATGAAACATAGTTTGCATATACAGTTAAAGTCAGAATTATTCCTTTGAATTCCTTTGAATTTTTTTTTTCTTTTTTAAATATTTTAAAATAATGTTTAACAGCGCAAGGAATACAATTTTCTTCTTCTGGAGAAAGTCTTATTTGTTTTATTTCGGCTAGAATAAAAGTAGATTTAAATTTATTAAACATGTTAAGTTTAAATTATTAGCCCCTTTAAGCTATATTTTTTCGATATTGTATAACAACGATTTGTTCTGTAGACTAACTTGCCTAATTACCCTAACCTGCCTAGTTAACCTAATTAACCTAGTTAAGCCTTTAAATGTCACTTTAAGCTGTATAGAAGTGTCTTGAAAAATATAGTAAAATATTATTTACTGTCATCATGGCAAAGGTAAAATAAATCAGTTATTAGAAACTGAAGAGTTATTAAAACTTATGTTTAGAAATGTGTTGAAAAAAACTCTTCTCTTCGTTAAACAGAAATTGTGGAAAAAATAAACAGGGGGGCTAATAATTCTGACTTTAACTGTATATGTAGAGCTATATTCATTTGTATTTCCTGCTTCTAATCTCCAAAGCTAGTTCTTCATGACCTTCGTCTGCCTCCAGTCTGAGAGTTAAAAGAAAGATCTTTATCTTGAAGCTTTGTGTATTCAAGTAAATGTAGAATACAGAAGTGCAATAATTGCAGCATTGTGAGAGACGAAACTGTTGCAAATCCTGTTAGGCTTCATTTTTTGCTCTCATTAGGATGTTTTGTTATGTTGCACTGAATTTGCTTGAATCCTAATGTTTGTTTCGTTAGCAGTAGATTGCATGGCTTTTACAGTCCAATGATGATCAAGCATAGTTGTTTAAAAGCACTTTATATAACATGTATAAAAAGTGTAGTATTATTACATCTGTCTTTCAGTTCATATTTGTACATTTGCAGAATGTTGAAAACCGGTAGCCACTGACTTCTATAGTATTTGTTTTCCTTCTATAGAAGTCAATGACCATCGGTTTACAGCATTCTTCAAAATATCTTATTTTCTGTTGGACGAAAGAAATGAACTCAAACAGGTTTGGAACCACTTGAGCGACAGTAAAGGATGACCAACCTTTATAACCTTTCACTTTAAGACAGCATTGCATATGCTGGACTCACAGTGAAGGACTGCAGATTCACTAGAAGAATTTGCTGCTATGGCCTTCATTTCTTTTTATGAAGGTTTGAAATATGTCATGTTTTCTGCTGCTTAACCCACTTATTTTGCTTTATTTACATAATCAGAAGCATTATGTGATATCGGCATCTATCAAGTACAGATGATAGTTCACCTAAATTTACCCACCCTCAAGTAGTTCCTAACCACCACAACTATATTGGATGAACACAAAAAAAATATATGAATGTTGTAAACTGGTATTAACTGTAATCTATAAACAAAATTACTATGGCAATCGGTGGCTATACCAGTCTCTAACATTCTTCACAATATCTTCTTTTGTTCAACACTAAGTAAAAATTATCTGACATAAATCAACCCACAATATTGAATAAATGACAAATGTGCAATGCTAGGTTAAAAGTATTAATTCATGCAATGCAGAAGTACCCCAAAGTTAGGTTATGTAGAATTAAGTAACTAAACTTGCAATCTCTGACTCGGTTAATTTTCTCCCTGCTGTGTTTGACTAACTGTTTTTGCTAATGCTGTATTTTCTACAAACCTAGATTATGTAAATAAATACTAGTGGATAAATTGTGATTGGGTGAGACCACACAGACCTAAAAATGCATAAAATCAGGCCTTTTAACAAAATAACTGACTCTTTTTAGCCTTTTAACACACCAGCATGGACTTAGCATTGTTCCTAAATCTGTTAACGTTTAGAGACAAAAATTACTTAAAATTATACAGAATTCTACTACAGGAGGACAAAAAATAAAATAAAAATCAATGTTAAATACTAAGTTTTGTCTTTTCATAATAAAATTATTCAACCAACTATATAAACACCAGAAATAAAAACTTCACCCTCGGGCCCAAAAACCTGACCTATAGAAGCAACGATACATCTCATAAAAAATCATCCGAAAAATCAAACGTGTATGCATGACCACCTATTTACATGTCAACAATACATTTGAATTTCAATACTGCCATTCAACATGATGGGAGTAAAAGGGGAAATAAGGGAGTTCAAAATTATTATTCTTTAAGACAAAAAAGAGAACCTGTTATTATTTTTGGTGCCATCTAACTAACACTAAGTTGTGTGGGAAGTATAAATTGAGACTTGTTGCTTTCAATAAATGGATATTTTGGGTCAGAAAAAAAGTACTCAGCGCCAGTAAATGAATGTCTTCAGCCTATATTCAGCAGGACAAGCAATAAAAAGTGTAGCAATATTGTTGTAATATTATTAAAAAAACTGCCATTAATGCAAACATCTGGGCTGTTTTTTGTGTGTAATTAGTAGAACTTTTTGTTTTAAAGTGTGCCTTCATACTTTGTGGTGGTGATTAATAAAAAGATCTGTGTTGATTTTAATTTGTATGGTGTGTTTATAAAATATCTTAAGTTAATGTTGGTCTGCTTTGTCCACTCGTAGGCTCAAGCATTGTCATATCTTTGTTTAGAAATCTATTCTGGGTTTTCTCCCCTCATATCTCCAAACTTACATTTGTAAAAAAAAACTGCCTCTAGCTACAGCCTTCGGTCTCAGGAAGTTCATTTATTGTCTCTACCAGTGGTGTGTACTAAAATGGGAAGAAGGCTTTTAAATATTCAGCACCTTTTGCATGGAATAATCTCAAAACAAAGGTGCAGTTTAAAGAGTTGGTTTCACTACATGCTTTTAAAAATATTTGAAATGATTTGGAGTTTGAAACATTGGCCTGTAGATGTTCTGAATAGTTTTTAACTGTCATTGTATGTGTCTTGATAGATGATGTTAGCTGTTATTTGTTGTTTTTCGTTTGTTTGTTAAACCCATGTGAACTGTATACTGCCTAATCTTGGCCAGGACACTCTTATAAAAGAGATTTTTAATCGCAATGTGCATTTTTCTGGTAAAATAAAGGTTAGAATAATAATAACAATAATAAAAAATTAGAAATATGTAACCAAACACAGAAAACTTTATAAAATGGCATTTATGTCATGTTTTATGGTTAAGAGAGTAGGCAGAAAAACCTCTGAAGAGCAAACTCCATGATAATATTTACTTTTTAATTTTGATACTGTCTCTGTCCAACCCTACAGTAAATGCCACACCATATTTACATAATGTGGTTAATATGCTTTGGTCAGGTGGTGCCATGGTTGATTTCTGTTGCACAAAACTTATTGTAATTCTACAGCTGAAAATAAAAGCACAACAGTGCAATGTTAATAAATACCTGCCACTTTCACTTTCACACGAGTGATTTCATTCATTCAGAGCAGTTGTGATGATTCATCAACTCATTTTGGTAGAAACTCAAGTTGATAATCTTCTGTCTCTTGGTTATTTCTGGTTTCATTTGAATTGTTAATCTCATTTTATAGTCTTAGCTGTGTTTTCTTGTGTGCCCTTATGAGATCTAACTACATTCCAGATAAACACTAATGTAGGAACAAGATCAACTATGTTTTTCACATACTTTAATAATGCCATTTTTAAATGTTTGAATATTGATTTTGTACCAGCTGTTAATAATACATATACATTTACTAACCTTTTTGACCCCACCCCCAGTTTCTTCAAGATCATATCATGTTGGTTACTTCCAAAGTATGTATACAAAATTCTCAATAAGGATGTTTATTCTATTAAAACTGAATTTTTGTGTAATTTCACTTCCTTGCACCTGAGTTTACTTTCATGACGTCATACACCAGGGTGTCATGGTGCAGACGAACCAACCAATCACACACGGAACAGGTAAACACAGTATCGCTCAGAAGGGCGTTTAGTTTCAGCCTTCCATCTTATCTGGGCTAGGCTTCATGAGGACATAGCAAATACACAGCTACTTCAGCTAAGTTCGAGTAACATTACATTCAAGCGGTGTTTTGTTTTTCCAATAAGGATACTTTTTCTGGAGAACTTTCGTATCATTTTGGAGTGAATATGTTGACCTTCGTCGTTGTGTGCTTCTTTCTCTCTGTCACAGGTAAGAGTCCATGTTTTCAGGGTTTGAATCATTTTTACTTTTCATTTCCCAGTGTGCGTCGTGTCATCGACTGCTGTCTTCTGTGAGCTTTTCAGTCAGAACTTTATTTTTTATAACAGTACACGCATAGGTTAAGTTTAGTAAACTACTTGAATAACAATATTTTCAAACCGAACTTTAGTGAACCAGCTTTTAAATGTCAAGTTACACCTGACAGTGTGACCGCTCGAACTGTTTGTATTATTTGATCATGACCTTATTTACATTCGTAAGCAACCACTTAATGAACCGAGTCAATTTTGTGTTCGTAAGGGAACTTGTTACAAACCAATGCTTTTATAGCAAATTTGTCCTGCTCTGTTGGTAAATTTATCGCAAGTTTTGTGCTGAGCTTGAGAAGAAACAACAGTCTAATTATCACTGTATACACGGGAAAGAAGGCCTTTCACGGCTCATCGATATCACCTGGAGAACCTGTATTTCCACCTCGCCCAACCCCCATCCGAAACCCGAGATATATCTAACTGGGGAATTTACAACAGATGAAAGGTAACCCGGGACGTGTGTTCAAATAAACCGTGTAGTCGTCGTTTAATACAGCGAAATTATTATATATTTGAACGCTAATAGTGCTCAGCCAGTGAAGATAACAACTGTTAATTGTCGATGGTAAGTTAGAGTTGCGCGCGTGCGCGAACAACATCCTGTTGAGTATCACGAGAATGTGCCGGGAATTCAAAATATTTGAGTATCATTTGTTTACACGTATTACCCACAAGCGACGGTCACGTGAAAATGTTGTTAATCTTTTTGACGGTTCCTCACTGACTTTACATTGATGTCTTTGTTGTTGTCATGATTTTTCCAACAAGTCTGATGGCTTTTAAGGCAAAAGCAATAAAATACCAAAAATGTTTCATATACCTGTCAGTTTTGAGATTTTAATTGAGGCTGTTTACAGTTTTGTTTCTGAGTCATGGAAGAAATACTTAAAGTTTCCTATAGCGGTGACGTTGGTTTTATATTCAGATATGCAGACATTCTCCTTAATAATATATTTTCAGAAAAGTATTCTTTGCAAATTCTAAATGGGGAAATCATATTAGCAGCCAATGACTATCAAAGTACAACATTGTTCATAGTCAAATAGATAGTGCTAATGTTGTTTTGAAGTCACACTTGCATGCTAATTCTGATCAAATGTTCAAGGTAACATGGTAAACAATAGAGACTACAAAATGAACGAATGTGCAAATATAAAACCAACTTTACCTCCATAAGTTATCTTCTTAAAAAACTTTGAAGGTTTTCTTTTTTTGTACATTTTAACACTTTCATTTTTGTTTATTTTCTTTATTATTAATTTTCTATGTTGACATTTTATTGAATTGTATTTAAAGGCACTTAATGCTAAGAGCACCAACAGTTTCATTGTAGTTTCTCATGCGATGACAGTCTAGTCTAAAATTTAAACAAGATTTTTAACCCGACTCATTTAGATACCTAAACATACCATTTTAGAAAAAAGTAAAGTGTTTTTTTTTTCAGCAATTCTTAATGTACTGGTTAATTGTCACATCTGGTATCTTGCCTTGAAATAAATATAATAGTTTATTTTCTTGGGCTTTCTCACTGAACGTTGTACAGATATGCTGACATGTTTGTTACAAATGAGTCAGTTGGCAGTGTGCTGTAAATATAAACAACTATGCCTTCAACTTTTTACTCTTGAGATGATCATTGTCTGAAACGCATTAGATGCTATTCTAAAACATTTACAATTATAGACAACGTTTTACATGTGGTGTGTTCACCTATGAACTATGAAGAAATATTTTGTCTTTAATACTTTAGAAGACAATTAACCCAATTTTTCTTTCAAAAGCAGATCATTTTGCAAAACGGGTAACCGTAAATGTTCTTCCATTTGATATTTAGCCATACAAAACTGCTCATTTTGCTTGATGTTACAAAAGGTTGTTTTTCTTTCATATAATTTGCATTTTAAGGTTGTCCTAAACGCACACCTTTTTGACTGTTTACTGCCATTTTTTATTTTTATTATTTTATTTCATTTATTATTTTTACATTTTTATTATTTTTGCTCAAAGCAAGTTAATCAGAGGTCACAAAATAATTGCAAAAAAAGCTTACTTCCGCATTGCAAATTAAGGTGAATGGGTTTCTTTAAATTAGCTTCTATCAAACTGGAAAACAGCAGGCCACAGGGATTGAAATAATTTGTTTAAAAAATAAACCTTAAGTTAAAATAAGTAAATAATTGTGCAAATAATTTTTTTTAGAACTACTGAATATGACATTCATATGAGTTCAAAATTTTTTGATTATTATCTATATTTTAACTTGTTAGAAAGTAAATATTTTTTGAAAAGTATATTTAGTATTTAATCACATTTATAATATTGTATTTTTTTATGAATAGTTTTTTTACACAACTAGCTATATAGATGCTTTTAAATCATTTAGATTGATCATGTGTTATCTGTAATCATTTCAAGCAGGGGTTTTCAAGATCAAATTTGAGCTACTTTTGTTTGATTTTTATTAGATGTTTATCCTGATGATCTTTATGAAGTTGCTGTTTGAACAATTCATTTTACTGTTGTATTTAAAGACTGAATCATTCTCTTTTTTTCAGGCATACATGCTGCTTTTCAAGTTACTGTTAGTTCTCCAGTAAAAGTGAAAGAGAATCAGGGTAAGTTTAATTTTGTATTTCCTGACCCATTTGTTTGCCTTTCACTTATAATTATTGAAATTCTTAATTTACATTGGTGTCAAGAATATTTGTGACGAGATCTCTTTTTAGTACTTTAGTGGTCATCTCTTCTGATTTGTTATTTTTTACAGGCACTACACATTTGCAATGTTTTTTTTGTGTGCCTCCCATGACATATTTACTCAAATCTTTCCTATTTTTTTTTT
>CAIGQZ010000427.1:10023159-10043996 GCA_903798205.1 Danio tinwini | reverse complement strand
TTTTACAGTGGTACAGTTTTTTTAAAAACCTGTCATATCTATTTCTTATAATTAATAATAGAACATTTCAAAAGAAGGGAAAAATCAACATGAAGGTTTAAACGTTAAACTATCCAGCTATGTCCCAATTACAAAACATAAATGTAATATTAAGGTATGTGTTATATTATTAATTCTTATATTATAATAGTTATAGTATTAATATTTATGAGCAATTCCATACAAATGTCAACCTTCCAATGAAAAAATTAAGTTTTCACCAAAATACAGAACACCTGTAAAAATACTCAAATGTCTCTGTCAATGTTTTTAAACTATTATATTTGATTTACCAAAGTGACACAAGTGGCAATTTCACAGCTGTCACATCCATAACGGAGAGATGTCACATCCATAACGACACTTTTCCCTCATAAATGCAAAAATGTCAAATAAAATAAAATCAATCATGTTTGTTCTATAGTGAGCAAACTCATCTTTTTAGTTAACATTATTTTTTTGGGGTTGTGCAGTTTAATTCACAGAATTTTGACAAAGTATGTTGTATACTGTAAACTCACAGACTTTTTTTTGTCACATCCATAACGCATGTTTACTTTCCTCATTAAAATATAAAAAATCTTAACAGACTGATATTTTTCTGATCCCATAACTCTGTGGTTAGAAGTTTTGGAAAATGTAAACAGTTGCTTCAATATACTGTTAACATATACTTTCTCTGTGACTTTATGTTAAGTTTTTACTGCAAATGTCAAATCCATAATGCTGGAATTGCTCTTATGCTTTTCTTCTGCTGATAGAAATTTTGTAACTTTTACATTTAAAGTTCAGTGCTTGAGTAAAAAAATGATCCTCATTGTACCCTGTTTTTGTAAATGATTATAATTGCGTTGTTACTGAGAAACTGTAATTAAGTTAATTACTGAGTTTAAGTTGCTCCCATAATTTGCCAAAGCGTCATGAGGTAAAGCAACACATGTCCATATTGACACAGGAAGTTAAACAAAGCACTGTTTATTTTCTTTTAGGAATTGACTTGCAATGTTCCTACACTGCGGACTTTGGAGCAACACCCAGAGTAGAATGGAAGTTCAAGGATCTCAAGGGCTCTCAGACATTAGTCTACTTTGATGGCAAGCCAACTGGTATGAATTCATCTGGTTCAACTTTAAAACCTACACTTGTTGTCTGTTGATGTGTCATGAGAATAGATAGATGAAGTGTGCAGATGTAGCATTTTGTTTGTTTGTTTTTTTTCTTTTCCATCAGCTCAATATTTAGAACGTGTCACCTCGTACACTGGAGGACTGCGATTTAGCAAAGTGACTCGAGCAGACACGGGAGACTATGACTGTGAGGTGTCTGGAAATAATGGATATGGAGAGAATACCATTAAACTCACAGTTCTGGGTAAATCGGATCGAGTTATCCATAGTCTTGCTACCTAATAGATTTTTCTCTACATGGCATGATAAATCACAATCCTATATAGGCTGCAAAATGTGGGAACTTTCTCTTTCAAACCTGTTATCTTTTTCTCCACTTCAGTTCCTCCCGCCAAGCCCGTATCCAGAATTCCTTCCTCAGTCACAACAAGCAGTAATGTCCGGCTGACTTGCTTTGACCCAGTTGGCTCTCCTCCATCCACCTATAAGTGGTACAAAGACAACACCCCCCTCCCTGATGATCCAACTAAGTTCCCCGCTTTTAAGAACCTCACTTACAAATTGAATGTTTTCAATGGAAACCTGGTGAGTGTACATTTTCAATATGAGAAAACATGCAGTACTATATATTGCTACATTTATTGTTTATTACTATAAAACCACATTTGTAAACTTGCTTGGCTTGTGTGATCAGGAGTTCCCGAGTGTGTCTAAGATGGACACTGGCTCATATGTCTGTGAGGCCAGTAATGGAGAAGGCGTTCCTCAGCGTGGTGATGAAGTGAAGATGGAAGTCCGTAAGTAACTTTTGCTGTTGTCGCAATTTACATGCTATTTGTAATATTAAAAAATTTGAATCAAAGTTTTGCAAATGATGGAATTTTGAGGTTAGTGTTTCTAAATTACCTAAATGGACATTTGTTCCCCCTGAATATTGCACATTCACACTTTCCTTTGATTTTCTAGTATTGCCATAAACTCATTGCACAAGGATTTGATTAGAAAAACATCACAGGTCTACAAGACCAATGGTTAAGTGGAGTGGTTTGATAATCTAACATCCAACTTGAAAATCAAAAAACACTTGCGTAAAGTTGTCTGTGTTATTTAATCAGGACATTTGCATGTAATCAGAAGAACAGGTTTCTTTGCATCACCTGCTGAATAAATAAAATACCAAAATAAAATAAGCATTAATATTTGCCATAATAAATTATATTAATGATAACAAGAACATAGATTGTTAGCCCTATTTGAATGGTAACTGTTTCTCAGGAGGTTGTAAGGGATTTTCCACTATATGCAGGGAGAAGTTGGTGACTATAGGCTTCTGAATCCAGAATGTTTTTTCTCTCACAACCTGCAAGATCATCTCTGGCTGAGTTACCTACTGTTTTTTTTTTGTTTGTTTTTTTGTCCAACACAGAGGTTGTGTGGTGATTTTAATTGCTATTTAAATTAGGGATGCTCATTTCGATTAATTTTACTAACCGACAACCGCTGCTCGTTAACCTTATATTAACCGTTAACCTTAAACACATTAATATTAAAATAATATTTAATGAAAAAAAAAAACATGTCTATTTTGTGACACATTAAATATTGCATTTTAAAATACTGATTTATTTTAACATGCAAACTGCACATACAGAGCATCTTTACGCACCCGTAGGTTTCCAACAGCATAGAAAAAAAAATAAACTAAATAAAAAAAGAATAAAATAAATAGTCTTGCCCTAGATATTTTTCACTTAAATAACACATTTAACTTACAAAACGAAAACACTGACTGAATCCTTTTTAAGAACCGGCAAAGGCTGTTTGTCCAATCATGTTTTTTTTTTCTTCCGTCAAAAAAAATTTCAGGCTACCTCAATAGATCGCTCTATGGAAAATATACATTTAATTAATGCTCCACTATTATTATTATATATCACAAAAACCTTTTCAACATTTTTTAATAGAAGTCATTTGTCTAAAGATTATGTCATAATAACTTATTTCCTCCGTCTTACTCTGCTCACTCACCGTTCATGTGCGCGCGATGCATGTGATGAAGGCAATAGCCGCTTTTCCACTATTGTGCCAAACCGTTCTAAGAACACTTCTGTACAGTTATGGTTGTTTCTCCACTAAGCCTGGGACGGCGCGGCACGATTACAAACTGTTCTCGGCATGGAATTCTCGGCACGGTTAGACAACTGAACTGCGCCGACAGATTCTGTGTGTTGACGTCGCGGCTCTGTTGCCACCACAGCTGGCTCAGCGGAAGCTCATCAGACATCCACATGTAAACTACACTACATTTATTATAAAAAAATTATACAGGTCTAAACAATACAATTTGAAAAGGGTTTTTCACTGGCTAATCACATTCTTACTAACATATTTTATTTATCAAAGTTATTATATTTCATTGACGTGAATATAGTTAACCGTGTATAATTACGAACCTGTCATCTAAAATCTTAAAATAAAAAAATAGCCTATTGTTTTGCTCGTGGCTTGAGCTTCATTAATATAGACACTTACATTACTAAAGAGCTACAGTAGAACTTAATGTCTTTGTTGGTCAAATACAGGTAGGTAACTCCGCCAATGATGGTCTTGCAGGTTGTAAAAAGAAACAAAGACATTCTGGATTCAGAAGCCTATAGTCACCAACTGCTCCCTGTATATTGTAAAAATCACTTGCATCCTCCTGAGAAACAATTACCGTACCATTTTTTTTTACTTGTGTTGCAGTCCAATGTAATTGGCTTTTGTGCAATTTAGCACAAAGGCTGTGCAATATTAAAGAAAAAATGCAATGACATTATAATCAGGGCTTGACATTAACACCCGCCAACCCACCAAATGCTGGTAGCTTTCAGCTGTGGCGGGTTAGACAGACACTCCCAGTAGCCACTTTGGCAGGTTGAAAAAATAATTTTCAAATTGCCAGTGCTAGCTCGTCACAATAATTAGAATTTTAGTTTATGATCATTTGTCAATATCCGTGCAAATGTGATCTTAGAATTGAGAAGCAGCACAACTGGCTAAAATAACTGTTCACACAAGCAAAAGAAAGCAGGTCAGTACGGAATGAATAGATGATCGGGCGCACGGTGAGACACAGGCGATCCTCACTAACTGTAAAGTGTCGCGTGCACAACTTTAGCCTTAAGCCAAGACAGATTACTGTGTATAGTTATAGATACAGGATTATATATATATATGTATTTATTTATTTATTTATTTATTTTTATTAAATGTCAATTGTTTTTTGTTTTAAGAACATTTTTGTTAAACAAAAAGTGTATGCATACAGCTATATTTAGCTTGTTTTTACACATTATTTCAAATGTGTGGCAAGGAAATAATTAGTTCGGTTTGGCCAGACAAAAATTAGGTAAATCCTTAGTGTTAAGCCTTAAAGTCTTAAAAACTAATTGCAATGCGACACTATGAACCCACCACTCATTTGCTCATGCATGCTCATTGAGCCTCAGTCATGACAATCACACCAGCACTGATGCAGATGCCCATGTGCATCTAGAGTGAGGTTGATCGGGGTTAGAGATTAACTTAAATACTAGCATCTGACTGAGCACACAAATGATCATGTGAGACACATAGTTCTAGATTGGTATGATTACAACCAGACATCCACTCTGAAATTATCTTAGTCTGAGAGCACACTTACACACTGTAGAGCTAAAGATTTTATTTCTTTAACAGATCGCCATCCAAATAGGACTTAATTAAAATAGAAAATCTCTAATTAGTAAAAGTGGTGACACAGCATGCTTTCTCATAAGAATATAACTTGCTTGACAGAATGAGTGAGATGCATTTCCATTACAATTTGACATCTTTTTCCTTTAACTGCTGCTCTGCATGATATTTTTGTGATTTGTCAAAAGCATGCAAATATGAGACAATTTGATTCTAAGTGTTTAGCTATAACAGTTTTAACATCTTTTAACACTGCACACCTTTTACAAGTTTCACACTGCAACACCGTTAACAGCACAAAAGCAGTGTTAATCTTGTTCAGTGTTATAAATTCTGCTAATCCTGTTTACAAATTGCAAGTGTGCAAATTTCCTATGCTCTGGGGATTAAAGTGTTAGCCTGTTGAATACTGTTAAAATCATTGTCAGAGATGCTGAGGAATTCACTCAGGTTCAACAAGTATGAGCTCATAATAAATCTAATATTATTGTGTGAATATCTTTTATAATTATTGTGTTCTTGGTGTAAATCTTGAAAATATTAGTTCTCTAACATATTGAATTAAATGTGGTGTTCTTTGTTAAAGGTGATCTGAATGTTGGAGGCATTGTTGCAGGTGTTATTGTGGCTTTGCTGGCAATAGGTTTGCTGCTCTTTGGTCTCTGGTATGCCAACAAAAAGGGATATTTGCCAAGTAAGTTCTTGCTATAATTAGAAATTCTAAATAGTTTAAAGTTTTATTCAGAATTGGTTGACAAATTATTATATATATACATTTTTTTTCCTTTTCCTCACAGAAGTGTCTGAAACGTAAGTTTATAAAAAAAATGTCTTCTTTGATTCATGCATCTTAAAGCTATATTTTGCATTTCAAATCTCCTAAATGTAACGAAATGATCTCTTGCAGAAAAAAGAAACCGCAAGCTGTTTATACACAGCCTCAGACAGATGATGTGGATGAGGCCAATGTAAGTACAACAGATGTTGTTCATTTGTGTAAATGATATTAAACCGATTAATGTAATTCCTCACTTTTGGTTTATTCCTCAGTGTCTTTTTGTAATTGTCCCAGCTGAATAGTGTTAATTGTAAAATTAATATTCACAGTTTGTTTGTTTTTGTCTCTTTCAGGGGTTCAGACAGAAATCATCTTTTGTGGTGTAGCCTGTGCAGATCTGAATGAAATGCCCAGAAGTTTTGTTGCCTAGATAAATATTTTTTTCTGCATAGGTTCAAACAAATCAAGATTTGTGTGTATGTGAAAGGTGACTTCAGAGGTGCTGCCATAGATCATAGAAATGTGCAGAAAGCTTTAAAGCAGATGTAGCTTTAGAAATGTAAAATCTGTGCGTCTCTATTTTGCAGAAATTATTAGAAATGTAATTTATTGAAAAATATGAGTAATTTGTGAGTGGAAAACAAATTTAATATGGTTTAATATTGATCATTTTTTTCATGTAATTTGCTCTGATTCATTGCATTGGTATGGATTGAGGTATCCATTAATGTGATTCTGCACTATGAGATAAAATATGAATGTTCTCCATTCAGGTAAAATCCCCCTTCCCCTTCATATAAACATTTGCTGTACATTGCAGTTATGATATGTTGTTCTTTTACGTCACTGTTACTTTTTATTTTAGCATGCTCTGTGTTTTTGTGTTTTATACATATTTCATGAAATGTAAATATTGCTTTCAAACTTTTATTGCATTTTTATAGGATTTTAAATCATGCTTCACTGACCTCTCTGACTTGTTCATGTGGTAATATATTACCCCCTCTCTTCTTTCTTATTTTTCTTGTTTGAAGTTTTAATGTCTGACTTGATCCAATTCTTCCAATATATTAAACATGCTAAATTTAGTTTATGCAATATTATGTGGAATTTTTGTATTTGCAGGTCCACACAAAGTCTAAATGTTTTTAAAATGTTTCAAATCGTGCCCATAATCTGACGTGATTTACGAAGTACTAATCATGACCACTAGGAGACAGTGCAGCAGTGTAAAACTGCCGAAACGGACTTGCCATTGTCATGCAGTGACTCAACAGGGTGTAACATGAAATTAATTTTATTGAATTGCTGTACTTTCATTCATGATTTTACTAGACCATTTCCGCCACATTTAATGAATTTATTTGAAAGTATTTTTATTATGCGCTATACTTATTGATCAGACACCTAAAACCAAGAAACCACCCTAAACCAAGTTTATTTTCTACCTATTGTTGTATTTCTGGAAAAAGTCTGTTGCAGGGTTTTTTTTTTTTGTTTTTTTTTTTATTTGGAAGGAATATTATCAGACCTTTTATAGAATAAAACAAATAGTAACGTTTTACACAAACTCGTACCTAATCATTTCTCTAAATTAAGAGATTGTCCTCAAAGCTGTATCATAAATTGGCTTGCCTTTTTTCACACATTTATATATACATCACAGAATATTAGTGCCGTTCATCCTCCTGCGTTCTACCTGCGCACAGTTACGTAAGAACGTTCGACTGAATGTGAGCAAACGTCAATGACGATGATGCGCTGCCTGCCATTCGAGCGCATCTGCTGAACGTCACTTTTCAAAACTGCGACTTTAAGAACGAGAGGGCGGGGCCACTCGCATCCCGCCTGCTGATTGGCTGCTTTCGCCTTCAGTCAACTCCATTCATAAATAAGTCATGTCGAGGAGGAACCGATGTAACAAGTATTGATAGATTTCGCTGTCGACGTGCCCGCAGCAACATTTCCGAGCGCACAGCGAGACGCGATAGACTCCGGCGGCTGATATTTCTTCCCTTGACAGGCACCGACGGAGATGCCTGTCGATCCGCGGACTGAACGAGATTGACTTCCGACTGGTGACCCCTTTCTCAAACTGTAATGACATGAGCGCTCCAGCAGGAAGCTCAAATCATTTTGTGTTTGGAAACATTGTAGCGCGTCCACCGAGACTTCTGTCTGTCCGACTGAGGGAATAATGCGGAACGTTCATGAAGCAGCCTTTACGGTAGATACTGTAGCGCTCGAACCGATGTGTTAAATGTGTGTCGTGTCCCTTCGTTTGGACGCATCAGAAGTGAGCAAACCGCTGTTCTCGAGCCCAATGGAAAGCTGAACCATGGCAGCAAAAGAAGACCTCTATGCCAAAGTCGCTCCACGGATGCAGAGGCAGAACCGGCCAGGAACTGTCAAACATGGAAACAGCCTGGATGTTTTGCTGTCAATGGGCTTCCCAAAAACCAGGGCGTAAGTACCAGAGTTTCATCTCGAGCATCACGCAGCTGTAATCACAGCTGTAGCCTAAACGCTGAGAGGACAAACGCATGTGATAAGAGCTCTAGTACACAAACACGACAGATATTTATTAAAACACTAGTTGAAGTTGCCTTTGTAATGGCGTCGGTCTGTTGTGTTATTGATTAACATGACGAAGTGGGAAATGGGCTCAATCGCCAAAGGCTTAGTGAGTGTAAAGTTGCTTTCCTGTTGCCTCGTTAACCGTGTTTTAGATAAAACCCTGCAGCATGTGTTCAAGGCAGGACATGCTCCTGCTACCAGCGGATGAGGTTGGACCGCTGGGAGGTCAGATCATCGCTGTCCATCGTATTGGCGTTGTGTCCGCGCATCCATAATCACTGTCAGCTGCCTAACATGTTTTTCAGTCGTTTCCCCAGCGTCTTGGCTTTTGAATAGCCTACGCACTGGACTGGGAAACGTCATATTTTAAAGATTTAAAGCTATTTAGTATAGCCTAACTTTGTGTTTAACACATCAGACTTTTTGCAGATGTTGCGTTTGCACAGTCTTTTTACTTTTCAGAGAAGTTTTTAATGAAAGGCGTAAACTATTTGCTATGTACAATTACTAAACAAGCCAAACGTGAAATAGGCCTAGCATATTTATGGCAACACTTTAAAATAATGTCCAATAACTGGTTAAAGTCATTGTCCTCCCAAAAATCCTGTCCTGTCCTGCTGTTCCAAATCCTCTTTTATGATGTATGCAGGTTTGAAATTATATGGACTAAACTGAAAGCTAATATGCTAAAGTATGAATTACTCTTTGTTATTGTTCATTAATAAAAAAAAAAGAGTTGTTGTTTCTGAGGTGTTAAATAAAATTTAAAATTTAATTTAAGATTTTGTTATATTAATGAGTTAATGTTGAAATGAACTAAGATGAATGAATGCTTTATAATTATTTTTCATCGTTAACTGTCAAAACTTAATCGTTCCTGTAGCGTTACATTTATTTTTTGCTTCTTCTGTAATTTTATAAACTACCACGTGTTACAACAAAACCTATTCTCCAGGGCCTAAACTTATTATATCGTGTGCACAATTGTACATATGGTGTAATGATTTGTTCTGTTGTATTAAAATCTAAATAAGGGAATGATTTTTAAATGTGGCAATGATTTACTAACATTAGTCTACAAATAGTAACTTGGAACAAATCCTTAATCTATTTTTGTCCTTAATTTATTTGATTGACTTCGTTTTGTGCAGGGCTCCGTAGGCCTATTATACATTTTAGTCTTCTAGAAAGCATTCGCCACTATTACATCTTTTGACCAGCTTTGTCATGCAACAGTTTATAGTGATGAATATACATAGATATACTTGTATTGCACTTCGAGTCTTGAGAATTTCTCAAGAATGAGCCACTTGCATGTAAACAAACATGTACCAAATTAACCGCCAAACAAAGCTTATAGTTCCTAGCTCAGTTTAAGTCAGTGATCACTCTAAGTGATTTCAATTCTATGTTGTTATTGAGTAAGATGAAGTAGGTTTTGTTTGGTATTAAGTGTACTCTTATTGTGCAGTGTTGGTTATGTTATTTCAGCAGAAACATTACAGACCTGCTGAAAGGTAACGCAGGAAACATTTTCACAAGTTACTTGAAACTGTTCATCCACGCCTCTCCAGTGGGTGCTGTACACTGAATCTAGAGCTGAAAATATACCCTAATACTGTGAGACAAGACAGGAAAACGACAACAGCAATAACAATCAGAATTTCCGCTCATGTTTGTAGCCATTTGTGGAGTTTTAAAGTCTAAATTTTTTATTTTATTTGTATTTAATTTGCTCAGAAAAATAAGACCTATTTATTTTAGGATGATCATTACTTCTGTGCAAAGATTAATGTAATCCAAATTAATCACATCCAAAATAAAAGTTTATTTTGACATAATTTTTGTATGTGCATCATATTTATATACATGATTATATACATCAAACTAAATCAGACACAAAACAATTTTGTTACATAAAATTTGTGTCATATACATATTTATTTACATCTAAATATAAATGTAAAAATTCTCATAATATATACATAATGAACATACACAGTACACTAGGGCTGCACAATATGTCATTTCAGCATCGATATCGCAATGTGTGTGTCTGCAATAGTCACATCGCAGGATATGCAATGTTGAGTTTACACTTGAGCAAGATCCATAATTGATCCAGAAACATGTAATTTGTGGAGTTTAACCATAATAAAAATGTATCATCTGCATGTGTTTTTAAAACATGACTTTGCATTCAGGCACAAGATATTGTACCTTTTGTAAGTTTAATATATATTTTTTTCATTCAACTATTTACAATGAAGATTATGCAGTGTTTTTATTTTACACATGATTATTACATTTCTGTACCTGAATGCTGTTAGGCTTCTCAGAAAACCATAAAGCGCTATAAATTTCTTTTTTTTTTCTTTATTGCTTTATTGTATTTACATGTCTATATGTTCTTTATTATATTTTATGCATGATTTACACCCTGAATAATCCCAAATCAGTCTAAATTAACGAATTCTTTCTAAATAGACCTATTCAAGCTATCTGGTGAAATTATATTCATATCGCAACGTACACTACCAGTCAGTATGATTTTTATGTTTTAAAATAAGCTTCTCCTGCTCACTATGGCTGTGTTTATTTCATCAAAAATACAGAACAAATTGTAAAATTGTGAAATGTTATTGCACAATAAAATAACTGTTTAAAAGTAGTTTATAATTTAATTTAATTTAATCATTTATTACAGTGATTTTAAAGATGAATTTTCAGCCTCATTACTCCAGTCTTCAGAGTCACCTTCTGAATCACTCTAATATTAATTATTATGACTGAAGTAATAATTTCATTTGAAACTACAGACAATAAGAAAGCAGTTAAGTAATAAGTATTGAACAATTTGTTTTACATTCCTTTTTGATAAACAGTATAATTTTCTTTAAAAATAAAAAGAAAAAGAAAAAAACCCACTTCAAAAACTTGACCGGTAGTGAATATTGCAGAAAAACAAAATATCCCAATGTCATATTTTTCCAATATCGTACAGCCCTACAGTACACACACAAACACACACACACACACACACACACACATTGATTAATTTATTAATTTTCTTATCGGCTTAGTCCCTTTATTAATCCGGGGTCGCCACAGCGGAATGAACCGCCAACTTATCAAGCACATTTTTACGCAGCGGATGCCCTTCCAGCTGCAACCCATCTTTGGGAAACATCCACACACACTCATTCACGCTCATACACTACAGACAATTTAGCCTACCCAATTCACCTGTACCGCATGTCTTTGGACTGTGGGGGAAACCGGAGCACCCGGAGGAAACCCACGCGAACGCAGGGAGAACATGCAAACTCCACCACACACACACACAGACACAGACACACATACACACACACACACACACATATATATATATATATATATAATGTATGTCTACAACTTTTTTCCCTTTTTGAACAATATATTTTGTTTTGAGAAACATAGAAAATATTTTGGAGCAGTAAACATGTCTGGCTAAATAATTCAAATGAATTGACTTATGTTGTCTTCATTAGCTTCAAAAACACAGATTTCATTACAATTTAAAACAACAACTTTGTAGAGCCCTGCACTGGTCTTGAATCTAAACCCCAGCTTGGCCCTGACCCGAGACACACAGGCTGTAGCCCAGCCCTTGTCCAACAGCTTATCAAAATTTGTGATTTGAGTCCCTAGTCTGACCCGAAGCCCGTCTTTTTTTCCACCAAACAGCTGATACTGTTATTAAGCCATTAAAATAGAACGGATTTGTGTTTAATAGAAAGTTGATGGGTTTTTTTGTTTCGTTTTTTTTTTATAGACTATTTTAGAAAAGGTTTTGTTTTTTGATAGTTTTTTAAAATTTTGATTATATTTTTTGATTATTTTAAATGTAAGTTTTAGTTTTTTTAAGGGTCATTGATATCCAAACGATGTGTGGAACAGTGAGTTTATTCAATTTACAAGTTGTGCATTGTGCCTAACCAGTTGGCTCATTGTTTCTAGTTGTCACTATTTGAAATGTTGACCAGAAGTTCGCCATTGACATTTTTCCCTTTATGTTTTCCTTTGTACTTGGCTGGAAAACTCTATGGGCAAGGCATTACTTGCGCTTCCGGACCACACGCATTAGATCTCATTAAACTTTTTTAGATTTTTTTTCTAATGCAGGCCTGAAGCCCGATATGCGTGCTAGCTATGATGTGAAAATTGGCCGGAAGGGCCCTAGGGCCCTCTGGCTTAAATTCAGGGCTCTATGTCTTTGGATATCTTCTCTGCTGGAGAGACTGCTTTCCTTAAAAAAACATGTAAAAAAATATATGTACCGTAGGAACGGTATAGCACGGTATACCTTGACGTTTCCAAACCGCGGTATACTTTCAAAACAGTTATCGTGGCATGCCTAATTATTGATGAGATTAATCTTGATTAATTTTTGCCCAGCACCAATCATTCCATAAATAAAAGATTTTTTGAAATTGCTGATAAAATATAGTTTAAAAAAAAATTGGTTATATTGTAAGAAATATAAGTTATTGCAACACTCAACAACATCGCATATTGCATTTTTTCCCCATAATGTTCACCCCTGATAAGAATGTACAGTGCTCAGCATATATAAGTACACCCCTGACAAATCTCTCTTTTAAATTCATATATTTAATAGGAAGCTATACAATATTATATTTGTGCATATACATTAGATTAGTCAATACTGAAGACAAATCTGTAGCTTATCTAACAAAACAACTTGCGATAAAAGTCCAAAAACTAGTACAACCAAGGAAAATTCAAGAGAAGCAAAAAAAGAGAAATTTAGTTGAAAGTTTGTAGGTTGTAATTTATTTTTTCAATATTTTGCTTGAATTATTTTTGCATTATCTTTCAATTTCTAAATATGTTTGGTGAATAAAATATTTTTTTAATGAGTATATTTGTTTATTGAATCTGTTTTGTTTAAATGCACTAAAATACATTGCCTATATTCACTGAGAAATGGATAAAAATATTCCTTTTTAAAATGGGGTATACTCAATTATGCTGAGCACTGTACACAATGCAGAACTTTTAAGAAGCAAATCAGTGAATACAATTGAATTCTTTACAAAAAGTGCTGTCGTGCCATATGTGGCACCAAACTACTTTCTGACACCTGCAAAATTCTCTTGATTTAGTTGCCAAAGCTGAACATCTGTCCTTTCCATCACTGTTTTACACTGAGGAGGACGGCTGGAGTAAGGTACCGCCAACCAACCATGAAGGCTGCATTAGGCTGCTGTCAGTGAGGAGCCAGATTCCCATTCATCAAAATTACAGTTCATCTCTGCTTCTTTAAACCACTCACAGCTTCTCTCTCTCTCTCTCTCTGTGGCTCCCTTGTGTCTTTACTTTTCGTTGGGACTTAATCCCACAGTTTCTATAATCTGTGCAGAATCCTCCTTGCCTCTGGGTTATTACGATGTTATGTTGAGATTGGTATTTTTGTGCAGGCCAAATGTTGCCGTTCGTGTTTAATCCAAGGAGAGCAGACAGAGGTGAATGGGGCAGGATGTCTTTATTGCGTGCTGCGGATGAATCGGATCCAATCTCAGTTGGGTTGCAGATGAAGGATTTGTGCTTTGAAAACTGTTGATCTTGTTCATGAATGTATGTGGATTAAGCTGGTCAGTGTGTCCTTGACATAAGAATTCTAAACATTTGGCCAAATATTTGTCATTTGCTGACATAGGAAGCGGCGGTATGCTAGTTTTCTAGCCTTCTATGGCTCGTCTGCCTGCTTCTGACAACATTTAAAAGTTTGCTTAAGTGTTAGTCATCAAGTACTGTGTATGTAAGGCGCTTAGATACTGATCGGTCTTGTTTTTATAATCACTCAAAAAGTTGGTATTTGGAAGCATTGGATGTGGCTGACCTTGTCCTCAATATGATTAGAAATGACACTAATTTATAATGTTCGTTGAGATTGTGGCATCGTTAATTTGACTGGTGTTTTTATACACATGCATTATGGGAGAGTATTGATACTTTCACAATACAGTGTACAATATTGCATGAAGCAGGAAATTTATACTGACTCCTTACAATTGGATGATGTAAATTTTTCATTATTTTAGTCAGCATACGTGTTATGTTTTTTTATTTCTTTTGCCACATTTGTACAATCTTTTCTTTATGAAAATGAATGTCAATGTTAGTCTTTTGTTTAAAGTAATAATTTATGAAGATTTGAATATGGTTTTGTAAATGATGTCACTTTAATTTAAATAATTGAAATTGATAAACTAATTATTAATATTAGCAATTATACATATGTTTATTGTATTTATTTTAGGTATTCTATCCTTATAATTGTATTTCCAATATGTCATGCTATTTTTAATAGGAAAAAATGAAAAAAAATAAATAAAAGGAAGATTTAAACACTGCAAAAAATGTCTGTGAATTAACAGTTTCCATTTATTACGTGTTTTTCATTTATTTAAGGTTGTGAATTACATTATGGGATGTTGATCTCTGCTCCGTTGACTTTTAATGTTGAATATTCAACTCTACAGTTCAACAAAGGGACTTTTAGTGACATTTTAGTAGTTTGAAATAATATAATGTATTATAAATAATATATAGATAAATAAGTCTGTTAAATAACAGAAAAAAGTACTGGCAGTTTATTGCAAGGTTTTTGTAGCGTAATATAAAGCACCAACCAGACAATATATCACTTTAAACTATTTAAAATGTTCATAAAAGTTCACTTTTCTCAACTTTTCAAGGTTAAAAGTTTTTGAAAAAAGATCAAGGTCCTATAATGCAATTCAAAAGCATAACTAAACGGGGAAAAACAAAACAAAACTTCAAGCACAAAATATGGAAAACTGCTACTTCACAGATATTTTTTTACAGTGTGTATCATGATTTTTCTATAGCTGTTTTTAAAATAAATTTATTGACAGTATGCCGCCATGTGTACTATATATATTTTGTTTATATATGCACCTTTTTATTTCACATTTGTATTTCTCATGTTAATTGTCAGCTCCGAATCCGATATCTATTTAAGTAAGTGATAGAATGTTTACAGTGCAGAGTTTTTCTTAAAACACTATTTACTCTGATATAAATCAGTCAAATGGGACTGCTTATTTTGGGCAGGCCCAGTATAAGAGATTACAATTTATGTGTCTGCACTGATGAGTCTTTAAAGCAGTGGTTCATAAAGTCAGGGTCACAGGACAATGTGAGGGGTCGCTTGGTGATTTAAAAAAAAATCTAATAAACTTAATGAAATCATTAAAATTACAATATTTTATCCATAACCTATACAGAAGATTAAAATAGTATTTACTAGATGAACATGAGATGAGGTGAGATTAGATAAAACAACATGCAAATAAAAAGCCATCAGTGTTTTGCTTTATTTTTTATTTCATTTTAATTTTTACCCTGGATTGCGACCCCTGGGATGTTTACATTATATTAATAATTGTAATATTTAATAATTATAGCATCAGTTGCAGCAGATTGATTTTACAGCACCATGGTAAACTTTGACACCATTACGGCACTCACATACACTTAAAATAAATGTAAAAAAAAAAGTCATACACGACTGAACATAGAGGATAGTCTTCAAGTGGTGGTCTCACCGTGTGTGCGTGCGTGCGTGCGTGCGTGCGCACCATTGTGTGCAATGCTTGTATGTTTATAACCCCCCCTGAGGTTAGTGGGGGTCGCGAGTCACTAGAATTTTTATTTTGGGGGTCACAGCCTAAAAAGTTTGGGAACCCCTGCACTGAGAACACACTGAAAAAAAGTTTGATATTTGACGTCTGCGGCAGCCTTTCCCTGTCGTGATATGTAATAAGCTAAACATGACAATGCATGACAGGAGTCTTAATCAGTCCTTCAGGACAAAAGTGGTCCAGATGATTGTCATTCACACAAAATGGTGGGAGGAAACTATTTACTGGCTGTTTGCTACATTCCAATTAAGTTTGCATGAGCCAGTGTGTTTAATTTTACTCTTCCATCACACTTGATATGTTTTCCAACTTTTTACAGACGATGTGCCATATTGATTGAATTGCAGTGCACTCTTTGAAGTGTGCTAATATTAGGGGTCCTCAGTTAGGCATTGTTTTACAAGCACTAGCTCTTTGTTGCAGTATCTGGTGTGGGCAAGAAACTCCAACGTGAGTATGTTTACATGGACATCAATAATCAAATTAATTGCCTTATTCTGAATTTGAAGTCAATAATATAATTAAGGTGTTTACATGAGTTGCTTTTTGAATGTTCCTTTCATGATGCTGTTTTACATGTTATAGCACATAATTTGATTGACGTCATTACATCATCACGTTATCCACATTTCCTCCAGAGTTTCATGTTATTTTTGGCATTTCGCTTTTAATTTGTGGACTTTTAACTGCAGTTTGGAACTTTCACTTTCTTTCAGGAACATTTCATGCATGCTTCCATGACAAACAAGATATTGTATGCGAGTATGAACTGCTGGAAGAGTGTTGATTAAATGGAATTTAATACCGCATGGCGCACACTGTATATGGGAAAAAACCTCCGCATTTGGTGATGCAGTGCTTTCATTGACTCTGTAGGTGTAGAGAATAGAATTGAAACAGCCGTGTATATAGACTATCCGGTCACAAAATCCTACACGATGGTAACCGTTTGATTGTGGTGTTTACATGTCTGTACTGCACTTCAATAATGCAACTAAAATCGTAATACTCCACATGTCCTAATTCAATTTCTTTTTAGATGGATTACGACCTTAATCAAATTAAAAAAATAATAATTGCTGTTTAAATGGTAGACTTTTAATCAGAGTATTGTCTTAATCATATATAAAAGCTAGTATTGGTGTCCATGTAAACATACTACTTGATTTAAATTTATTTATCTTTTATTTTTTTGATGTGCAACCACTGGACTGGAGGTTTTTGTGAAATAAAGTGATGTGTTGTTAAGTTGACGGTCTCCTGTGAAATTTTGGTTCTTTTAAAAAAGTGCTGTTTAACAGAAAGAAGTTTTTTGCAGCATTTTTAAACATAATAGTTGTAATAACTCATTTCTAGTAATGAATTTTGTTTGTCTTTGCCATAATGACAGTTAATAATATTTTACTAGTTGCTTTGCGTTTTAAAGTGCGTTTTAAAGGCTTAACTAGGTTATTATGGTAATTAGGCAAGTTATTATAATTAGGCACGTCCCTGGATAAGTGATTTTGTTCTGCAGAGGAAAAAAGGGGCTGACAATATTGACCTTTAAAATAGTTTTACAAAATAATAATGCTTTAATTCCAGCCAAACTAAAAGAAAAGAAAAGAATAGAATGGACAAAAATACCGTTCCTAAGGTATGTGTAAGATTTTTTTTATTCACGTTTTTTTTGTTTTGTTTTTTAGGACAACAGTATCTCCAGCAGAAAAGATCTCCTTTTTAAGTTGAAAGAAATCTGTTTTTGAACTAACAATGACAGCAGAAGTCAATGATTCATTTGAATAATTTAGCCTGACATGTTTACTGCTACAAAATATTTAAAACGTTTCTCAAAATAAAATATATTGTGTTCAAAGGGAAAAAGGGTTTTTGTTTTTTATCCAGACATTTAAAAAGAAGCTATTTTAGAGCAGTGATCACCATACTGTAAAACCGTGATCTTTTTATCCGAGGTTATCACACCGTCAGAATCTTATACCGGCCTACACACACACACACACACACACACACACACACACACACACACACACACACACACACACACACACACACACACACACACACACTTGCACATGCACACACACCTCTAGCACCAGATATAAAGAATTAATTTAAGCTTCAGTGGGTAACTGGTTGGAGCTTCTCTCTAAACAAGAAGTTACATTCACATCCTTAAATTATGATTAACATTTAATTTCATCCATTTATATTTCTGCCATTTTCTTTTTACATTTTGAAAATAATATTATAGTACTATACATTTTTTTAACTATACCATATCAATCCTTGTGTAAACTGCATTTTTACATGTAGAGTGACAATTACATTATGATGGACTCGCTTTGTCATGTTTACATCTTGGCGTGTGTTTATTGTGCGTCAAGTTACCATGCAGATGAACAATGCACTCGCAGCGCAGTTTGTTTACACACTGTAATATGTTTTAAAGAGGATAGTAGTAAAACAACATATTAACTAACATGGGAAAGTTGAGTCAGTTATAGTTTGAATTTCTGTTATTTTTAAGTAGTCACTTAATAACTGCCCATTCCTATTTAATATTTCATATTCAGTTTTTTTGTCATATTTGTTCTTTAATTTTTTTAATTCAGTTTCAGTGTTATTACTATTTTAGACTCCATCGTGAGCCAGAAATGCACATTTTCCCATGCAAATATGTCCAGATTCTATCGGCCCTGGTGGCAGAAACCACTTAGGCTATATGTCTGTTGACTCAACTATGCTGTAACCAAATGTGTACAAGGTGGTATTTTTGGAGGTTTCCGTGTCTGTGGAGGCCAGACTTATCAGCAGGCTGTCAAGTGTGCGTGTGTGTGTTTGTGTGTGTCAAGGTCAGTTTGAGTGGGAAGCTCTCATATATTGGGTGGAAACACTGACGTTTCTGTGTCCTGGCTGCTTAGGGACTCTTTCCAGTTTCGCCTGATGATGCAGGAGTTGCACAAATTTTCCGCTAAAGAAAGGCAGAAGGAGAATGAGAGGGAGTATGCAACAAGTTTTAAAAGGAGAGTGTGAGGTGGAAACATTCAGTTCAAAGAACAGAGAGCATTGCAAGTGAATTCAAAGGTGCTTTGAGTTTGAAAATGTTCAGTTAGTGTGTCAGTAAAATGTGATGTTAGATATTTGACAGTCATCAAAGTTGATTAGGTTTAAGGGGACCGTTCATTCAAAATGTAAAATTCTGTGTTTACACTCCTTTATGATGATATACTCAAGCTCAAGAACCTTGAAGAGTCTAATTTTTGAAGAAATTATTCAAAGGAATTTTGTAAAACAGATCTGATAATTATTTGAAAAGCTCTATTTTAAAAGACCCCTTCCATTATGATCACTCCAACTTTGGCCAGATTTCTGTCGATAAACAATGTAGATTATAAGCTGTTAATTAAATATTACATCTTGAGGAAGTTTGGAATAAACAAGTCACATTTCTTTTCTGGAGCTTAGAAGGTTTTCGCATTATTCTTTGCTTCTCCTGATCATTTTGGCCTAGATTAACCCTGGTTTGCTTAATATTCAGACTGCTATTTTTAAGACCAAATCTGTATGATGATTGTTTTATGAAAGATTGTGCAGAACATTCAACACAATCCCGTGTGTCTGCTTTATTGTGTGTACAGATGATGTTATTTTTATCAGCTGAGAACTCACAAAGCGCTTCTAAAATGTGCAAAACAGTCACACATTTCTTCTGACATCTGAATAGAATTGTAATCGCAACATTTGTGACTATGATGATGATAAAACCAGGTTTGCTTGAGGACTTGTCCTTATATTGTCACATCATGTCCTTTTTTCGCTTCATTTAGGACTCTTTGCTTCATGTTGCATTCATATTTGATTGGACTGCAGATCCACCATCTCAGCAGTCTCGTTCTGTCTGTTTGTGGTTTACCAGGATTCGGAGATGCTCTTTCTCTGTTATTGCATGATTGAAAGGGTAAGAAAGAAAGAAAATTCTCTTTTTTGGGGATTGTCCCTTTAAATTGATCACCTTAATCAAAAACAACATGTTAGTCATTAAAACAAAATGAATTAAAAAGAAAATGTGACTTTTTTTAATACATTTATTGAGATTTATTAGTTTGTGTGCGTGCGTGCGTGCGTGCGTGCGTGCGTGCGTGCGTGTGTGCCTGCGTGCATGTAAAAAAACATAATTATTTGAATGAACTCCCAATAGATTGTGTTCTGGCCCCGGGTTTGGCCATGGGTTGGTTTGTATGAGAGTCACATGTTCTGGTATCTCTCACCTGGGCATTGGGTGTGTTGATTTTATATCTATTCTCATTTTGGGATTCTGTTCCATTGACTTCAGTTATCTGGTGGACTTTAGTTATGAATAGCACTTTTCAGCCATTCAGAAAAAAAGTTGTGTTCCTTATTGTTTGTACTACAGTACATGATCATTTTTGTCCATTCTTGGATATTCCGTAATAATCTGTGACTCAAAGACTGGTAATGACAACAAAGCCTCTGCTTTGTGTGTGTGTGGAGTCATCACATGATGAGGAAATGTGGGAAGTGGGAAGGCCATGACAGTGCAGTATCTGGAGGACTGAGCTCACCAAGAGCCAGTCATCTCTGATTATCCCACAAAATCATTGCAAAGCATCCACAGCTCGATATTTAATCAAAAAAATACAACATTTATATGATGTCCTTTAGGTTGATTCAGCCTAAAAATTCAAGCATTGATGTGTGTTGCAGATTATTCATTGGGTAAACAATAATTATTAGATAGATTTTGTAACATAATAAATGCTTCTGTTGTTCTTTTTTTAATCAATTTAATGCATGCTTGCTGAACAAAACTACTGTAGAATCATTTCTTTCCAAAACATGTTTTCA
>CAIGQZ010000427.1:9963155-10003159 GCA_903798205.1 Danio tinwini | reverse complement strand
TATATATATATATATATGTTTTTTTCACTATATATGTATTAAATATTAATTTATTTTATTTTTGTTAACATTTTTTATTTTATTTTAATGTTTATATAAATGTGAAGGGTAATAGTAAAATATAATTTGGCACACATTTTTTCTTTTGTATTAAATTTTAATATAAAATACATATTATATAGATATTATACATATTCTTATTTATAGATAAGTGTTCTTTCTCCATGTGATAAACATCTCTATCTCTAAGACCTAAACGTTTGATGGATACTCATCCTTTTATTGCACCCAGTGTATGCTTTAACTCTTATAGGTTGCTTTGGCTCATATGACCCTTTTAAAAATAATCTGCAGAAGTAAGCCTCTTTAATATTCATAAATGCTCATAAATAAGTGATTATCCAGCTTTCCCAGTGGTGTTCAGGAGGTGGTCTAGACTCTTATCACAGAGCTTGCTTAGCCTGCATACGTGTGATTTCATGCATGATAAACCATATATTCTTAAACCCAGAGATGTGGACTACTCAAGAACATCTCTGAGATATCAGATTTAGATCTCTGAGAAAACTCCTTAGCACTAATGTACTGATAAACATCCTCCGGAAAGAAGACCATTGATTTTGTGACCAGTACAGCAATTGAGCTGATCTCTCTCTCTCTCTCTCTCTCTCTCTCTCTCTCTCTCTCTGTTACAGGCTAAAAGCTCTGGTTTCGACTGGGGGCAGAAATGTACAAGCAGCCTGTGACTGGTGAGTTTTGCATGTATAAACACACACACACACACACACACACACACACACATGCACGCAAACCATGTTGTGCCGTGAGCCACACACACACTTCTCTGAGCTTTAAAATGGTAATATGTTTCATTTTAGAATCATTACATTAGGCCTGATCACTTATACAGATGCCATCAACTTCACGTTGTAATGGTTTACTGCTGCCCTCTGGCGGTGGGGAATCGGAAGTGTGTTTACAGCTGATCTGTTAAAGGGACGGTTCACTCCAAAACGAAAATGTACTTAATATTTACACATTACATTTACCTCAGAGGCTATAAACCTTTATCGGTTTCTTTCTTCTGTTGAACACAAAAGAAGATATTATGAGGTTGCAAACCTGTAACCATTGACATTCAGATACTATGGAAGTATCAGCTTTTCTCAAAAGATCCTCTTTTGTGATCAACAGAAGTAAGAAAGTCAAACAGGTCTGGATCAAGTAAAGGATGAGTTAAAGATGAAAGAATTTTTATTTTTGGGAGAACTCTTTCTTTAAAAAAAAGTTATGTTCTTGATTTCCACTGCAGTTGAAAAGGGTAAAACAAAAACTAAAACTATTAGTTCTCATGCAAAATTGATTATTTTTTTGTATTACAAAACATTTTCTATACAAAATTCTTATATATGCTAATGATGAATTAAGGTAAATATTCACTATTTTGCATACATTTCTAGCACAAAAATCTGAACATTGGATTAAGTCAGGTTCAAACTTGTAATTTTGTTTTTGAAACATTAGAGTCAAAAGTTTCTACAGAAGGTTATCACTCTAGCCAGAAATAAACACATTTGTTGAATCCAAATATCCCTCATGAATAACCTTAAGAAAATGCATGAGTAAAACTGTTTGCTCCTGCTTAGTACAGAAGAAAAAACTCTTGAAAATTAGGTCCAATCCCATTTCTACCATTTAGCCCTTCCCCTTACCCCTACCCCTTGTTTTGCACGTTCACAGGAAGGGGCATGGGTGTCCCAATTCTTTGTAGTTTGAAGGCGTATGGCTAAGGGGATAGGCTAGATAGCCCTTGAACCTAAGATTTTTTAGCAGCACACTCGAAACCAAAGGGTACAAAAATTTTCCAGAATACACCAGCTGCAACAGCAGCATGGTTGCACACCAAAGTAAGGAAATGCCAAAATTAGCTTTTTTGTCATTATTAAACCATGTTTTAATATATTCATAATGGCGTTCGTGTTTTACCATCGTGCTTAAAAAAAATCGCTAAAATAAAAACAGCTGAATTTTGATATCTATAATCCATAATAATAATATCTCCTGTATACTAGTCCCACAACATTCTGTCACTCAATGACACTCGAATACCCTACCCAAAGTCTAATGGCTGGGAATGACCTTTTTACAGTGTCTGGTTTAATGGTAATGTTGTTTTTGTGTGTTTACTTAGATGAATACAGCCTCGGTGTAAATGCACAGTACAGTTACAATCTTCTTGCCACATTATATCGTTATGTAAACATGATATTGTTGCCTTCAGTGATTTCCTGAAGATAAATACTAAAAAATAATGCAACTGGAATATCTACAGCAGTCGCCATCGTGGATTTCATATAAAGTAAGAGATTGCAATGATGACCTATGATGACGCATGCAGGTGCTGTAGTGCTGGTGCTGTAGTGCCCATTTCATAGGGGTAAAATTTGAAGCCTTTCCCCTTCACACTCTGTTTTAAGGATCAAGGGGAAGGGGTAGGGGTGAAAAAATAGAATTAGGATTGAGCCAAAGTCTGCAGTGTCTTGCCTTGACTGGAAGTAAAACAGCTGCACGTCTTTTCATAATGTCTTGGCAAATCATCAGACATGACATTATTGTGTATTTTCTGCAGGTTGTTCTCCCATGTGGATGATCCGTTTCTGGATGATCCTCTGCCCAGGGAGTATGTGCTGTACCTGAAGCCCAGCGGTCCTCTCCTCAACCAGCTTTCCAACTTCTGGCAGCAGAGTCGCATCACATGCGGCAAGAACAAAGCCCACAACATCTTCCCTCACATTACCCTCTGCCAGTTTTTTATGGTTAGAGCACTTTATCAAATACAGCTAATATATGTGTCAGCATTAGCACTGTGCTTCAGTGTTATGTGGGGTAGTTTACAGATTAAGGACTTTTTCCTCATCCTTGTCTTGTTCCAAAGCTGTGTGAATCTATTTTAGCTGTTAAACATAAGAGAAGTTTAGGAGAATGTTAGTCACAGCTCTGTAAGGGCCGGGACACACCAATCTGATGCCAAACAACTAGCAAAAAATTTTACCCAACTGTGTTCAAGTCAAGTCGAGCTTTATTGTAATTCTGCTACATGTGTGGACGTACAGAGGTGTCTCACAGGACAACGGTGAAACATAAATTTATCCTGAATACAAACTCAACACTGGACATAAGAGCTATTGTAAATAAACCTATGCATAACTAACATGTACTATAAAATACTTAACTATACACATAAGACAGCATTTAGTACCATTATTGTCAGTATTGCCAGTAGTTGTCACTCACCACAGAGGGATTCACTCCTGCAAATATGTCTGATAATATAATATTCAATATCGTTTGCAAATTTTTGAGAAATCTAGCTAAATTAAAGCCCGCCTCTTTGTGAACTTTATTGGCTTGAAATGTTTGCTTGCTATGTACCTACACTATGTCACACACGCTCTCATTTGCTCTGATTTGTTGCTGAATAACCAATCAGAGCAATCTCTTCAGCCATTGGCCGAAGCTGAATCTATACCAAGCGGCAATTTCCCACTCTCCCTCGGGGAACCAATACGGAAGTAACTGAAACAGCAATTCATCGAAATTCTGCTAGTCCTGGCTCCATATGGAGCAAATTTCTATTGAGCCCACTGTTAAAATGGCCAGCTTTACAGCAGAAAATAAGGTGTTTACAGCCTGGTACAAAGAACGATTTTGGTTCATATAGCTAATATTACTCTTCATGACAACTGTGAGGGGGGTGAAATTTTTTATAACTCATCCGTTTCTGTTATATTAAGTTTGCAAAATTAAGGGCGTGGCCACTTGAGTAACAGCTAGCTCTCGCTGGTCGCCGTCACTTCACCTCAGCTGATTCCAGCTGATTAGCCGCTGATCTCGGCATATTTATTGTATTTTTGGGTTGTTTTATGTGGCTTTACACAGTCAGTTGCCTTTTGGAATTATTTCTTAAAATTATCAGATGATATGGCATGCTGTGTGCACTTAATTGTGCTCACAAACCATTCACATGGCCTCCGTTTCCCAGGTGAGTAAAATTATGTACTTATACCATCTTTATAAATGTATTTGTTTTATTTAAGATCATTTATAATGTTCTTTAGACGTGTAATGCACTCCAGAATCTGACAGATTGATTAGCTGTAGGCTCTAGAACAGTCATCATGCCATTTACAGTGTTATGCCTGGATTTCATCAATAGCCTTGCGTTTACTAACACGGACTATATCCGAAGTGTTTGAAGGTAATTCGCACTTTCCCACTGTTGAAAAACGTCATAAGCACAATGCTTAGTGGCTCAATGTGTAATACATTGAGCCACTAAGCATTGTGCTTATGATGTTGCTTATGAAACAGTGTTTTTAAAAGTCTAAACACTTTATTGATATAGTGTACAATCAAGCACATGTGGTCAGAACACAAACGAATCGCAGGTAGTGAAGTATTAAGTGTTTCTCTCATAGGAAAGCCAGACATATTTGACAAGATGGCGGCTCGTACACATCATGATGCTTGGCGTCTCTCCAGTTGTTAGACCTAAACTGCATTTCGTTTCCTTGTACTTGTATAGGTGTAATGACAATAAAGTTGAATCTAATTTAATCTAATCTAAGCAGAATGCCAGCATGCATATGTAGCTCCGCTCACGCTCCGCCTCTTTGCCCTTGTATGGTATGCCTTGGTTGGTGCGATGACGCGCGAACAAAATGGCAATGGTTTGCCACACCTACTAGTAGCTTCTTTTGGGTTCTTCATAAACCTATGGGTGACGTCATGGATACTACGTCCATGTCTTTTACAGTCTATTATCTACATGCTGAATTGTGCCAACAAGCTCCGATGTTAACCCGATAATGGGCGATGTGTGGAATACACTAAACCAATTAGCCTGGCCGACAGACCGACAAAGCCCAACGACCAACTGTTGGCTGGGTGTGTCCCGGCCCGAAGAGCTGTTCAACTTCAATGATATGTACAGTACCACCACAAGATGATATAGGCATTTTAGTCCCCCTTACTGTTTTATCAGTCGCATCACTTGTACTGTTAGCATCACTCTTTTATTTCAGTTATCATGAAACAAATGACACAACACATAATAGCTGCATTTGAAAGCTCTAAAATGAAGGCAGCGTTCTAAGCCAGGAAGGGTTCAAGGGACATCTAAATCCAAATTCTGCGTGTCTCGGGAGCTTCCTTCTCATCAAATTTCGAAGGCAGCATAGATTTGTCCTTCGCTGCCTTCAATATTCCACAATCCTGTGCATTCCATTAAAAAAAAAAACAAAAGAAGAAATATTGTAGTAAATAAATATTCCCTTAGATATTAACCAAAGCTCTTTCTATTTAGTTGTACATGATTAAATGATGTTGTCTCCGTAATTGATCTGAAATCAGTTTTACTAGATGCCTTTAAGTAACTCTGCTTCCAGAGTCTCTGGCTGACAGGACAGCAAATCAACAGGTCAGCTGCCTAAGCTTTTGGATAAAAAAACAGCCTTACTCATGGCCTTCTACATCCTCTAGTTGCTAATTTTGTTGATCACAGGACTTTATGTTGCTTTTAGTTTGCTTGGATCACTTCACAGTTCCTAGTGATGGTAATTTCTTAGAATGCAAAATTACCACTATGCTTTGCGTGTAGAGAACTTCTGGTCGGCAGCTGATGTGTGTAAACAATCGCATTCGGACAGCTTTGAAATTATAGTTTTAATATATTTTACTTGCTTTTAACGTCTTTGAACTAATACTGCTGTTGATCAGCACCACCTCCTGGACTGATTATTTAAAAAATGCGACCTAATGAGAATGAAAAACAACTGCTGCGAGGCATTTACCCTTACCGTCAGATGGCATCTTTGTGCGGTTTAAATAGAGCCTCGCCATCACAAAAGTCAACAGTTTTTGTCTTTTTTCAAATATATAACCAATCCAAACAAATGTAATTCTCAAATATTTAACACACACACATCCTGTCCCACAGACACATTGATTGAACGACTGGCACAAAGTGAAAAAGGCCTAAGAGGCCTTTTGAAATTACAGAAAAACACATACCATGGTAAATACTACACTCTTACTAAATGAAACATAAACATCTCCCAATAGAATCAACATGCAGATCAGCCAGCAGAGTATCAGACTTTTTTATTGGTCATTTTAGGAAATTGCATGACTTACATACCTGTTAAGTTTCATGCCAGTAATCTGGTTTGCTCTATAATGCAGTGAAGTGTTGCATGTGTGTGAATTGGAGAGCCGCTGAGCTAACAGCTGACTGGTTGGGAAGACACACACACACACACACACACACACACACACACACACACACACACAGTATATCTGACGGCAGACAGACACGTGAACTAGGAGAACGTTTTTCTCTGGCGCTTGAACCACATCTGACAGATTATAACAGTTTTAACACACCTTTCAAAGTTGTGTGTCACAAAAACTATCCCTAATCCACTCAAAACGCTATTGAAACTCATTTTAGGGCGCAAATTAGCCTACTAGTTGTAAACGTTGTACACGGAAGTTCTAGAAGACGCTGGTCGCTATGGCGCCCTCCATGCAGCAGTAACAAAAATAACAAAAATTATTCACATTATTTATTACATTTCCTGTTTATTGTATTTTATTAACGTCTACCCCCACCCCAACCCTAAACCCAACAGTCACTGTAAAAACAGTAGTTGTACTGAGTATTATTTATACTATCTATTAAATTACCCAATAAATTGTATTTTTTAATGTCTACCCCCACCCTAACCCTAAACCCAACCGTCACAGTACTGTAAAAATATGATTTGCTGTTATACAGTGTCATAAAAGATTCTGCCATATTAATGTGCATATCGCACTTCCGGCCGGCTGCATATCCAATCTACACTTCACCAAGGAAAAGGTCTATAAACACAACTAGGAAAATGGGGAAATTCGTTCTCAGGGAACTAGGCCTGGTGTTCCTGTAACTACCCAGTGTACTGTAAAAGCCCTTTATGTTCTGTTGCATGACTGGAAGACTGTGTCTGTCTCCTGTGCCTGTAGTGTGCAGACGGTAAGGTGGATGCTCTGGGTGAAGCTCTTCAGGCTGTGGTGGGCAAATGGAAAGGCCGTTTCCCCTCCCCGCTCCCTCTGGAGTTCTACTCATCCTCAAATTTTATCGGCCTCTTTGTGGAAGAAAAGGTGGCTGAGGTGATCAAGAGCTTCGCTGCAGACTTTGCCACTGAAGCAGCTTCCAAAGCAGGTGTGTGTGTGTGTGTGTGTGTGTGTGTGTGTGTGTGTGTGTGTGTGTTTGTTATTGGCATGACTGCCTGTAAATAATGATGACATGGTGGAGCAATAGTCTTCATGCATCCTTCCTACCTCTTGCAACTCAATTAAAATCTCAGTGCGCTTTATAGGCATGAAAGAAAATATGTCTTTTGTATTGCCGAAGAGTTTGTTCAGCGTAACATCTTTTCTTTTTCTCTGTAGATGTTCACGTGGAGCCCCATAAGAAGCAGCTCCACGTAACCCTGGCCTACCACTTCCAATCCAATCATCTTGCATCTTTAGAAAAACTTGCCAAAGGTGTAGACATAACCCTGGGCTGTGACTGGCAGACTGTGCTCCTTTCACGGGACATCCGATTCGCCAATCATGAGGTGATCTAATTGTTGTCGTCCATTATTTATTTTGATAACTTCCTAAAGCAGTGTTTCTCAACCACGTTCCTGGAGGACCACCAACACTGCATGTTTTGGATGTCTCCTTTGTCCGTCACACCCATCACAGGTCTTTCAGTCTCTGCTAATGAGCTAATGATCTGAATCAGGTTTGTTTGGTTAAGGAGACATGGAAAATGGTGCTTCTCCAGGAACATGGTTTAGAAACACTGTCCTATAGAATATAGTGTTTTAGCATTCAATTATTTACAAGTTGTAGAAACGAGAGATCCATAATGCAATTTATGAGCATTTATAATTGGAAAAACACACATCAATCGTGTGACACTTTTTGATTGCACTTACAGTATGTGCACATGCAGTTACAATATATTTACCTAAGAAAGTACTGTTAAAATAAAGTAATGTCATGGGTTAAGGTTTGATTTAGAGGCATGTTCAGGGTTAGTATCTAGTTATTACCCAGATCATATAATTACTGAAGTAAATGCATAGTATGCATACAGTAAGTGGAACTGGACTGTAAAATAAAGTGATACCCAAATATTGTTAAATTATACAATACTACTGTTTATTAATTATGATACTTGGATGTTTTCATTCCAAAATAAACACACCCATAGAGAAAATGCAAAAACTAAAAACTGTCATATTTATTTTATAATGAGACGTAATTACTAATTATTAACTAGATAGTTACTTTGTTCAACAAAGAGCCAAATGATGTCAGAGCAGAGACCAAGGTGTTATAATGCAGTTTGAAAGTTTTTAATAAACTAAATAAATAAGAAAAAAACATGCATTTATTGAGCTAAACATGGTCTCTGTCGAAATATGTGGTCAGAAAAGTGAAAGTGAAAGTTGTTACATAAAACTGTAAATTAACACGTTTTCAGTAATTCAGTAATTTTCAGTCACCGGCAGCTAGCTCTCTGCAACTGTCACATGGTTGCCCACTGAAGCTAAGCAGGGCTGCGCCTGGTCAGTACCTGGATGGAAGACCACATGGGAAAGCTAGGCTGCTGCTGCAGGTGGTGTTAGTGAGGCCAACAGGGGCGCTCAATCTGTGGTTTGTGTGGGTCCTAACGCCCTAGAATATTGATGGGGACTCAATACTGCTCAGTGAGGATGACGCGTTAAACCAAGGCCCTGACTCGTTAAAAATCCCAGGATGTCCTTTGAAAAAGAGTGGGGTATTATAATATATGGTATTATTATTATTATTATTATTATTATTATTATTATTATTATTATTATTATTATTATTATTATTATTATTATTAATTTCTAAATAAAGGGTGATTGCTTTATTTTGGTTAGAGATAATAAGTAACTGTGCAGTTAATTGACAAGCAGCAGTCATTAGAGTATCAGTAGATTGTCTGTTTAATATCTGATAACACATTATTTTAACAATCCTCCAAAAGCCCCCCAACAGACTAAAAGTGACTAAAACCTAACAATCTTCTTATTCTCTTAGCTGGCATTTAAATGCAAAGTTTCATATGGTTAACAGACTGTCTAAAATTGGCTATAGAGAGATAGAGACACACTTCATGAGTTTATCACAGATACATATAATTCAATTTCTTCTGTTGATGATGCTGGAAGATTAATGTTAATGTCTGTGTGTTTGAAGACCCTGCGGGTGATGTACCCCTATGGGCCTCAGAATGATGATGAACTGGAGTTGGTGCCCGGTGACTTCATCTTCATGTCGTCTATAGAGCAGACCACTGCCAGCGAGGGCTGGGTCTACGGGACCTCTATGAGCACAGGGTTATCTGGGCTACTGCCAGAGAACTACGTCAATAGGGCAGATGAGTGTGACACTTGGGTATCTCATGGGTAAGATGAACCATGAAATAACTAAAGCTAGTTGTTCACTACTGTTCAAAATATGTGACTTTTTTTAGGATCAAATATATTGTTAAATTTACATATTCAATCAATCCCTTCACCATTGAACTGACTTAGTGAGGTAAACAATGTTTGATAACAACAGCTTTTTTCTGAGCAAATTTAAGTCAGCCACTGGAAGACTTATTTTTATGTTGTTTGTCTTATTTTCTTGGCATCTACATCAGCACTTCATCTAAAACTTCTATTATATGTGCAGTTTAATCATTCTCGCAAGATCTTTTCAGTTCTTTTTTAACTGGAAAAGTCTCAGTTTCCCCCTTGGTGAACACCAGCACACCATCTTTAGGTGTTTTATTATTCTAAAGTTCATCTGAATGTCCACCCGCAGCACTGAGACTGAGAATGATTATGTGCTGAAGGCTCCTCATTCTGTTCTTAAGGACTGATATTTTATTCCATCTCATTTCTTAAGCAAAGATGCATAACTTTCATCTATAATACAAGCATTGACCACCTTCGCAATCAATTTTCTGTTCTGACCTCAAGCTTAGGCAAATAACTGAGAAAGCAAAAGTCTGAGGCTGCATTTTTAAGATGTCATCATGTGTAGACTTCTTTCAAAGGATTTTACAGTCTTTTAAAAAATACAAGACCCTTAAGTATTTTGATACAAAATATTAACTCGTTTTTATAAACCCTATGAAATACAAATTACAAAATACTTTTTTTGTATTTAAAATACATATTTGAAATACTTGTATCATAAATACTGCCCATCGCTGTCTGTAGTGACAGCATTTTTCTGAAATATTTACTCTTACTTGATGTCTATCTACATTTTCAGGTCATTCTCTTTCCTTAATGGAACCCCCCCAACTAATATTAGGGGTGCAATGGGTGGGATTTTTCTTGATTCACACTTGGACGGTCGTCTTTTTGATGACCCCATGCCGCTGGATTCCCCCAATCTTAGTGTGATATGTCAGCCTATGCAGGTGAAACTCTTGAGGAGAAATGCTTTCTTGATATCATAGAGTTTACATGCGTTTTACTCAAGCTATTATTTTCTGATTTGTTATAGATGTTGCGCCCCAATCAGTCTCTGTTGCCCAAGAGGACTCTGTTTGTGTGTCGCCATGGTGAGAGAATGGACGTAGTGTTTGGGAAACATTGGATCACTCAGTGCTTTGATGCCAAAGGTCTGAGCTCAGCTTTCTAAATCAGTTCTTTAAATTCTTCCCATGACCTATAAAAGTTTTAAAAGTGAATCGTTATATTTAGAATTTCATCAGCTATACACTCACTGGCCACTTTATTTGGTCTTGCTAGTTAGCAGTTTGCACCTCACTATTGCTTTTAGAATGCCTTAATTCGTTGTAGCTTTGATCCATATTGGCATGATACATGATGTAATTCTCCTGTTCCAGAACTTGCTATAGTGCAGTGTTTCTCAACCACATTCCTGGAGCTCCAGCTCTGCACATTTTCCATGTCTCCTTAACCAAACACACCTGTTTCAGATCATCAGCTCATTAGCAGAGACTGAAAGACCTGTAATGGGTGTGACGGATAAAAGAGACAACCAAAACTTGCAGTACTGGTGGTGCTCTAGAAGCATGGTTGAGAAATAATGCTCTAGTGGATCGAGATATGGTAGCTGTGGAGGTCATATGAAATTAGTGAACTCCATACCATGTTCATGAAACCAGTTATAATAATAATTAGAGCTTTATGACGTACTGTAGTGTGTGTTTTTCTATTGGAAGTACTGTAGCCATTAGAAGACATGTACACTGTGGTCATAATGGGATGTACATGCTCAAAAAACAATACTAGTAAACTATGCATTTAAACAATTCTAGAAAATATGGCAAATCACCAGCGACAGCAGCCTTGATACAAACCTTAATCAAATTCTGACTCTGCTATCTGAATATCACAGCAGAAATAAAGAGTCATCAGACTGGGCAATCTTTTTTCAGTCTTCTGTTGTCCATTTTTGGTGAGACTATGTAAATTGGTGTTTCAGATTTCTATTGTTAGCTGCCAGGAGTGGCAGCAGTGTGGTTCTTCTGCTGCTGTTTTGTTTATTGTTTTATTTATACAGGGACAATGTACAACATAACATGTTGTGCCAGAGTTAGCTATAAAGCTAATTTACATCTGTAGTCCCTGGGCAAGAATTTATAACAAATTTAACAATAAAAAATAACACATTATACACTTACAAATCAATGGTTACATATTTAATTTTGTTTAAGCCAAATTTTAAGAACAGTTTTAAAACGATTAAAAGTGGTACTCTCTCTGATATGCACTGGTATTTTATTCCATCTTTCTGCTGCTCTGACAGAAAACACTGATTGAAAACACTTAAGTTTAATTGAACAATCACCTCTAACCGATGACCTAGTCTGTCTTATATTGCCTTACAGGCAATCACACTTTGTTTGAGGGGTGGTGGTGCAAGATCATTAAATATTTTATACTTTAAACACACATCAGCATAAAATAAGAAACTGTCAAATGTTAGTAAGTTATGTTGCGCAATACTGTTACAATGATGATAGCTCCTTGACTTTTTAGCTACATTTTTTACAGTTTGTTTATAGATAATATACAATGGTTTTAATGTTGTAATATTTGTGTGGGACCAGCTTGTAGCACAATAAGATAATTGAGGGAAAATCATTGTATTCATAAAAAGTTTAGCAGCAGCCATAGGTAACTGATGGCTAATGTTTCTATAAATCCTCAGACTTGCTCTAGCACTTTTGGAAACCTTCTTAATGTGTTTTTTAAATTTTAAATTAGAGTCAATAATTATACCTACATATTTAAAATGACCAACTATATTTAATATGTCTCCATTCACTAAAATATCTGAGCAATGCTCCTCATTTATCTTAATTGTAAAAAACATTCCCACAGTTTTACTTACATTGAGGGTAAGACATGAACTGTATAACCAGCCTGAAACTTTCTTGAGTGCAGAAGTAAGTTTGTTAGAAGCTTGTTCTTTGGTTTTTGCGTGGGTATATACTACTGTCGTCTGCATACATTTGAACCTAAACTTCTGGACACACTGTAGGCAAATCATTAATTTATAAACTAAACAGAATTGGTTCAAGAATTGATCCTTGTGGAACTCCAAAATCACAGTTGATAAACGGTGAGCATGTGCCATTAATTCTTGTACATTGTTTTCTTGATTTTAAATATGACTCCATCCAAGATAAAGCATTAACAGAAAAATTAAATCTTGATAATTTAGATAAAAGTACATAGTGGTTAACATTATCAAAGGCCTTTTTGTTGCTCATCTGATTCAAGGTTTGACACGTTCTGTAGATAGTCTTGCTTTAAATTTCAGCAGCTCATCTTGGCCACATCTACATGTCTAAATACATTGTTGTTGACATGTGATTGGCTAATTAAATAGATATTTTGCATTAACACACAGTTGAACATGTACAGGTGTGCTTAATTTTAGCTATGTTTTTGTATTGTGAACTTTATAAGAAAAACTATGTGAACTATGTAAGCAAAAGTATCTTGCTCAGGACAGTACTAAAAAAAAACAATGACATGCAATTTGTTCGATCTCTCTTATTTTGTAAAAATTATTCACATTTGAACAGATTCTTGAAGGCGTATGTAAACTTTCGAACCCAACTGTATACCTAATAAAGCAGTCAGTGAGTGCAAGTTAATAAAATGAAAGTAAAAAATAAGAAAGTCATGAACATTCATTGTGAGAACCCTGTTGATGTTTAATATTTAATAACTGAGTGTTTTTTTTTTTTTTTTTTTATTGAGCAGGTCGATATGTGCGGTCAAACCTCAATATGCCTCTGAGTCTCCCAGCAAGGAGTGGTGGGTATAGGGACTATGATAAAGACTGTCCTATCACTGTGTTCGGATCCACACAGGCTCGCCTAGTCGGTCAGTCCCACATCACTGTTAAATATGCATTTAGAGCAAATTTTATATTTGAAGTGCCAACAAATTTGTATTTACTTGATGTGTGCTATGCATTTTAGGGGAGGCTCTTTTTGAAAGCCACACAGTGGTGGACTTTGTATACTGTTCTCCATCTCTGCGCTGTGTGCAAACAGCACATAATATCCTCAGAGGTAAAACAAAACACCTTTACTCATTCATCTTGTTTTCATTCCTTGAGGAATTTATTTTTACTTCATTAACCATGCCAGAGTTCACCACTAAAGCAGTTTCTGTCCATGTGCTTTTTTCTAAATCATGGACTTTTTGTCTTAGGTCTTCAGAAGGATGGCAAGACTAAGATCAGAGTTGAGCCAGGTTTGTTTGAGTGGACTAAATGGGTGTCGGGAACCTCATTACCTGCCTGGATCCCTCCTACAGATCTGGCAGCTGCTAACCTTAGTGTGGATACAACATACAGGTATTTTATTATATATTCCATATGCTTTATATCCTTTTTTGCTACAATATTTGATTGTAATTTTGCTTATTTATTGTGTTATCGGTCATCTACATTTGATTTAATTCAATAAAAAAAAATAACTGGACATTTTATTTATTATCAAGTTGTCTTGTTCTTCTCCAGACCTCATATACCCATCAGTAAACTGACTGTGTCTGAATCATATGAAACTTACATCAGTCGCAGCTTCCAAGTGACTCGTGAAATACTGTCGGAGTGCAATAATCTGGGTAGGTTATCAGAGAGGGTTCTTTTGTAGATTTGTTGATTAGAAATTTATGCCCATTTAAATGTTGTAAGCTTTAAGAGGCTCTCTGTTTTCAAACAGGAAATACAGTGCTGATTGTGGCCCATGCTTCCTCTCTGGAGGCATGTACAAGGCAGATACAGGGACTGACCCCACAAAACTCTAAAGACTTTGTGCAAGTGGTCAGAAAGGTCAGAAATCTTGTGCATTTTTTTCCTAAATGTTTTATTTTCATTTTTAGATTTGTTTTTAAATTAACAATATTGTTTGCTGGTACATTAGGAATGTGAGCAAATAAAATTTATATAAACTTCATACACAGATAGACAAAAAAATCTATGAATTACAGATGCAGATTCTTTATTTTAGTAGCACTGCCAAGTCTGTGTAACAAAACAAACCCAATTTTGACCAAACAGACGTAGCTATAAATATTAGGCTTCTGACAGTATTACATTTTCTTGTTGCGATTTTAAAGGTGCTGTATGCAAGTTTTTGACTCCTCTGAAGCATAAAAATACCATAATATGTTTGCAGATATTTAAGAAACATGCTAAGTGAACATACTTGTTTATCTGAAAAACAATGATGAAGTCAGATATTCTGCTTTCAAAATGTGTTACCTGCTGGAACGTCTGTCTTTGTTTTGGTAATTTTAACCCACCCAATGGCAGTTTAGCCAATTTTATTTCAGTACTCTGGGTTTGGTGGAAAACCATGTATTTCCTTCGTTCGTACATTCATCCATTCATTCGTTCATTCATTCATTCATTCATTCATTTATTCATTCATTCATTCGTTCGTTCATTTAATCCATTCATTCATTCAGAAAGGCTCTGAAAGCATGTGCTTGTGACCGAAATGCAGAAATGAAACGGTAGCAAACTCCGAAATGAGACGCAGATTCAGTTCCACATGAGGTTATTAATTAGCAAATTATATAAATATTACAAGCGTGAACACTAGGTGTGCAGTTTACATTGTAACCCTGTGTCCTAACAACAGGCTTTATGACTAGATTTGCAGTGAAAATCAATTTGGCTGTTTGCACCACACGAAACACGACATAAATTTAAATACAGCCATTCAGAAGCACAGAATATGCACTCACTCACAAAATGGTAAGGTTTACAATCTATTTAATACATATTAAGCCTCTTTAACATTATTAAATGTACATGCTGAATCACACATATGTGTTTAGTTCTATTCAATTCAAGTTAAATTTCAAATGGTTTATTTTATTTTCAAGATCTGAGGTGAACTATCTGCTGCTGTTTTCAGTATATGGCAATAAATGTCATGTAAAATGGCATTCAAACTTGCATTATTAGCATTTAACACTAAATAAAGCACATGTCATGAGGTTTACCTCAGGTGATCATTGTCAGAGTTTTCTGTTGTTAAGCTGTGAGAAATACAAGCGGTTTCTAAAATATCAATTCCAGGTGTTGGTTAGGACAAAAACTCCTTTTAATATGGAGAATATTCCCTCTATCGCGTGCCGTTGCTTTTATTTAGAACACGGTTTAAATCACTCACTCCTGTCCTCAATCTGGTAACCTGCACTTGCGTTTGTATTGATCCAGGAGTGCAATAGCTAGTTCAACCATTGAGTGTCAAACTTACATACTGCACCTTTAATTGCTGAAGCATTTATCACTATACACGGTAAAAGATTACTTTACCAGGTATAATAGCAACAAAAAAAAACATTGTTTAATGCTTTATTGTATTCTTTATTGTATTCAGAGTAAATAAATATTTCAAAATAATTAAATAGCTAAAGCATATGTAACACTTTACAATAAAGTCTTGTCTTGAATATTAATTAATGCATTAAAATCAACTGTGAGAAATGGCCATATTGTACTTGTATGTTTAAGTTACTAAAAAAAACAAGAATGTTTTTTTTAAACGCAATTTAATATAGTAATTATGACTTGGTTTTCCCAGTGATAGGTTGCAGCTGGAAGGGCATCCGCTGCATAAAACATATGTTGGATAAATTGGCGGTTCATTCCGCTGTGGCGACCCCAGATTAATAAAGGGACTAAGCCGAAAAGAAAATGAATGAATGACTTGGTTTTAGTACATTAACTTGATTTTAATATCATTATATAATATCATTATCAACCTTAATTAACTGATTCTTACCTTACTGTACAGAGTTAATGAACAAAAGGCCTAAAAATAGTCACAGAATTCTCAATGTCATGGGCCAGATTAACATGTGAAAATTTGTTTGAAAATAAATCACCTATTACAGTAAGTCTCCAAGCATTTGGTGCTGTTATGAAAAACGACTTTAAATAAAACAATCTGATTACTCTTAAAAGGCTTTTCAAAAGTAAATAATTATTAATAATTATTCATGGTATTTTGAAGTGCCCACTATATCAATATTGTGCATGAAATCACCTTATGTCTTGTGTATATACTAGTGAGAGAGAAACAGAGAGAAGAGTACAATACGGCAAATTGACATAATCATTTCAATGATATTTGATTCAATTCCGATGTTCAGATATTTCCATTCATTTCTCTCTCCTAGATCCCATATTTAGGCTTTTGCGCTTGTGAGGAGATGGGCGAGACGGGCGTTTGGCAGCTGGTGGATCCGCCCATCCTGCCTCTCACCCACGGACCCAACCACAGCTTTAACTGGAGAGAGACACTGCTGCAGGACTGAGAGCAAACTCTGCAACATCACCTTCATCGCTTTTCCTCCAAAGGCAACAGAGACATGCTTACAGTTATGGCATCACAGTCCTGCATTATAGACCTACACAGGCTCATGCTTCCATAGCCACGTTCTTTGCACAGTAACACTCGCCATAGATGTCCATAATGTGCTTCAACGCCATTTGCCGGCCTACAAAACACGCTGCAGCAGAACTCCAACTCGCTTCCAACTGTAGCTAACTAAAAATTGGAGAGCTTCAGAGATGTACGTCATTCGCAGGACGTAATACGCACTGATAAACTCAGGTTTCCTGCCTTAGCGAGGAGGAAATAGTGTGCAAACGTTATCAAGTCAACATCCAACACTTCCTAAAATGGATGCCGCTGGACTTTGTAAACTCCATTTATAGGGGACTCTTTAGGGGACTAGACTTTTTTTTTTTTTTTTCTCTCTGTTACACTGTGAATCAAGTAGACATGCACAAGCCCTTGCGTCAAGATTTACACCTGTTACAAGCCCCACATTGCAACCTCCTGAAAGCACAAGAATCTAAATCTGGCAATCAGATAGACTGAGATGAAGCAGCTTTAAAGTTTAGAAATGGATTCGGTGGACAGCACATTCGTCCCGTGCCTTGCTGTCATGCTGCTACTGTTAAACACTTTGCAACTATAGGACACTTTGGGAGGACTGTTAGTTAGGGCTTAATCGGAGACAGCATTTACAGAAATGTTTTTTTTTTTTTTTTGCATGCAGGGTCAGTTTTGCCAAACAAAAAGCTGATAAACCCAGCGTCAGCCGAGTTTTATAAAGGCAAATTATTAAGACTTGTTAAGCATCAGCAGCTTAAAGTATGTGCGGCTGCTCCAGAGCGCATTTGCTGAAAGCTAATGCAAGCTTTACTTTCTGAGCACTTGAAAAACCGAACCAAACAGGAAAGAATGCTTCAACAATGTAAAGAATTGTACATTAACGCATAACGTGTCTGTATATACTAAGTAACTATAGTAAAATCCATTTGGTGTGTTTCACCTTCAAATGGAGGAATATAATTGCATTTATTTATGTATTCATAAGATAGTTGTAAAGAGAATATGTTGGTGCTTCAGTTTTTTTTTTGTTATTTCCTGTTATCGGAATAGAGAACTCAAGCCATAGCAAATGCTGATGATGATAAATCACTATAATGCAGTGTTCCTCTCCTCTCCAAGCAATTGCATAAGCATATCTGTTACACTTACTGTAATTTGCCATCTGTGTTCCCTGGATTTCTTTACACTTTTAGCCCATGCTTTGATATTTTAGTGATGATATGAAGGCGGCATGCACCGTTAGATATGCATAGTTGCAAAAAGCAAGAGTTTAATGGGATTTTTTTGCGGGGAATTCTAGTGCATTAACTTAAGGGTAAATGTTGATGTTGTGCTCGATCAAATGTGCCAACGATGTGCAAACGATGTTCGACCTTTTTATGAGTTTGTCGTTTTTATTTAATTTTTATTTATATGTTTTATTTTTTATTTTAGCATAGATTGTTGGAATGTTGGACCTATGAAAGAGATAATTCACCCAAAATGTCTTTCTGCAGCCTGTATTGCATTTAATTCTTCTGTGGCAAACAAAGGGGAATTTTTTAATTTTATTTAAAACGCTTTTATTTCAGACACACTGTAAAAAAGTTATTTTACTTTTTTTTTTTTTTTTTTTTTTTTCCAGGAGCTGGCGAGGCGGAAAAAGTAAAATAGCGGCGGTTAAATTACAGACATTTATCGAAAAATAACAAATTACAGACATTTATCGTAAAATAACAAATTACAGACATTTACCGTAAAATAACAGCGGTTAAATTACAGACATTTAACGTAAAATAATGGATGTTAAATTACAGAAATTTCCTTAAATTAAAATTTCTGTAATTTACCATCTGTTTTTTTATGGTAAATGTCTCTAAAATAAAAAAAAATACATTTACAGTGCATATTTACTTCATTTCAAACATAACTTAGCAAATGGAAAGGAAACCTGAAAAGAACAAATGAAAGCAGCAGAAACACTAGATCAAAAAGTGCCAAGGGTTTATACAGTCCAATATATTTATAATGAATATTAATTTATAATTGCTTTGAGGAGGTTTTGTATCTTTTTTTTGTACATTTGTGTTATAAACCAATTTAGTAAATATTTAAGCGACAGTTGTTGATTTAGGGTATCCACAGAGTCTTAAAGTCTTAATGTCTTAACTCTCAAAAGCTAAATTTTAGGCCTTAAAAAGTCTTATACTGAAAAATTGTGTTGTAGCTCTTACATGTTTTGTTAACAGGTTCATGTTCATGTATTGCTACCCAATCTGGCCATTAACACCCATACAATCATCAACAATCCCAATCTCAATAAAACTTTAAACATTTTATTTTAAAATCGCATTTAATTACTTTCCTTACAGTAACATTTGTTTAAAAGTTCTCTGTGTATTTACTGCTGAAGATACGGATTCAGATTTTGTATTATTAAATTGTTATTATTGTATTTTTAAATGTATTAAGTTATAATCAATTTTTGATTGGGCAAGTGAAAATCTTTTGCAACTGGGAGATAAGCTCTGTAAAAGTGGAAAAATTAATTCATAATGGTCTTAAAGGGTCTTAAATTTAACTGGGTAAGACCTGCCGAAACCCTGTGACTATACACTTGGGTGAAAAAAAAAGAAATTGGAAATAAATGACCATGATGAACATGAACATTTTCGTAGTGATATGAACATTTCCATGAAAACTAAAACACAACAAAATGTTCAGAAATCTGGTTGTTCTTAGCAATTCACAGCCCTTAAATAACTAGAAATCTATTAATTAAAACTGAAATTGTGGCTTTGTTTCTTATAATTAACCATTATAAGCGTCAGAAAACTTGAAATAGAATAAAAAAGGCAATTTGGTGATATTGTTTTGCCTTTGTTTCCATTCAGCATGCACTGTTATTTTGTACAAAATTTTTGCTTTGTGTTCCACAGAAGAAATAAAGTCATACAGTGTTTAATTTTTTGGGTGAAGTGTTTCTTTCAATTGTTTCAGATTACAGGGAGTCTAAGACAAATCTGTCTTCATTAATTTGGCATTTTCCAGCTCAACAGTAACACCACCTTCTAAATGCTTCCTACTCATGAATTTAAATGAACACATTTATCTCAGCACAGATGACTTTATGTGAACTTCTAGAGGTTTTTAATTATCCAAACCAGTGTATGTGTATGTGTGTGTGTCTGTGGGGGGATGTGTTTGAGTGTTTGTTAATGTGCCAGAAGATGAAAATGCTCTTCTCCAACAAAAATAATGATGCTATTAAATCGCCCTTGTCTGTCATTACAACATGTCTACAGTATATAGATCCTTGTTCTTCCAAAAAATGTTAAGACACATTTGCCCTATGATAACAGTGTGTAATATTAATGATGACACAACTTGACGCTGCATGTTTTCAGAATGATACGTGCAACAGTGTCTGGATATCTGAAATTGAAGAGGTGTAATAAGAGCCAAAGTTCTTTATTGATTTTTTTAAATTATTTTTTTCCTTAGCATTTTATGACTATTAGCAATTTGGCCATGAGGGTTTGTCTTTGATGCCCTTAAGACTCATGAGATGTTTTATATAACTTTAACTAGGCTAATATACAATCAATAAAAAAAGTTAATAATATGAAATATATGGGTGAAATCAGGGTATTATAGATTGATATTTTAGCTTTTGTTGTTGTTTGCTTCTCCCTGAATAGAGCCATGTTTAATTTGTTCGAGTCAGGTAATCTGGTTTATTTTAAGTCATACAAGTTCAATTTTGGGGGCATTTCAGCAGCTTTAATAGGATTTTTGCATGCAAAGAGGCAAGATTTTGACCACTCCATGGTGAAAAGTTGTACATGAAATGACCGCACAAAACATACGTTATATATATTTCAGTGCTCAAAGAATCTGGATGGTGATTCTCCAAAGCATATGTGACATTCTGCCACGAAACTACCCTTTTAAATCCGATTGTTCACATTTATGTTAGATTTATTTTAATGCGCAACGTTTGTAAAGCATGTTTGCCAATAAATCTTCTGTCATCCTGCATTGAAATGTTTTTTTGTTTATTTGTTTAAGCTCTATTATCTTTGCAATGGCATTAACCTAACAACTGAGACTGTTACTACTTTTGCAGTTGATAAGGGACATAAGGCAGGGTGTTATATTTTTTGACAGGAAAGAAAATGAAGCTGATATGCTGAGATGTTATAAAGGCAGCAATTTCGAGACTTCATCTAGATTGAGAAATCCTGTAGTCATACTTAATGCAAACATAATGTACAAACCTTGTAGACCTACATAATGCAAACATCAGACAAGCAGACAAATATAAATTATAATAGACAACAATGTTTCATGGAAAGGTCATATTGATAGTTTGTGTAGCAAGATAACAGAATTGATTCTGTACTGTCTGTACATTTTTTTTATGGCTGAACTTATGAGTGTCCTACAGTATTGTATGGAATCTGTCTGGTAAATTAAAAACAAAGTTGATGAACCAGATTCAAATCTGCTCAAAGATAATAGGACAGCCTCTTGAAAATTGATATGACCTTTCGTATCACAAGAACCTCACTGCAGGCTCATTTTAACTAGTTATATGTCTCATCATAAATTTTCACCGTCAAACCGTCAATTTAAATGTTTAAATTTAACAAAGTGATACTAGGCTAAAACATTCATTTATACACCAGGCTCTCTTAGAGCTGAATAAGGTCTGTGTAAAAAAAAAAAAAAAAGTTTGTTTTGTACGTGAAGGAGGCTAGTGAGTTCATCAGATCAAACTGTTGCTTAATTTTTAGTTGGCATATTAGTCATAGTCATCATTACTAGGGCTAGACGGAATCTGCGGAAGTTTTTTGCTATTTCTGCTGAGAATTTTGGTAAAATCTGCGGATTTCTGCTGAATTATTTTAGGAGTATCATAACTAAAACCTTAAAATGTAAAAAAAAATATATATATATTTTTACTTTTATTTAATGTTTGAAATGCAAATCCAATTAGATTAACAGTAAATAGTTAACTGTAAGTAAATAAACTGAATTAATGATGGGCTAAAAATCTGCGGAAAATCTGCGAAAAATCTGCGGAATTCTGCGCGCAGATTCCGTGTGGGCCTAGTCATTACTAAAAACAAATAACAAAAAAGTTGCGTCGTTTAGCTCTTTTTTAAATTTTTTATTATTTTTTTATTTTTACAAAAAACATTGTAATAGTAGGCCTATATCATATTATTTTGTTTATTATTATGAATCTTAAATATATAGGCTATATGTTATTTATAATATATTTATGCTCCAGGTTTTCAATCAGATTTCAGAACTAATCAACTGTAACTCTGTAACTTCGTCCAAATAAATACATTTTAATACAATTTTTAATACTACACAATATATTAATGTGTTTAATCATCTTTTTATAACGAACTTTGATAATTAAAAAAAAAGGTAATCGCTAATTTCTATCACGCGATTGGTTGTTCGCGGTACGGCATGCACATTTGCCAACGTTTGTCTGAAGAAGGCTGGTTCAAACAGTGTTTGAAAGTGATTAGTGATTATCGGTTGCAGTAACGACATTTTAACACGACACTATGAAAAAGTGTGCGTCGTTGCTTGTGCTCCAAATCAATACACAATTTAGAGTACAACTAAAGTATAACAGCTGAGGAAAAGTTAGTAAGTTAACTTGTATAACAAAGTTACAGGCCAGTCGTGTGCCATCGAGTGACGGCTAACCGTTAGCATCCAGTTAACCTTATTTGCGTTTAAATGGGTTTAAAGTATTTTCAAAGACTGGATTCGGTGTCCATTGGTGAAGATTACCAGGTAAAAATCCTTTTCACACTAAATTTTACACAGTACATAGAAACATGTAAGGTTATATAATCTAAAAGTATGTTAAATGTAAAGTTTGAGTAATGCTGTTTGTTATCAAGCATATCAATCACATATAAACTTTAGATAAATATATTCTTTATCAATCACATATAAACTGTATAAGTTAACACCTGTTTAGAGATCAGTATATAGTGCTTTTAGTGCTGTGCGTTTTTCTTTTCAGAGGGAAGACTAAATCCAGTGTGCTACATCCAAACGTAATGGCTGCAGAGGATGCTCCTCAGCAATAACGTTAACTGGAAAGACACCATTTTGCGTAAGTTATTACGTTTAAACATTTATAATGTATTGGAAAGTTGTGCGATAGATAAGTTAGATCAGACAGTGTATTATAACCTACTTTTATTTTTTGTGTGTGCTTTTTGGACCTTGACAGTCACCTTTGTAGGCCTACTATCGTTGCATGGAGAGCTTAATATAAAGTCATTAAATAATAAGACTTTTATTTTACATGGTGCAATAACGACAGTAGACCATTTGGTGTTTATGAGGAAATATTTATAACAGATTTGTGAGATGCACTTCCTAGCCACTAGATGGCAAGCTGTGACTCTAGGTTTTGTGCTTCAGTATATCAGAAAATGTTTTTGGGATAAAACCTGTGATTTTGGATTAGATCATTTACAGCAGTATAAAGTTGCACTCCGTAATTATATTTATTGTTAAAAATATGTTATATAAAGAAGTGAATACAACGACAATGTTTATTTCTTAACCGAGGTTGACTAAAGTGCTTTACCAAGAATGAAATAAATAAAATACATAAAAAAATAAACAAACAATATTAAAATAATACAACAGGAAGCTCAGGATGACATGCTAAGGAGTGCTAAAAGCCAGGGTGGAAGAAAATGTCTTAAATTAAATTTAAAACTAGTAGATGGGCAAGAGGAAGGCGATTGAAAAGTGAAGGTCCTAGAGCAGCAAAGATGTGATCGCTACGATTTTTAAGTTTAACTCTGGGAACTATATGAGTAGGCCAAGGTCACAAGATCTCAGGTTTCTAGAAGAGGTATACAGAAGCAATAAATAAGTTACGTATTGAGGTACCAGGCATGTAGACAAATAATGTTTTTAAAATCAATCCCATAATTGGCAGGAAGCCAGTGAAGAGACATTAAACATACTGTTTTTATGGTCATATTTCTGCTTCTCTTCAAGCTGTCTGGCAGCTGCATTCTAAACCAAGACTGGAATCTAAGTACGTTGAGTTACAATAATCAAACTAAGATGTTACAAAGGCATGGATAGTAGTTTTGAGACTTTATCTAGATAGAAATCCTGTAGTTACAAACATAATGTACAAACAATGTAGTTATACATAATGCAAACATCAGACAAGTAGACCAATATAAGTAGTAATAGATAAATAAAAACTAAATGTTGATAGTTTTTTATTTTCTGCATTGTCTTCTTAGATATCTTAGAGCAGTTATTCTCAACCAGTGGGCCACGAGATAGCTTAAAATTATCTTAAATATTATGCTAGAATTATTTGATTTCATTATTTAATATGGCAGATTAAAATGATCAAAGTAATGGCATTTGCCGTTTTCTGTGATTGATTTCTTTGGAAACAGCCTCATTGTTAAATACAGACATAACTGTGGCTTAAACTTCCAACTGTTGCACACCAACTAGGACTACGTTCTCAGTTGTATAAAGCAAAACGTCACGCAAATGTAAAGGTAACGATGATTAGAGTTATAGCCTAACAATCAGCTCACGCGTGCCTCACATCTGCGACTCGTACTGTATCAGTCGCACAAGTCCGTTAATTTACAAACTATGCGCGCTCTCTTTGAGTGAACACATTAAAATATCCACATAATTGTCCAAATAAATGTCCTGCGAGTGTTTTACAATGGACGTGGTCATGTACAGGAGGCTCTAGCGAGGCTCGATGGTGTTTCAGTGGTAAACAGCTGGTCACTGTTCCTGTTAGCGAACTCCAATAGTATCCAGCTGCAAACCCAACTGCCTTCAGATCGATGTGTTTCAACAGATTTAAAGTTTTGTTGTTACTGTGTTTTAATTTTTTGTTTATTTTTAATGGATATAAATACTAGATCAATAGATGAATAGTAGTCAGTCCAATTCAAATCAGCAGCTGTTTTTTTTTGCCATTTCCTGTTGTCCTGTCAGGTTCATTTATTGAAGAAAAGGCCCAAATACTCTGCAGTTGTAAAGAATAACTGGTCAAAAATTCTAAATTCAGATCATTTCAATCTGTGTGTGTTTTAAAAAATATAATAAAATAAAAAAAATCTTAATGTATTTATAAAAAATGTATAAAACATATAATGTTTAACTTTTTATAAAATGCTGTAGAAAATAAGCAAATAATAGTAGAAGGCAAAATCAATGTTTTGCTAATTAATAAAGGTTTAAAATAAGCTTTTTTTTTTTAGACAATCAGTTTAAGAAAAAAATGAGTGTCTCACAGTATTGCGGTTCTGTATGGTATGAGTCTGTCTGTTAAATTAAATCAAAGTCAATAATCAGATTCAAATCTGCTCAAAGATAGTAGAACAGCCTCTTGAAAAATGATTTGACCTTTCATATCACAAGAACCTCACAAAGCTGTTTAGGAATGTAATTTCAAACCCTAGTCATATGTCGAATCTTGAATTTACACCATTAAAGTCTAACTATCAATTTAAAGTCTCAAGATTATTAAAGTCTGTGTAAAATTATTATTATTGTTATTATTCATTCATTCATTTTCTTTTCGGCTTAGTCCCTTGATTAATCTGGAGTCGCCACAGCGGAATGAACTGCCAACTTATCCAGCATGTGTTTTACGCAGCGGATGCCCTTCCAGCTGCAACCCATCCCTGGGAAACATTCACACACACTCATTCACACTCATACACTATGGACAATTTAGCCTACCTAATTCACCTGTACCACATGTCTTTAGACTGTGGGGGAAACCGGAGCACCCGGAGGAAACCCACAAGAACGCAGGGAGAACATGCAAACTCCACACAGAAACACCAACTGACCCAGCCGAAGCTCGAACCAGCGACTCAGCGACCTTCTTGCTGTGAGACGACAGCACTACCTACTGCGCCACTGCGTCGCCTATTATTATTATTATTATTATTATTATTATTATTTTTATTATTATTTTGGTATATGTGTGTATATTATGTCTTGTCCCTTTGTAAGGAGTACATGGTTTCTGATACATTTATTCTTCTATTCATTTCCACCATGGCTACATTACACTTTTTCATTCAAAACATCAGTTGTTGTTGTTTTTTTTTTTTTGTTTGTTTGTTTTGTTTTGTTTTAATAGCGGGTTAGAATCGCACCGAAATGTATTAAAAGGTAAGGGAGTTCATGGTTTTCGCTACATTCATTCTTCCATGGCGGGGTGCCACACCAAAATTCATCCCGCCATGGCAACATAACAGCTTCTCATTCAAAAACATTCAGTCGTTGTTGTTTTTTTAATAGCGGGTTATAATTGCACCAAAACGTATTAAAAGGTAAGTGAATTATAACAGCGCAAACTTTTCTGTAATCGTAGTGCTGTGCGTTATTTGTTTAACCCTTTTTTGAGGGTGTGCAAGAAGTTTTGTGCACGAACAGAGGCAATCGGCGTACAAGCAAAGAGATTCGCATGCTCGTATTACACGAATGCAATCTTGACTAGTAATACTGCGCTTATGACATTTGTCATTGAAATAACGCCATTATTCCCATAGGTAGTTGGTAGATCTGTGTCTACCAGTCTTGCCGCCACAGCTGGAAAAAATCCTAGAGGAAACACTGGAATTATAACAGAGCAAACTTTTTTGTAATCGTAGTAGTGCTGTGCGTTATTTATTTAACCCTTAACCCAAGGTTACATGCTGACTGACTGACTGGGCTGTGCGATGCGTGAGGCCAGCAAACACGATGTAGCTTTCAGTTATAATGAACACAGTTTCCATAATTATACTTTATTTATAGATAAAGGTCTATAGTTCTACATACAATGTCTTTATCTTGCTGGAGTTTATGGCCATTTCACTTTACTTCAGGATGCATCAATGGCATTCTGTAGGTCTTTTGGAGAAATTCATAAATATTCCTAGTAAATCTAATAAATGTTGGAGACATACTAGTTACATAAATGCACTAAACCGCACTTCAGCTGCGATTATTTGAGAGCGCAGAAGAAAATCTGCACTTGAGCAGCATATATTTGAGGGCGTGCAAGAAGTTTTGTGCAAGAACAGAGAAAACCGAAGTGCAAGCAAAGACATTTGCATTACGTATACTCGTTGGGGTTAAGCGATGTCGAGCAATTTGGCATTGTACGATGTCTAATGTGAAACATCGTGATGGACGATGGCATCGTCGTTGTAGGTGGCGGTGAATTAATTATGAATAATTCATTCATTCGTAACAAATTAATTATTTGTAGCCTACTGTTTCAACTACCTGACCTGCATGGTCTTTGTTTTACCCATAACCAAATCATAAATAAATAAAGATAAGTTACACACAAATTACCACCTGTCAATCACTTTTTCCACGGGACTCTGGCATGAATGGGCAGAGTGATCTATGTCGTTATAATGGTGTAGACAAACTTGGTTGGTAAAAAAGGTGCACAACAAACAGTATCTGAGGTTTGTGTCTGTGTGTGTGTGTCTGGTCACGTGATGTGTGTTTTCAGTGGTATCGTGTGAAAGGAGAGAAACACTAGTGTGGACGTGGATCGTTTTCGTTCTAAAATGCCATTTTAAAACTAATACGTATTAGTGTAAACTGGTCCTAAGTGTGTATTTTTTTGAGCGGGTTGCTGCTGCGACGAGGGTGTGGCAGAGGATCACGATGGCGGCTCAGCATTGTGATGTCTATTGGCCATCGTATTACGTGAATGCGATCTCGACTTGTAATACTGTGCTCACAACAGTTGTCATTGAAATTACGCCATAGATAGTTGGAAGATCTGTGTAAAAGGCCTGCCAACACAGCTGGAAAAAATCCTAGAGGAAACACGAATATGTAACATGCTGTTATGCAGGAACAATTTCAGTTATAAGTCTGACAGTAAAGTTTGTATTGTATTGTAGAAAGGGCTTAACTTTTTAGAGTAGGCACAGTTTATAAAAAAAAATCTGACAACAACTGAGATCTGTGTTTCAAACTGGAGTCAAATAAAATGCTTAAACTTTGAGCACACTTTTATATTTAAGGTGAGGAAGCAACATTTTCTTTAGGCCCAATCAACATAGATTCAGATTTGTAACTTAAACTTTGTGAAATCCCACAACCAAGAGGAATGTTCGTAGATGAGAAATGCCAAAATCAGATGGTAGGACACCTATTTGACAAATAAGAGTGAAACCATTGTAAAACCATGACTCAGATGCCTACACTTGAAGAATGTTGTGGTTAGGGATGGGCGATATGGCCTAAAATCCATATTGCGATATACATTGCAGCCTCTTGCGATAACGATATATATTGCGATATATAAATTATAATAGAACCATTTCAGAACAGGTTACATAGACCCTTAGGAAAGCCAAACTGCTTTTTTTTTTTAAGAAATAAAGAAATGTTGCATGTCGTTTTGAGAACATTTATTGTGCAAAAGCAAAACCGTAATTAAACAACACAATGTTGCAGATAAATAAACTAAATGTAGTGCCTTTTAGAAAGAAAGACTTTTCTTTTAGTCCTTGGTTCCTAAATGCCAAGTTGCAGAGAACAAAAAACTGGTGTCTTTTTAGTTAAGGAACTTACACTGTACTGAAAATACTTCCAGTATTATTTAGTCAAATAAAATTGAGTATTGCAGAGACTTTAAATAAAAACATATTTCAAACCTGCAGCCTAAGGTAACGCATTTGGTTTTAAACATTTTGTTCTCCTAATGAAATTAAAACTGGTGTCTTGTTAATAAAGGAACGGACACTGTGAATTAGGGCTATACGTCCAGTATTAGGCATGGCTATTTTAAATAAAGAAAATTCTTTCAAGTGTTGTGCACAGATACTTCGAATGAAAACATTATAATGTGCTAAATGAAAGCACAAAATCAATAAATAAAATACTTCCAGTATAAGGGACATATAGGTCAACTAAAGAAAACTTTTAAAGTATAATTTTTTTTTTTGTGCCATGCCATATATACTGTTAAAAGTGCAAATGTAATTTTACTTATTTTCTTAAAGGACACAAAATATGCAAAGAACAGAAAAAAACTGTCTGGTGTTTTCTTAGTTAAAAAGCAACACAACAACGAATCCTAAAATCAGGCACTCACTGAGATTTTGTTAATACACACCATTTGTCATTTGTTAGGTCCTAAAGATTGTTAGCCAGGAACACAAGCTTGTCCAGTCTCTGGCTTCAACAGAGACTGGTGTCATGTAACAATGTTGCCACCAAAGCTAAATGCCCTTTCTGAAGGAGCACTTTATCATTCAGGGCTTCTTAAAGAAGATATGAATATGGGAATCCCTTTATAAATTAAAGTTTCCTTCTGCCCCAAAGTAACACCATCTTTTCTATTTTCTATATAACTTTAATGACCTTTAGCAGCAGAATAATTACTTATTGATTTCTTATTCTTATTTAACAAACAAATAAAAAAAAAATGTTCGTGCTTCTTTTCAGTGTCAAATGACAGGTCAAATCTGCTCTCCCCCCCCCCCCCCCCCCTCTCTCTCTCGATTAATATGAAAGCAGATTCTCTGACATGTCCGGGGAAAAGAGAATGTATTGTCACCCCAAGTAATGAGCTGGATCAGTCTATTTAGTCTTTGTGCTCTTCTCAAAACTGCTACCAAGGTCAGAACAACAGTTCTGTATACAGCGCGTCTCTGTGAGTCTGTGGCAGAGTGTTCTCAGTTTCTCGCAAACACAGAACCGGGCCGCCCCAATAATATATCGGCCACCCAGGTAAAATCTGTGTGGAAAGCGCTGATGTTCACTAGACACTAGACAAGCCACGATATGCCATGCATGAGGCTCGCAAGTTGTGCGACACGCCGCCATTCAGTGCCATGCATTGCTTAGTGCTGTTGTTGATAGCGTCAGCATGTGCTAGTCACAATAGATTTCCAACGTAATACACCATAAGTTAGTGTGAAGAGCATGTTGTTTTGCACATGTGCAACTAAATAAATTTTCCGGTTCGCACACGTCTATTTTTAGTTGCAAATGCGAGTGAAATAGTCGCACTGTCGAGCCCTGTCCAAATAACAGATGTTGCACCAGTCTTTTTCACGAGCTCCTCTGTTTTGCTGGCGCTTTCAGCCACGTTTATTCTAGATGATGCATTTGCAGCCGGCTGCAGCTCATTGTTTTTAATTTTGCGGGTAGATTGCGTCATCAAACATGCATTACCGCAATAGTGCAATAGAATTAGAATCTCTATCGTAGGCCAATTTTGTATCGTTTATATCGCATATCGTTTATATTGCCCATTACTAGTTGTGGTCTATTAAGTCAAAAGCAGTGTTTTTGTCTAAGGGAACCAGAGCCTTGGGTTTCAGAATCTGTTGTGAGAAATATGTCCTTTAAGACTCTTAGGACAATTCAATGTTTGCAGAGCTTTAAAACCTGGCTGAAATAACTATATAGAGAGTTTTCTAGCAGGAAAGATTATAGTTGAGCCAGTACAACATTTAATATTTTTATTAATAGTAAATAGATAATCATATTTGTAGTATCGATTATAGCGATGTACATTTACAAGTTTCCTGTCTTATATTTTTTAGTTTATTAAAGAGCATTTTCAAATAGTTAAAGCATTTTGAAAACACATTTTTTAAATATGTGATAAATACACAGTACAATAAAGAACCCACACAAACTGAACAATCTTCACCTTAAATATTGCATGCCAGAAGATGAGTGCCACTGAGAGAAGATGACAGGTGTGCCAGCTGAGCAGCTGCCATTGAGACATCTGGGTTTGCTATTAGCGTTTTTGAGGTATTATAGCCTGGCGTCACTCGTATTGCCCTCTGTCCCAGCAGACTGTGAGGGGTCAAAAATGAAAATTAAGGGGTCAGGACCTTGTGATTCTGTCTAATTAGTGATAATGCTTAAAAAAAGTCTGCTCAGTTTTATACTGCATTGCATCTGATTATATTTTTCTGTGGGACATCTTTCTTGCTAAGACTTTTTTGTTCTATGCACACATTTTCTGTTTGATAACTTACACCATACAGTGTGTAGTATTAATATGTTAGTCTTGGGGCAGTTCACATATCGTGTGGAAAGTGGGAGCATGTCGCTTCCTTCACTACTTTCAAAGCACTTTGCGTTATCGTTTAGCACTTAATCTCCTTTGTCGTCTGTCGTTGCCATGTGACCATCAAGTTTTTTTAGAGGATAACAAACTGCAAAAAAAAAAAAAAGGTGCAGCTCTTTAGTCTTATTTTTGGAGAAAATATTAAAGCACTGTTCTGTGTTGGTCTGATATAATTAGTCTACTAAAATGTGTATATTCCATACAAAGTATGAAGCTGAAAAGTTGCGACGTTTTCAATGGTGCACCTAAAATATGTGAGCACGTTGTGCTGCGTGCACGTCACTCCTAATATGCTAGTGTGCTTCCATTAAAAATAACAAACTTGAAAATGCAAGAAAAAATGTGATATGCGAGCACTCCCTTAAGGTTATCTTTACGCTTAAGTGCTCAAAAATAAGCTTTTAGAAGATAAAAAAGCAAACATTCAAAGCTTCAGATTTGTCACTTTCAGCAAAATAAATAATATGACATCACCTCATGCTTTATTTTCTCATCAAATCTTCTGACCTATTGACCTTATTCTTCAATGTGGAAGTGCGCTCGTTTTTGAGATTGTTTTAGAACTTCCGATTCAGTAGCCTATGGGAGAAATGACTAGGAATAATAAACAGCTGAAAATGGTCAAACTACTCACTCTACAAACAAGTGTTTGCATGACTATATAGTAAGTATAGTATAGTATAATAATATAGTAAGAAAACCTCAGGTTGCAACATCAAGCAGCAGAACGAGCTGTTTTTAATGTCTGAAAATGAATGGAAGTGAATGAGACCGGAAGTCTCGAGCCAAAACGATTCAAATGGCTACGCCCGCTCCTACGCAGAGAATAAGGTGAATACAATGCTCTCTAGTATTTGATACTTTCCACTCTCTTTAAGACTGTATTGTTGATGTTGAAATCAAGGGTTCACTTAAACCAGGGGTGCCAAAACAGTCCTGGGGGGTTTAGCTCCAACCTCAATTAGACACACTTGGACTAGCTAATGTGACCTAAACCACTGCAGCATGCAGGTATGGTCTGCTTCAGCCCAGAGAGACAGTACTGAGTGGATTATTTGTGTGGATCAGCATGGACCATAAAGCGTATCAACCCACTTGAATTACATTAAAAGCTGTATTTTAAAGCAGAGAAACAATGAATTAGGCTCACTATTACTCGTATTGACTGTGACAGTCATGAGCTCAGCATCTCTGAATGGCAGAGTGGTGTTTTAGAGTAATCGTGATTAGCAAGTTTTAAAAGGGTGGAGGAGCTACTCTATCCCAGTCCCACTCTGTCTTGCTGTTGAGATTACATCTCAACTGAACATAAAAAAAAAATACAAATTCAAAATCACGTATTAATGCATGGGGCCGTTAGGGCATGCACAGATCTGTGCTTTCTACTGGAAATGGTAGACCACCTGGGCAACTTTGGAATACCCATTTGGGATGGAGCAACAGTTCATCCAAAAATTTAAACTACCACATAATTTATATTCCCTCATGTGGTTTTAAATTTTTATGGTATTCTTTCTTGTGTTAAAGAAGATATTTTCTAAAAGAAGATATTTAGAAAATACTGGTTGCTGGGACCTATTTTCTTCCATAATACAATGGAAGTCAATGGGTTCCACAGCTAATATCTTTATTGTGTTCAACAGAAGAAACTTAAACAAGTGAAGGGTGAGTAAACTATGACAGAATGAAAATTTTTATGTCATCCATCTCTTTAAGTTCAAAAAGTTTTGTACTACAAGTCAGCACAAAAGAGAGGACAGAATGATTTTTTCTTCATTACTCTGAAGGAACGTGTTAAGCTGACACACTTAATCTCCTCTTGCAAGCATTTTAACACAAATCACAACAATATAAGTGCATCAGGTGTCACTCACTGAATGACACACTGACAGCTTGACTATTGGTAGCTTTGCCACCATCAAAAGCAAAGCTTAATTACTCAAGCTACCCTCAAGGCAGCAAATCGTCCCAGGTCACATGCCTGAATAAGTGCTGAAAAAAATGTTGAATCTGAAATGTTTTCTTTTGCTCTTCATTCCTTGTATGTATTGTAGGTCTTGTTTCATCTATCTGCAAGATATCTGCAAGATGGGCATGCTTTAGAAAATTTGTGGGTCACACTTTATTTTGATGGTCCGTTTGTTGAATTTAAGTTACATTGCATCTACATGCCAACTAATTCTCATTAGATTATAAGTGGACTGTTAGGTTAGGGTTAGTGTAAGTCGACATGTATTTGCAAAGTTTCTTATACTCAGTTAAATGTCTGTTGAAGGAGCAGTATCAACAGATATTAAGCAGACAGTCTACTAATACTTAAATGGACCATCAAAATAAAGTGTTACCTTTTTGTGGAATTAATAAGAGCCCATGAAAATGATTGGATTTCTATTATAAATGTACACTTTCCTTTATACATGTAGAGCTTATTTAAATGATCAAATTGTCTAAAATAGCTTTTGGGCAGAGTTAAACAATATATTTTTTTTATTCCTAATTGTGATGTCTTGTTTAGTAAGTAGATTCAGCAAGATTACAAACTAAATGTTGATACACTGGCGAACAAGTTCTTTGAAATGTATCAATTTAAAAGGACAATGATAAAACCAACATTAAAACTGAATTGCAAGAAATTGCCATTTAAAAATATCAATAATAAAATCAAAATTTAAATGATTTGTTAATAATTAAATAATAATAGTACATAATTCATGCTCTAATTATCCATTTAGTATTAATACTAATACTTAATTCATTAACACTGACAATAAAAAAATATTCAAATTCAAACAGATTTCCTTACAATCAATTCAATAACATGAATAGGGATGCACCGATACCACCTTTTTACAAACCGATACGAGTATGAGTATTTTAATTTGTGTACTCGCCGATACAGAGTACCGATACCGATACTTCATAGATTTGTTTCAATTAAGTTTATTTGTTATTTTTTATTTTTTTTGCCTGTAGCAAGGATGAACACAAAAATTTTTTTGAGAAGGTGGCAAGGGGGGACAATCAAACTTGGGTACGGTCCAGGCAATTGAACCAAGTGTGAAAGCACCCTTAAAGGATGAGTTATCCTTGTGTTTACATGCGTCCACGACTTCACACATTACACAAAGTGTGTGCAGTGTACGTTACCTTATGGAGTCACTCATTGCATATTGGGGACCCATAAAACCCTATTATGCGCAATTCTTTCATATTCACCAGTCCTGCCTTTGATCTGCGGGTCAGGTAATCAAAAAGTACTAGATGTTTATGGGTGGGTCGTAGGTAGATAAGATTAATAGCCATAAATACAAAACGCATACTCTCATTTTAAAAATCACGCCACCATCATCTCACGATGTTTATTAATAAATAATCTTATTTTTTATTAAAACAAAAGTGATTAAGCAATGTCGCACCATTGACAAGCAAACTGCAGAGAAACAAAGCAACCATTGCGGCAACCGCAGTGATCACTTTTTCAGAAGTTCAGCTGTTCTTTTTTTGCACTTGATTATTATGCTTTTAATGTTAATCAATAATTAATAGGCCTACAAGAGTGTATCTTGTGTGTGTGCGTCTTTTATCACTAATGCCGCTCTCTTCCAAAACTGAAAGTTGCTTCGTCTGTCTGGTAATATTTCAGCTTTTAATCGAATGAAAAGTTAATTTAGATGAGCCAATATTTAAAAATTGAAGTAAAGTAACTGTGACGTGCGGCCAAACATCGAATCTGAGGTCTGATCTCATCTCTCTTTTTCACTGTCATCCAGACATTGATACGGAGGCGCCACACAAGTCAAGTTGCTAAATGGAGGCTGGTACCAGCTGACAGAATAGCTGAAGCTTTTGCAAATCTGTCAAAATACAGCACTGAAATTAACAGGTATAAATGTCTTTGAGCCAAAAAGTCTGTCTGTAGGATATCTGTAAAAACGCAATCAGAGCCAATGTTAAGTAGAATTTGTGTAGCCTAATAATTATATTAATTCTAATAAAATGAAAACCAAAATCAACAATTCATTGCATTTTTCGTTTGATAAAAAATATACAGTAATGAAAAAAAATCAAAGGGTGGCTAGTTTGTATTTGTTTTAATATGAACAAAAATATGCTTAGCCTATTTAAGCTTAACGGTTAGGCCTATATACGTTGTCAATAGGCAAGCCATTTAAAAATATCATTTTACTGTGTACTGGGTTATAATGTATATTTTACAATAAAAACTAAATGTAGCATGTCTCGCTGTCATTTAAAACACGAAATTCATAACACACCAGAGCTGTAGGCCTGCCTGTGTATGCAGTGTGTAAACTTACTGGGTCAGTCAATAGTCATACTGCGCACCACGTTATTAGACTCCAACCAACATTAACTTGAAAGATTTAAAAAATAAAAGGCATTTAAAAAAAGGAACAACACGCAAAAAAAACTGGTCCCGTGAAGCTCAGAACTTGTAGTGTATGTTGCTGTGTAGTGTGTATAGCGCCGCAGTGCGTCAACTGCCACTGGTGAGAGAAAGCATGCATTATCTTAAAGCCAGCATCCATGTAACCAAAAGCAAGATCATATCATTATAAATATTCCAATAACAACACTTATTGAAATATTTATACATTTACATGGTGTTTATTGAGATTGTGTGATCTGTATAGGCTGTCTGATTTTTACAGAAGCTGTAAACTGACACGAGCGCAGTGATTTTTACACTCTGATGAGGCGCTTTTATTTAGCCTGTAGTCTTTAGATTGGTTTACATAAGGTTCCATTGATTTAAATTTATTTTATTTTTTTTATTTATAGTTTATATATAAAATGAGTGCTAGCTTGTTTAGCTGTGATCATTATGCAAGGATCATATTTCATATTCGGTTTATTCTTCAGAAGCCTATAGATTCGTTATTAATGTATTTTATAATCTGAGTGTTTATAAGAACTGAGTTATTAATATATAATACATTAGGCTAATTAATAGATTAAGACATTGATGTCAGGTAAGACAACATATTACATCCATAGGGAATTACTGTTGAGTGGTATCGGTGCGTAGTATCGGCCTTTCATGTCCAATACGAGTACGAGTATTTTAACCAGGTATGGAACCGATACTGGTATCGCTATTGGTGTATCCCTAAACATGAATCATTATAAATAATTCAAATCATGATTGATTCTACAGTAAATCAATCCGACCAATGTGTAAATCAATTCAAACTCTTTATTTCTGTGCAGTAAAATAATAAATGTGTCCTAGAACTATCCTAAAATTTGGTCCAGAAACTGCAGTTACCTTCAATGCATGTGAGAAAGTGATGCTGTTTGTGTTCTGATGTTGCATTTGACTTTAACAGTTTCTGTCATCTCTCTTCATAAAGCGCAATCATTTTTCCCAACAGCTATTTTTTAGGTTGGAAATGATTAAATGGTGATTTACTTTGTAGGTCAGTAACCTGAGGGAGGCCAGATAGTGTTACCTTCAGAAAAAATTGTTCCTTGCCTTCGTCCTTCTTTGTCACCTTTCATTGCTTCAGCTTTTTTGCTCCAGCAAGTCCACGTTTCTGTGCACAAACTCAGTCAATCCTCCATCTCTAGCACCACACACTCTCTGCGCACAAGAGCTCTTTTGTTCTGTATGTTTCTCATGCCCTTTGACCTTAGGTATCAGTCGGGTGCCCATTGGGGTCTAAAAGGTGTTCCCTACTGAGTGCCTGTCTCTCATTCGCACACACACACCGTGACAAAGAACTGCAAGAAACGATAGCAAACACTCCGAAAGAATTATTGACACTAATCTTCTTTATCCTGCAAATGGGACACAGTTCTGAACAATTCAGCAACTGAAAAAAAAAGATTTTGTTGGGCAAGAAACAAAAGTATCCGTAATTGAAATCAAAGTGACATTGTAGTGAGCTGGAACACTTTGCGTGGGCTGCCGTTTGCGTAGCAGACAGACTATCTTACTGACCTGGATCTATCCAACCTTGTCTGGTTGCAAACATCACTGTGTAAATGCTTTCCAGAGTGGCAGTTTCTATTTTCTTCAATCTACTTATATAATCCTTATATTCTCTCATGATTTGTGTGAAAATAGTACAAGTTGGGGCTTGACATTCAAGGCCCGGTTTAAACCAAACGTATTTTTGTTTAAAAAAATGTATACATTGTATACATTTTTTTGAGCTCGAAAACTCCTTTTTTATGCTTTTCTAATGGCTCAGAGGGTTTTGTAAGCTGCTTAAGGAGCTGGTCACATTAGGGTTGGGTCAATAGACGATGCTATCGTTCATCGCTGATGATCAGTAAACTTCACGACACTGAGCCGGCATCACGATCCATCGCTCTGCCCCGCATTTATATTGATATATAACTTATTATTTGCATGTCATCTTAATAGCAATAACGGTCTTTTCATGAGCTGTGTTAGATTTTATATATAGCTGCCGCTTGCACAGCTGAGAGCATCGTGAGGATTAAATGAAGGATTATACAGTACCTCTCACGCTTAAAATGTGTCGATTCAGTGGCAAACGCTGTTACCTGCAAACCCCATCTCACAGACTTTACAGTGAATGGCTTTAGTTATTTTCATAGCGGACTTGAAGCCACTGGAAGTCTTTTATCCACTCTTGGAAAAGTGTAAATGGTCGATTAACATTTAGCACATGATCAATAATAAGATTATTAGTAACTTTAGGTGGTTTCTAAAACTAAATCTGTCAGTGCTATTTTCATTGTCTCATCTTCAGCGCTTCACATTTTCGCAGTTGTAGCTCCTGTCATATGAAGGCAGAAGGCATTGACTGAGTGATTGACAGCTAAAATTAACCAATGCATTCACGTTCAGTTCTAGAGCAGTGGGCCAATAAGAAGAGCACAAACGCAGGGCAAGCATTGCAGGCTTTTTTTACTTCAGCAAGTTTACATAACAACAAAAATTCTGAGTATCGACCGATACAGATTTGATCCCGATATTGGGCTGTTTTTTTATTATTATTTTTTAATTATTAACATAATACGGTTTCTATAGTTCTGGTGATAAACTCAAATAATATATCTTCTTTAGTAAAAATAACCGCGCTATAGGCCTACTGTAGATGACAGATGGCACAATTTAACTAAATATGATGCTTGCTATAAACTATGGACTACATTATTTGAGCATTCATTATGACATTGATCTGATCTGTTTTGGTTCAGCCTATGTTTCATTTTTAATGTTCAGATTTTTCTTTGAAATCTGTAATAGGCTATCACTATTGACCCTAATCGTTGGTAAAACAATCAGCCTTTTAGCAAAGCCTGATATTTTCCTGCAGGTTTGAAGCAGACTTAACTTAACCGTCTGAGGCCAGTTTTACTTAATAAACATTCCCTCGCCTATAGCTGCATGAGATGGAGAAACTGAAAGCATGTCTGAAAAAAAATGTTTTGTCTGAAAAATTTACTTTTTAAAACGAATTTTGTTTGGTATAATTTGTTGGTTATTTTAATGTATTTATGTTGGTCAGTTATCTACAAAATAAACAAGAATATTTGAGGTGAAGTTCAAAACAAGGTCCGCTTATATGCTTTAGCGCACAATCTGACAAACTGGTCTGTTAAATAAAATGTTAATATATATATATATATATAAAATTACAGCGAAATATTCACAGTTTCAGAGTAGCCTATATTAGGCTAAATCATTTTCTGTTAATGACAATTCATATTCGCCAGGCCGTCATTTTTACTTTTAATAATTTAATCAACTAAACCACAATGAGTCAGGCTTTACAAACTTCATGTCGCACGTCAAAATAAACCCATTTAATGCAAAACTAAATGCATTTCCACACTGATTATTTAAACTAACAGCAACAAATAGTATTGGAGAAAGTTTTTCGTGCTGTCATGAACGCAACACGCAGCTTGAATTGTGAATGAATGGAGAATGATTGACAGGCGCAGCGGCGGGAAGCGCTGAGGTGAAAATGAATTTAACCACGTGACTATTCATCTGTACTTCACATTAAATTGTAGAATGGCTGCATAACATTTATGATATCGTAGGTCTGCTTGACAACTTTCTAGTGCCTTATAATAGGCTTCCTTTGTGGCTTTTGTTGGCTCATAAATTACACAGAATACAGTGCATGCGCAAGATCGGATTTGGATCGGTACCAGCTGGCCGATACCCAATCCAGCAAAAATATGCGATATCGAACCGATATCCGATCCAAGTATCAGGATCGGTGCATCCCTACTTAGTTGTATAAATAAAAAAAAAGAAATCATTATTAAAGTTACAAACGCTATAATTTCCTTGCCTTTAAAATCATCATACAGTCACATACCACAAACACACATGCAAATGATAAATTGTCCTGCAATGTGACAATTGCAAATGATCACATTGTGATATTAATGCTGAAACAGTACATTGTGCAGCCCTATATATATATGCACACATTCAAATTAACTAAATACTTATATAAAAGGAGATTCACCGTGATTTACAGCAAGTGTGACAGAAGTCTAAAAACATCTATATATGTCACACTAGGCTTAAGCTTCTAGGCTGACTTTTTAGACCATGCATTACCCATAAAACCACTGTGTCATCCCAGCTGTACTAGTCAAAGTGTGCACGGATCTGTCGTCTGAGTGTTTTGCTCATTGCTATGAATCAGCAAAGCCAGCAGAGCATAGCACAAAACACAGACAGAATGTTCTGTCTGCTCACTGGATTACTAGAGCTATTTCCAGATAGCGCTCTGTAGCTTTCAGTATCTGCCACACACACACACACACACACACACACACACACACACACACACACAC
>CAIGQZ010000427.1:9938021-9948977 GCA_903798205.1 Danio tinwini | reverse complement strand
TCTCTCTCTCTCTCTCTCTCTCTCTCTCTCTCTCTCTCTCTCTCTCTTCTCTCTCTCTTGCTCTCGCTCTCATTGTTGCTCATGGGTGGAGGTTGGAACTGGATTTAACTGACTCCTAAAGGAAAAGTAAAGTAAAATAGAGGAGCAGAGCACAACGTGTGTCGTGCATGCTTTTCAAATATCTCAGTCTGCTGCACAGAACGGACGTCTGAAGCTGTGGAGGAGTGGGTGAGTAGATTTTTGAAGTCTGGAGTGTGTTTGCGAGGTTAAGTTTGCAATGTTTTTCTCAGTACAGTTTCTCGCTTCATGGCAAAAGGAGGGTCTAAAGTTAGCACACAGTTTTTCTTCATCTAAACACGTGGGGAATGATAGGTTAATGCCAAATTATGCAACAATATTCCACTTTGAGGTGGCTTCAAATCAGTTTAGCTTAGTAAAAAAAGACTTTGTTTAGACAAGGCAGTTGTTTGCATGAACAGATCTGATAAAAGTATTGACTTCTTTGTAAAAATCAGTAAAAAGTATTGTGTGAATGCAGAGTTATGCTACATACTTTATGTAGTGTCTATGCTTGTATGTATGTGTGTGTGTCAGTACACATCTGGAGTCTCCGTATGTGTGTCGGTGCATCTCTATTAATCCTATCGAAGGGGTTTCGCTCACTGCTGCAGTGCATGATGGACTCAGCTGCCGTCTTTCTCTCCTGTCTCGTCTGTGTCTCCTTTGTTCAGACGTCCAGACATCTACTGCATCCCGAAATAGAGACTCCCTCTCTCTCTCTGTTTTTCTCTCCCTGGTGTTTTGAAGGGGCACACGCACAGAGACATAGTTTCAGACGGCATCAAAGTGGCTCCTCACGGCTGTCTGCCTATGCTGCCGCTTGATTGATAAAACAAGCGATGTAAGAAAAGAAAAAGCTCTGATTCCTTCTTATCGCTCCTAATGCATAATATTTTTATATTTTTATCCTAATATAATATTTTTACTCGCTAAAGGTCCTTGAGTTGTTTCTGCTCATGCTGCATTAGCAATGTGTGCACAGCCTGCCTGCAAAAGTTGTTTGGTAACTTTCTGCACAAGCATTGCATAGGCTGGTTGGGTGGTAATCTGTACGAGAGGTACAGAAAGTAAATATACAGCATGTCCAAAAGGAAATCCTGAGGGGAAACTGCCTAAAATAGACATTTTTTTAAAACTTAGTTTCAAGTTTTTTTTTAACTTAGCTTTAAGTTTTGTGCTTATGTATAACGGATGAATCTGTTGCAGAGAAACTCATAAATGACTAGATAGGGAGGTTGTGATATGTGGTCTCTGCATGCCGTGCATTCTTAGTGGCTGACCCCTATGGAAAATAACAACAGGCACATGTGAAGGTCATTCAGTCATCATCCTCCCCTCATGCTGACCATCCTCGCACACACACTGCTAGTCATATAGTAGACTTTCAACATTTGATGTAGTCACAAACCCAAGTCTTTCAGCACTTGGTGAAGCGTCAACATCAAGACTTCATTCGATCAACAAAGATTAAGAAAAGTGGAACAAAATCAGAGAGGAGGCACTTGAAATTGAAAAGTGTCTCAATCACTTGATTTTTATGTACAATTCTCGATATTAATAAACCATTAACTACACTGCAACATATTATTTTCTCTTTTTAGAGTTTTTGTCTTGTTTTTAAGCCAAATATCAAAGTTTTAAGTCCAGAAGTATTATCTATGCAAGTAAAAAATATTGCTTTAAAAATAACTTTTTTTTCTCAAAACAAGCAAACTAATGCCAAGTTCAGACTGCATGATTTTAGTCGACAGGTTTTGAGAAATCCCAGACAATTGGCTGAAATCACAGGCAAATTGGTGCTCGTTCACGTGATCAACTATCAAAGAAGCGATCTAAGAGAATCGCAGATGAGTCACCAACACTTTTGAGATATTTGGCATGCTAAATATCTGGAGCTGTCAGTGATTCAAATCATGCCATGTGAAATGTGTTCTGATTGAAAATAACATTGGCTATTACCTACAGCCAATGAGAGAGCAGCATCTACTAGTATTGGTATCTGCAGGCCAGGATAAGTTAAAAGAGCTTCTTTTCTGCCTATTTGGGCCCAAGATATGAAGGAAAAACTAGTGCCAGTGTCTGTTTGACGTGTCATCTGAGCAGTACCACAACCAGGATGAAAAAGAAAAAAGCTCAAGAGAAATGGCTAATTCCCTTCAAAAGCCAGGTTAGCTCAATAAATACATTTTGTGTAAAAAAATAAGTACATTTTTTGCGTTGTTTCAATGTCAATTCTCGCTTGCGTTTGGTTGTGAGATGTAGTTTGTCTACAGAGACGTCAGCGTTTCTTCTATTGTAAAGTCATGCAGTGTGAAACCTCCTGTCGCAGATCCATCCTACAGTGTAAACACAGCACTGACAGAACACTACTCCAGCTAGTCATGTAGTGTGAAAACATCTGTGACATGACTACTTTGAAAATCATGCAGTCTGGATTTGCAAAAAAATCTTATTTGAAACCAAAAACCAATTTAATTTAACCAATAGGAAACCCCACTGGCAGATCATTTTGCTTCTTTTAGAAAAATGTAACTTTATCTTGACCTTTTCTGAAAACAATGCAATAAATGTTGGATATTTAGTGTAGAAGACAAAGTGTAAGTAAGAAAAGCTTTTTTTTGCAGTGTGTGACTTGTCTCAATAAGCGCCTAATTGACAACTTATTAATAGTTATTAAGGCAGTAGTTAGGTTTAGGTAAAAGGTAGGATTATGTAGTGTAAGATCATGCAGGATATTTACTTTTTAAGTACTAATAAACAGCCAATTTTTTTTATAACAGACAGGTTATAAAGCACTATGAGAATTGTTACTTAAACTAAAGTATTACCAGTGTTTCTTGTTGTATCTAATTCAGTCTGATCTCCTCCCTTTCCTCCTCTTTTTAATCTGATTAGTCCTCTGCTGTCTCAGCTGGCTCAAACTGAGGAGCGGGAGGTCACGATGACTCCCATTGTGTGTGTGAAAGGAGACGATGAGGTCATGAAGGACTCTGGTTCTTCACAGGTCAAAGTTCAGATTGCGGGCAGTGCTCTTGTTTGGATTTTGGTAGTTAAAAAAAATGAGAGATCCCCATCAAATTGGGTTATTATTACTGTGGGTATTTCATTCAGATCTGCATTTGAGTTCATTAGTGTGTGTCGGTAGATGTTTCAGAGCATGTTCTTTATTTGTTAAGATATAAAGGGGATTTTTGTAAATAGCCTCTTTCCTTCTTTACCTTTGCTCCACTTCTTGCTTCCTGTTGCGCAATGGCTGAAGTTTTCACACTGCCTTTAAAAAAAATCTATCATTGAAATCACTCCGTTACTTTATAATTCGTGCAAAATTCTCTAATGTGTATATGAGAGTTATTACTATTAAAAAGTAGCCAAATAAACAATGATTTGTGTCAGTTTCACAACACTCAAGATGTTTGAGGTCTGATCATTTTATGGCACTTTGTAAAGATATTTTAATTCACATTTTAGGCTCCGTGAGCACTGCTGGGTTCACCACAAGATTTCAAAATTGTTGTTGATAGAGTGTAACTTGACCTCAGCCAATGGCGTTACTGAGAGCTGTTATAATCCCTCCCACATGTAAACAATGGCATGTTGCCCAGAGCAACTGCCAAAACCGTCATGCCTCATATGAACTGACCGAAAGTGCCTTTTATCACCTCTTGCTCTTTCCTTTTATCCTGCTTATATTCTCCTACTCTATTATGCCTTTTCCCCTGTTGTTAGTTCATAACAAGAGAAAGAAAAGGTTTGCACCTGTAGACAAAGCGCTTTTGAAGGCCACATGTTTTCTCAGTTGTGTTTGCTTGGATTAAACAAACCAAATACATATCATTTTTTATTATTAGCTCAATTGAATGTCGTCTTCCACCTTTTAGTCTTTTTGGAGTCTGTTTTCTTAGCACGCTTAGCAGTATGAAAGGAGAATTAAGCTGTATTATTATCTGTATAATACCAGCAATACATTTGGTGGGATTATATAAACATTCACTTCAAAAAAATATTGTAAGCACAATGTACTTACTGTGTTGTACTGCAAAGCACTTTTGCTGCCATTGAAGTGGGATATAGTTGTGTGATAGAAAAAACATGCATGTGCTCAATAAGATTATTGTATCTGTGTTTAATTTAAATGTACTGTAGTAGTTAAACACCCAGTTTTTTATTAATTGGTTTTATAAAATATAGATAATACATCTGCTACACATGCTTGAGATACAAAACAGCACTTCACCACTTGCAGTTGCCTTTATGAAGAAAAAACAAGCATCAGATTGCTTAATCCATAATTAGCGAGTGCTCTGCATTTTGCTTGCTAAATTCAGAAGAGAAGAATGTGGCGACTGAAGCTCAGCTATCAACACTTGTAATGTTGACTGTACTATGCATATATAAGCCAAGAGCTGGATTTGATGCAAAGGAGCGTTTGGGATTGTTTGAACTAGATGAGGTCTGACAGTCTGTATTTAAAAAACAGCACTGATGCTGGAAATACACAGAGCACTGTATCTGGTTTTTAGTTTTCCACCATGACTGATCCCAGATGTGTTCAGCTTTTATATGCTCATATATGAACAGAACATATACTACCGCCTAAAGTTTTAAGTGTTTTTAAGTCTCTAATTTTAACTTATGTTATCCAAAATTGAGTAAAAACAGTTATAAAATGTAAAATAAAAGTAGTAAGTAGTATTCATTTCTGTATTGTTAGCTGCAATAGAGGTCGTTCCCAATTTGCGTCTTTTGCACACACAAATAAATTGTTTTCAGTGGAGGTGTGGCTTGCGGGCACAAGAAGGGAGTGGCACTCACGTTTTCAGCCGCACCTAGTTGAAAACATGTCAAATTTTCAAAATGCTGCAAACTTACTGCAAGTCATGTGACTAGAACTAACCAATCAGCTTTGTTCTTTAAAGTCATACTTCATACAGCTTTCCACATGTTTTTTGTGATGTGAGTGGCTCTTCAGTATCACATTATCTTTCAGAAATTATAGTAATATCCTGGTTTGATTATCAAGAAACACCACAAAATTATTTTGTTTATTATTTTGTTGCATTTTTGGTATAATTTTGACGATTAAAATGTTGACAATATTTATTTGCAATAGAAAGCCTTTGTAACATTACAAAGGCCATTAAAGTGAAACAGGTTAATTTTACAAGTGCCCTAATGTTAAACAGATGAGTTTTATAATTTTTTATTCATTCAGCCAGTCTCCAGATCTGGCAGCAGCACTTTTACCTTAGCTTAGCATAAATCATTGAATCGGATTAGAGCTGCTAAAAGCTAAGCTAAAAGTGCTGCCACCAGATCGGATAAATGGATAAAAAAAAATTGTTAAACTTGTAAAAAAAGCCTATTTACAAAAAAAAAACATACTTGACATGGTACACTATTAAAAGCGATTATAAAAGTGATATTAACCATATAACACAATAAGATGTTAAAGGTCCCGTGAAGTGCTTTGAAATATGCATTTTCATGTTTGATGTAATCTCAACCAAAACACAATGAGAGGGTGAGGACATAGAGTAGCCCCTCCCCTTAAAAAAACAACCAATAGTGTTTTGTTGTATCACAGCTCTGCCAGTGAGAGTAGTTTAGCTCAAGTGCATCAAATGTAAAGCAAATAAGCATCTTGAAGGGGGCAGGGCATGTCAGATACTAGAGGGCATTTGATTGGTTATGATGTGATGAGAAACTATAGTGTGAAGTGATTTGAATAAAGTCGTTGATCCATTTGACCGGAAGTGACAAACTACAAGCTTTACATGTTTATATCACTGTTTTGGAGCACACTAAATTATAGATATTCTTAAAACTAACAATACTGATAATAACATCTAAAAAACTTTATTCTAATTTTATGGGACCTTTAAATATATTGCATGAGGAACTCATAAGATCTCTTCACACTATTGCATGGGACACTAATCAGATCAGTCTTTGTGACCTTTGTAAATTGTCTTTGTGACCTTATTAAAGTCTGATTAATTCTCAAAGATTTGCTGAGAATTACTCTACTTAAGCTTAGGCCATCCAGTATTTAGGGGACATTTTTTTCTCCAGTAGAACATTACAAACAAGTATTGATTTAATAAATAATGTGCACTTTTCACCATTCTGTGTATCTCAGCAATGGGAGCCGCCATAGTTGTGTAAACTTAAGAAGGTCACACAACGAATGCGCTGCGACACAGTGCGCACATAACAGTTGGAAGTAAAGCCTGGTTCATACTTCTGCGCCGATAAAGCGGTGTGACCCATGGCACATACCTTGCGTGTTGCCGTGCATTTATACTTCTGCGTTCTGTTTGTGTTGCTCTGCAATAACACTTTTGAAACGCTAGCTGGCAATAAAGTTTTCATGTTCCTCAGTGTTGAGTTTCTTTACTGGTGTTTTGTTTTTTCTGAACGCTACCTTAATGTAGAAGTAGCTAAAACTTGCTCATTCAGAGGCAAGAACCGGCAGACGTGCAACAACTTTAATCATAAGGTAAAAACAAAGCAAAAGCTTCCATCTGGAGCTCCTTCATGGGACTTGACACTTGTAAACACTCACTCCATTGGGTTCAAGGCTCTCAGCACTGCCCATGCTCATAATTGATACCAAGTCGATCAATCACAGAGCTTGCGCTACAGGTCGTTGCGACCTGTAGTTCCACTTTTTTGAGAGGTGCACATCAGCATCGGCGTCAGCCACTGCGAGGGCTATGGGACCATGTGAAGGCTGCGCCGGAACATGTGCGTGCGCTTGACGCAGAAGTTTAAATCAGCCTTTACCCCACCAGACGTGCACATTCGAATGTTATTTAATGTGAGATTATTCAGATGGCATTTTGTGGCATGGCAGAAATATAAACAGTGTCCTGAGTTGTAGCTGGGCACCGTGGACAGCCGCCAACCTGCTGCGTCTGTGTGCGTACACTGATAGAAATCTATGTTTACAATTCTAAAATGCATGGCGGTGTGTGGTGCGGCACGTCGTCGAGCAGTGCATCTGGTGTGTGACCCCCTTCAGACAGCATTAAATGAAAGAGTATCACAAATTAATTTTTGCTTTCTTGTTTTCTTAAATAATAAAATAAAACTCCACGATAGCGTTTTCACAACTTTCAAAAAAAAGGACAAAAAAATGTGAGAGACTGTTAACGGGAGCCAGAAGAGAAAATTACATCAAACTTGCTGTCTCTTCCACAGAAGCTGTATAAGAAACATCTTACATAAGCTGAAATTATTATATAGATTTTTTGTAATTTGATGTAAAGATGATATAATACAAAGTAGCTTAAAAATGTACATATTTAAAAAAAAATTAAGATATGAAAAACTTTCAAGGACTTAAGATGCTGATGACCATTAAACTCATCATTACTAACTTGTGAAGTGTTCATACATCATATGTTTTCTTTCTTTGAGTTGCAGACCAACAGTGTTAAAGGCTGTGGTTTAAAGAAAATAACGTAAATACGCTTCAGTTTCTTGCACAGATGAATCCATTTCTTTAAGAAGGACTTCAATGAGTCATCGAGAGCCTTGGGTATCAATTTTGTTTTTGCCTGTATATGTTTTTTTTTGGAAAGTGCTTTTCTCTCAAAAATGCCAGTAGCCATTGACTTGCATATAGTTCAATTTCAATTCAATTCATCTTTATTTGTATAGCGCTTATACAATGTAGATTGTGTCAAAGCAGCTTCACATGGAAGTTTATAGTGAATTGAAACAGTGTCAGTTCAGTTTTCAGTGTTTAAGTTCAGTTTAGTTTAGCTCAGTTTAGTGTGGTTTAATAATCACTACTAAGAGTCCAAACACTGAAGAGCAATTCCATCGATGCGCAGCTCTACAGATCCCGAACCATGCAAGCCAGTGGCGACAGCGGCGAGGAAAAACTTCACCAATTGGCGAAAGTGAAGAATTTAAAAAACCTCGAGAGAAACCCGGCTCAGTTGGGCACGACTATTTCTCCTATGGCCAAACGTCTTGTGCAGGGCTGCAGTCTAGGCCTATATAGGACCACGTTTTCATCTAAAAATCGTCTTTAATGTTCTGCTGAAGAAAAAAGAAGTCACCTACATTTCAGATGGCCTCAGGATAAGTAAATTAACAGCAAAGTTTCATTTTTGAGTGAACATTCCCTTTAATTATGCAAGTAGCTGACAGATGTAAGAGCTATAAGATCAAAAGCAGAACTCTGACGAAAACAGGACGGATAAACAGAAGCAGAGGACTTTGAGTTGGTTTCTGACACGGTTTGCCGCGTGGTAGATGAAGAAAGAGAGAGTGAGACAGAGATGCCTTGGGCTAAGTCTGACCCAGCTGGGTAAAAATAACATCTATTTCTTTATACACTCTCACACACACTCTCTCATCTACTAAAGATACTGTTTATCTCTCTGTGCCTTCAACCAAAACAGGGACACAACTCTCTATCCAGAAATAGATCAGAAGTAGTGTGCTGTAAAGGACACTATAGAGTCCTGACAGTCATCTTATAGGTTTTTTTTACTGGTGCTTAGGTTAACAAAAAATACGTTCTTCTGCAATTCTTTTGAGTTTGTGGCTGTGAATGGTGCTGCAGATACTGGGAAAGAGAATCCACATGCATCCCAGAATAGTCTAAAGAATGACAGGAAATGGGTTTTCACAGTTAAAAGGGTCAGAAAGGGTCATCTGTATGTGTAACTGGAGAAATACAATTTAAGCAGCTATACTTGTACACACACAGCATGTAACGTCTTGGAGACATGTGAAACATGATGAAACAAGGACAGTTTTCTTTTACTTTTATAAGAGCTTAGTCATGTATATGTTTATGGTTGTGGATTATAAGTTTTAGTGATGCAATTTCTTACATAGGGACAGTGATGCAAATTAGTATTGTAAAATGTTTCCCTTTATACACAGATTTTTTTGGTTTTGCAAAATTGTTGTAAACAATACATATAGGCTGAATTTTACAAACAAATAAAATTTAGTAATGTTCAACTTAATTTGTTTGTTTAAATTCAGCCCATATAAACAGTTTGCTACCACTTACCCTAAACAAAATTGAGTAAATCTAATGAATATTTTTTCAGTGTAAGGTATAGTCCATGTGTTAATTTTGTAAATACCCAGTGTAACATTAGTTCAAAGAAACATGTTAGCATTAAGAAATCCATTACAGTTCTGAAGATTTTTGTAATTTCTTTTATATAATTGGGTATATTGACTCAAGTAGGGATGTCCAGATCCAATCACGATCACTCGGTTTCAGACTCGATCGAATCAGACGTTACCTCCCGATCAGGACTCGAATATAAATATACATATACAGGGAGTGCAGAATTATTAGGCAAATGAGTATTTTGACCACATCATCCTCTTTATGCATGTTGTCTTACTCCAAGCTGTATAGGCTCGAAAGCCTACTACCAATTAAGCATATTAGGTGATGTGCATCTCTGTAATGAGAAGGGGTGTGGTCTAATGACATCAACACCCTATATCAGGTGTGCATAATTATTAGGCAACTTCCTTTCCTTTGGCAAAATGGGTCAAAAGAAGGACTTGACAGGCTCCGAAAAGTCAAAGATGGTGAGATATCTTGCAGAGGGATGCAGCACTCTTAAAATTGCCAAGCTTCTGTAGTGTGATCATCGAACAATCAAGCGTTTCTTTCAAAATAGTCAACAGGGTCGCAAGAAGTGTGTGGAAAAACCAAGGCGCAAAATAACTGCCCATGAACTGAGAAAAGTCAAGCGTGCATCTGCCAAGATGCCACTTGCCACCAGTTTTGCCATATTTCAGAGCTGCAACATCACTGGAGTGCCCAAAAGCACAAGGTGTGCAATACTCAGAGACATGGCCAAGATAAGAAAGGCTGAAAAACGACCACCACTGAACAAGACACACAAGATGAAACGTCAAGACTGGGCCAAGAAATATCTCAAGACTGATTTTTCTAAGGTTTTATGGACTGATGAAATGAGAGTGAGTCTTGATGGGCCAGATGGATGGGCCCGTGGCTGGATCGTTAAAGGGCAGAGAGCTTCAGTCCGACTCAGACGCCAGCAAGGTGGAGGTGGAGTACTGGTTTGGGCTGGTATCATCAAAGATGAGCTTGTGGGGCCTTTTCAGGTTGAGGATGGAGTCAAGCTCAACTCCCAGTCCTATTGCCAGTTTCTGGAAAACACCTTCTTCAAGCAGTGGTACAGGAAGAAGTCTGCATCCTTCAAGAAAAACATGATTTTCATGCAGGACAATGCTCTATTACACGCGTCCAAGTACTCCACAGCGTGGCTGGCAAGAAAGGGTTTAAAAGAAGAAAAATTAATGACATGGCCTCCTTGTTCACCTGATCTGAACCCTATAGAGAACCTGTGGTCCATCATCAAATGTGAGATTTACAAGGAGGGAAAACAGTACACCTCTCTGAACAGTGTCTGGGAGGCTGTGGTTGCTGCTGCACGCAATGTTGATGGTGAACAGATCAAAACACTGACAGAATCCATGGATGGCAGGCTTTTGAGTGTCCTTGCAAAGAAAGGTGGCTATATTGATCACTGATTTGTTTTTGTTTTGTTTTTGAATGTCAGAAATGTATATTTGTGAATGTTAAAATATTATATTGGTTTCACTGGTGAAAATAAATAATTTAAATGGGTATATATTTGTTTTATGTTAAGTTGCCTAATAATTATGCACAGTAATAGTCACCTGCAGACACAGATATCCTCCTAAAATAGCTAAAACTAAAAACAAACTAAAAACTACTTCCAAAAATATTCAGCTTTGATATTAATGAGTTTTTTGAGTTCATTGAGAACATGGTTGTTGTTCAATAATAAAATTAATCCTCAAAAATACAACTTGCCTAATAATTCTGGACTCCCTGTATATATATATATATAT